>JAQQAC010009376.1:4519636-4545473 GCA_029783875.1 Phataginus tricuspis | reverse complement strand
GGTGAAAGCAGACCCGAGAGCACAGGTACACCTAAGGCCTGGCTCTCTGCTTTCAATCCGTACAAAAGTCTCATATTCCTTCTATTGGGAGGAAGTATGTGTTACTGTGGGGAAGTTGGGGTTCCTATGGCCTGAAACCCATTGGCAAGATAGTTACTAATTCCTCTGTGTTGTGTGATGAAGGCCCTGGGAAGGCTCATGGCTCGAAATGTCTTTATAGGGTCTCTACACCCAGCTCTGCTGCAGCCCGGCTTCTGACCCACGCTGTGGGCCACATCCACATTCTCTCTCTCACAGATCAGTGCCACGCCTGAGGGGATGGTACATTTTTTTCTCTCATTCTGTAGAATTTTGTTGAAGTCTGAGATAGATTTTCTCTTTCCCAGTAAGGCTTTTCAGAGTTACCAGCGGAAATAGTTAATATCGACAGTACCACAAAACTAGAACCGCATCTCCTGTTGAGAGAAGAGTCAAGAGAAAACGCAAGTGGACACACCCAGAGGATCTGAATTAACATGTGTCCAGTCAAATGCTGCCAAAGGGTCGGAAGGTTGTGGCTCATACGACGCTTTGGGACGCTCTTCTGGGAACCAGGTTTGGGCACAGCTGTCTTCGAGAGACCCGCCTAACATGGGATCCCTGTCTTTTATGCAAAGCGTCCACGTGAATGGCTCTAATCTCCTGTGAAGCAAGTTACACAGAAATATGACACAGGTGCGCCCTTACATTCAGGACAGCGTGGACCTGCTTAGCCAGCACCACCAGGGCACCTCTCAGGAGATGTTAGCAAAGACTTCCGTGAGAATGAGCTCCTGTGTGATGGTGACCACTGGACACTGTGGCCGCTGGAGTTGCTGACTTATGATTCTTTCCAAGACCGAGGGAGAGGGGACTCGACTCCTATGACTCACGGGCACAGCAAGCACAGTTTAAGGACAGAATTTTCTTACTGCATAATTAAAAAACAGAAGCTACGTTTTAGTCCACCTCTATTAATTCAGCTCTCATCAGATGCTGAAGTGTAGAAATGGGTAGAAAAAAGTGTCAGGTGATGCCTTCCATCCTCACAAATCTCTCAAGTGCCTGACCGGAGCCCTCAGCCGGAGGCAGAACCCGCATCGTCTCTTGCACCTGGGTGGGGCTGTGGCTGGTGGTAATCTAGCAGGATGCGGCCCTAGTGACGAGGCTGGGCTTGCGAGGTGAAGTCACAGGTCTTGTGGCACAGTCCAGCTCACCTGACGGGCTGACGCGGCCCGACGCGCCTCCAAGAGGCCGTCATTTGGTTGTGATGGGCAAGACAGACACAAGTCGGAACTTGCTAAAGTTCCAAAGGAAGCTTGACGGTTTCTCTCTCCCATTCTGTGTACTCCTCCCAGATCCCCCTCTCCGTTCAGACCTAACTCCCCACCAGCAGGGATTCTCCCTGAAGCTGTTCTCCTCTCTGCATACACATCTCTCTCATCCTGCCTCATTTGCTTCCTTGTCTGCCCAGCTCTTCTCACCTTCTGCTTCTTATTTGGTCAACCAGCTGCAGTCCTGCTTGGATGCTGGTCTGATAAGCAACAGCTGTGACTTAGGCCAATGCCAGCCATGCTAAGTTTTCATTTCAGGTGGCAACAAATGATACTTCAATTAGGAGCAACCCGAAATGTGAAAAATGTCTCCAAGAAGTATGAATGGAAAGCAAGGGCCCACTCAAGGGGAAATCTGTTTAGGGCAGATGACATTCCTTTTCAGCCTTCCAAATTGCAGAAACGTATATAATGAAAACATCCCCTATTAGGAGATTGCATATTCTAGCCCAGCCTTCAGATGGTAACTTTTCTTTGTCCACAGAAGTCTCTCTCAAGCTGTGGATATCAAGAGAAAACAGGATAATAAGTGCTTTGCTTTCCTGGTAAGGAATTTCGAGTCCGTGAACGTGCATGCACGGTTTCTGAAGGTGGGACTGGCTGCTGAGAATTACAGGTTAACACTTTGTGCCAGAAAATTGTTCCTCTTGCTGTAGAATTACCTTAGTCTGGCCAGAAAAACTGCACTGAAAATAGCATCAAGGCCATCCATCCTCTTACAGACTGGGACATATCAGCTCTATGTATCCATGTGAGTTTCCAGCAGGTCTTACAGTGTTGATGGGACGGAAGAATACAGCTGCCCATGTAAAGACGCTGGAAGACATATGCACCTGTACCTCTTTATCTCCTTCTTGACCTGTCCTGCTGGTCTGGCCACACCAGTGCACCTTCCGAATGTCTACAAGCAAGTCGGGGAAGACTCAGCATCTCCAGCCATAGAGGGGCTCTGCCCTCTTGAGCACCTGGGTGAGGGAACACCCTGAAGCACTGGTTTCAGCAGGTGTGGATGAACATACACGCAGAGCTGGGGTCAGGTGAACTGAGAGAGATCCTGGAGAAGGACCCCCCGGAGGCCCGCTCCTCTGGGGTGGGCGCATCACACTGACTGGGCACCCGCAGCGCCCAGGAGCTGAAACGCAGGTCTTGGGTGGGGCCGGAGAGCTGGCCTTTCTGACCTTCCTGGGCAATGCCAGAACTGCTGGTACGGGGACCACACTTTGAGTAGCTGTGGGCGGGCCACCAGCAGGCAAGGGCACTCCTGTGCATCCAGATGAACAGCAGAAGGAGACATGTCAGTCGCCACCCCCTGACCCTCGGGGTTGAAGATTTGCTCTCCCAAAAGTGGTTCTCAAACTTGCCTGGAAACTGGAACCACTCAAGAAGCTTTAAAAATACTGATGCCAGGCTTGTACCATGAGGGATTCTAATTTACCTTGCCAGAGTGTGGCCTGGGCATACGTTGTTCCTACAGCTCCCCAGGTGAGTCAGCCGCCCAGCCAGAGCTGTGAAGCGCTGCCCTGGCTGTTGCTGCAAACGGACTCAATATTGAGGTTTGCTTTTATTTCTTCGTCCATTCTGTATAAATTGATCAACTTCACATACCATTTTGGGTAAATGCATTTTAAGAAGAATGTTTCTGTTATCTCTGTGGGTCTTTCTCAGAGAATGGAAGAGGCACCAGGACTCATCATGTCCCCCCGTCTCCCATCACAGAGGGTGATGCTGCAGACAGATGGCAAATGGGGCTCTGAATTTCTGATTCTATAAAATGACATGCTTGGCATGACCTTGTGGAGACACTGCCCGGGCGTGATGTGCTCCAAGAGCAACAGGCTCGGAGTCAGGAGACACGAGCTGTTCTGCCTTCACCACGAGGTGGCTGGGTGACCTGTGGCACCTCATCCAACCTCTCTGGGCTTCAGTGCCTCATCTATAATGTGAGGGGTTGGCCAGTATTACTTCTAAAAACATGGTCAGCCTCTGTGGCCTGTGCTGTGACGAGCTCTGGTCTGTTTTCCTCCACCGGCCCTCCCTACCTCTGCTGACCCAGAGAACAATATTCAACTGAACAGAAATGTACAGAAATCAGTCATGGGATTTCCTACGTTTGGGACTCTTTTATTTAGTTTTTGTGAATGACCTCCAGGGATTTTATATCTGAGCAACTCCAGCTCAGGACAGATTTGTGGAACTTAGTGACTGAGATTCTCTAGTAAGTAACTCACTGTTGTGAGGTTTTTTTTTAGGAGTTGTGACTTCAGCTAATGCCTCCAGGATCGGCAGAAGAAATGTAAAAAGACTCATCAAAATATAGGCTATAATTCCTCTTCCTACTTAAACGATAGCTTATAAATATTACTAAACCAAAAATCGGGTCCTGGCAATGGATTAGGAGGATAGGGTGAAGTGATCCTGACTTGGTGAACAGTCGCCTTTCACATCATATTTGTATTTAGTTGGAGGGGGTCAATTATCAGCTGTAAGCTAATAGAAACTCTCACTAGAGAGTTTCTCTACTAGTCATAGGTATTTAACTCTCTTGGGCTTAGACTTCTAGTTGCAAAGACAATTAGAGTGGGAAAACACATTATCACTATTTCATTATTTACCTAGGATTTTGTCTTTTGCTTATGCTCAGGTGTATATATAATCCTTGGCACAGGGCTCAAGACAGAGTAAGTGCTCTGAAAATATTAACTATTACTCTTAGTTCTTCTAATTGAACGTTTATTGTTATTTGGTTAAAATTACCTAAATTCTGAAAGCCACTGAAAAAATCAGTCATGTAGACAAAATGTTTACAGAACCAGAATTTGCTAGAAACAAAGTTCCCATGAAGTTCTGCCACTACCATTTTACCTTTATGCTCAGTGCATAACATACATGCAGTGACAGCAATTCATCTCCTGTTTCCTAAATAGGACATGTTGACAGTTGTCTACTGTGTGTGCTGGAGCCCACATACCACTTAATACAAAACACCTGATGTAGTTTCCTGGTATTCATTGAAACAAAATAAACCTGAAGAAATGATAAAACTGCATATGTGTAAGCAAGGGCACACAGTGAGGGGCTTCACAGACCGCATGCAATACACTCTGACCGGCAGGCACTCGGTTTGACTGCCCAGGGGTGGAGAGGAGTTTCCAGGGAACCTCTTCTTCCCTTTTCCTTGGTTCTTCGGTCTCTTAAGAAGGACAGTAATGTAGGAAGTGGTGGCCTAGAGATCACTGAGTTCCTGGTCTAAACCACTTACCAACGGCCACAGAACAGCCCAGCACGTCGTCCCGTAGCCAAGACAGCGGCAGAGATGGCACGAGTCTGTGCCGCTACAAATCCACCCATCTGCACTCCCATCAGCACAGAAATCACACCATGGTGACCAGACAGAATGAACCACGCAGCACACCCTGACATCCTACTCAGCCTTCAAAGTGAGTTCACTTCTTTTGACACGGTGGGGGAGAGCAGGTGGTGGCTGGATGGAGACAGAGAGAGAAGGAATACCTTCTTCCCTGGACTCCAGGGAAAGCATCCCAGCCCACCCAGTCCCCGGGCCTTGACCTCATGGGGCAGGGCAGCAGGTGCTGTTCGGAGCAGCTGCAGAGGGGCCGGGTCCCGGCCTGTGCGTGTGTCTGCTGTGGGCTTCCCTCCACCCTGGTCTGTGGTGGGGATCCTGGCCTCTCATTCCCTGAAGCAGAGAATTCAAACCCTTAGATGGTCAAGCAGACTCCACTGCCCTGACCCTAGCGTCCTCATCGATGAATTGGGGGGCAGGCCTCATTCTCTAAAGGCCCTGCCCTCTTCAGGATGCTGGGGCAGGGTGGCGGTGGGTGGGCGCAGGATGGGCTGACTGCTGGTTTTCTTTCCAAACTCAGTCCACGGCACAGCCTGCTTGTGGCCCTGTTGCTTCATCTTCCAAGATGAAGGGACGAGCCCCAGCCTCCAGCTCTCCCTCCCCTATGGACACAGAGCCGAGAGATGGAGGGGGTGCTGCATGGAGATGGGACATTAGGTGTGGACTGGGCCCGAGAGCAGATCAAGAGAGACACCCGAATAACATGAATGCTCATGAGATGACGTTGCTACAGCTCCACTCCTCTGCAGAAAGGTGTTGCATTTACAATCATTCTTGCAAAGCAGCTCCTCTTAGTAATGACTGCCTTTGACCTGGAGCTCCCTCTTAGAGAGCCTGGCATGGCTGAGCTTGCACCCAAGTCCCAGGCAAACCCTTGGCCTCACCCACCCAGTGTTTTCAGTGACTGCTGCCTGGGTAGGACGGCACAGCTTCCATCTCGGAAAACGCCGCATGCCACAGGGCCCCAGACTCATGCGGCAGCAGGACTGGCTGGCGGGGGAGGGTGCCAGCTGATTCCAGGCAGGCCTACTGAGTGACCACCAGGGCTGGGATGCGCTGCCCCTCGGATCAGCTCGCCATGTGCTACCACTAAGCTGTAGTAATGGGAGAGCTGAGGATTCAGATCTGTTTCCCGACAGCTGAAAGAGAGCGAACGTGGTCATTCTGAGCTTATCAGCGCAACGACTTGTGTGCCAGGGAGCGCTCCCTGCTGGAGTTCTGAAACGGGGCTGGGCCGGGGCTGGGACCTGCATTCTGCCCCGACAGGGGCGTGGAGGCCCGAGAAGCTGGTTTCACCTCGACTGCCCGTCCGCTCCGTTACCAGCTGCACAGCCCCAACCAGTCAGTCCTTTTGGGGCCTGCTTCCTCGCCAGTACCTGGGGCTGTGCGACACCTGCCTCGTGGAGTCGTCATGACCATTCAGAGCACTGCAGCCACAGGCCTCCAATCGCCCTTGGCTCATGGGCCTTCAGTAAACAGTCACTTCTGCGGTGATTTTTCCTGTGCACTGTTGCTCTCCTGGGTCCTGCTCTCTGCTCCCTAAGACGCGGTGAACATCATGCCAAAACCCACTGTCAGGAGGCCACGCCACTGGGGCTTCTCGGTCTAGTTCTGCTGCTGCTTTGCTCGGGGAGCCAGGGACGTTAATCTAATCCCCCAATGCCTCAGTGTCCCCTGTATCACAAGGTGAATGCTATCAGTATATCGCGATATTTCTAGAAGGGGTAACAATATCAGGAAGCCGTCTACAAACACAGGTGGCTTGCTTATCCACGGTAACTGGGGACAGGAGCCAAACAGATAAAAGAAATCCACCAATAATCCTGAGACCTCATTAGCTTAAACTTGCCAAACCAAGACTGCAAGCAAGGAATTAGACAGACTTGTTAGAGTTCCTCTCCTTCCCATTCCTCTCACTGTTTCCTGGCAGAAAAATCCTGCGGACTAAGCTCCCCATTGGTTTTCGGTCAGAGGGGAGAGGGACGCATGCACCCCGAGAATCAAAGCACAGAGCCAGACCTTGGATGGTCCCGGTTTGTCTACACAAAGGACTCTACCCATAACCAACCAGTAACAAGCACTTCACCCGTGCATCTACCCGCCTGCATGTCTGTCACTGAATATGACATGGCTGTAGACAGTGCATGGGAATGAGTAGCAGTTTTGTAAGACTGAAAAGGATTCTAAGAATCATTTAGCCCACTTCACTTTTCAGATGAAGGAAGGAAGGCCTATCAAGGGCTAGTGGCGGAGGGCAGACTGCAAATGTGTGTCCTGGGTACCGACGGGGAGTGGCGTCAGTCAGGAACAGCAAAGAAGAGGCGAGAACACTGGGCCCTGCAGTCTCCCGCAGGCACGGTTTCATGCTCACCCTTTCAGCTGGGTGACTTGTGGGTGGTGAGAGCTTAATGACACGGCCCTCAAACATGGCTTTGCTGTCCAAGGCTTTAACAGCTTGTGTCATAATACTAAGGAGATGTCCTGAGCACCTGTGTACAGTGACAGTCTGTGGCTCAAACAGGCCAAGGACACGTGAAGCTCCTTTTCCGCCTCCCTCACTCCCAGGGGCCCAGCTGCCTGCCTTGTACTCAACCGGCAGGGGTTTCTAAGGCTCCCGTCCCCCAGCTCCGCTGCTCTCTATTCTTGGTGAGTGGGGAAGAACCACGGGGCCCCCAGGAGCCTACCCACCCATACCGACCCATGTCATACACTTTTTTTGTGGCCGAGAGTTTGAGTCGATCAACTGGACGTCCCACTTCTATAGGACATAGTCTCCTGGGCTGAGCCCAGCCCACTTGCGAAAGATACAAGTTCTGTCCAGTACAACACTACTGTTTTTGGGTAATGAATTCTCATGGAGACTAAAGACAGAATTTGGACTATTTTCCAACTAGAAAAATTTCCCCCCTTCCTTTGACTGTCAAAACCCCTTCCTCTGTAATTCTAGCCAGACCATTACTCAAATTCAGGTGTTCCCCCCACCACAGCCTTCTTTTGGAATCTTACATCTCTTGGGAACTGAGATCTATACAATTGAACTTAATACACCCAATCTAATCTTGAGGAATCACAGAGAAATGATTACCTCTGAAAGTTGCTGCTTCATTTTGCCACTGTGCCATCCCATCACGCCCGCACGTGTCAACAATGCGATGCCAGCATCGCTCAGTGGCACAGGGTGGCTTTGCACATCTGGCCAGGCACCCGTGCTAGGCCCTCCACACACATGCTCGCACAAGCCCTACTACATCCTTGTTGATTAGGCCTGCAGTGGACACTATGCTGTTTGCAAAGCGCAGCAGAAGGGCCTCCACCGGATTCTATTGCCAAAAAGTGCTGGAGCCCCTCCTGGCTTGGCCCTGTGCCGGCTGGCCTGCTGAGCTCAGTCATTTTCAACTTTTCACCACCAAGCACCCCTCAATTTTCTTTCACAGAGTTCCTCGTATTGAGTGGACCATATTTTAAAAGTAACTAGCTTTTCATTTTAATCAAAGTCATATGCCAATAAGGGCCAATCAAAGTTACTAAACTGACTGCCAGACCAAAGCAAAAGGCTCCTTTACTTAGGTAGCATGTAAAACTTTAAAGTGGGTGAAACAGACAATTTCCAGTGGCCTTTTATGAAGTATTAAAATATGCCAGGCCCCTGGGGATTGACCTGTAGACTGGGAACCCCCAGGCCAGTCTCTTTCACCTGCCGACGTCCTCTGTCAGGTCTGAACCGATGAGCTGGCCACCCACGCTGCCACTGCTGGGGGCCCACTTGGGGCAGGCTGTCGGCCTGGAGCCCTTCTTCTCTCCCTGGTGTGGCTCCCGGGGTGGGCAGGGCCTCCTGCTCCCCTACAGGGGCTCCTCCACAGCCACACCATGGCATCCTTCAGAGTCCTTTAAAAGCCATCTTAAAGAGATAACAAAAGGCCTTCCTTTCTGTTAGGCTTTTACTTCTGCAGGACGTCGTGTTATATTGAAACATGGGCAATGGGGGAACAGCTGTTTTGGGGCAGTCTTACAAGGCCAAAAATTTCCAGTTCTGCAAATGGTGCAGGAACTGCATGTCCTGGTTCGTACCCTCCATGGCAAGAACACTTTACGTGCTGGGCTGCTACTCTTGAAGGGTTCCCACCTACAGAAACGTCAAGTAGAAACAACGCCTGATAAGCACATTTCTTCAGGGGCTCAGAAAGCTTTACATCCATTATCTCACTCAGCGCCTGTTCCTCTGTTAAGCAGGCGGAAGGCAAGGATTATCATCATTAAACGGCAGTTCTCAAGGACCCTCGCACGTGCACTGTGAATGAACCATGATCCCGACTCAAGCAAACACCACCAAACAAACAACCCTAAAACCATACAGTCCATGAAGCCTGATGCAAGGAAGTGGGTTGCACAGTGATTAATATGTTGGCAGGTCAAACAGAAAAAGGGACTTTAGGGCGTCTGTGTTTGACTGAAGTAATATCCACATGTGAATGCGTGTGAATGTCTGTCTATGCATAGGCATATAGAGATATACATAAATAGTGGGTCTGTGTATTCAAATTATTTCATTACACACCCTTGGGTAATAGCAAATTTACATTCACCTTATATTTTGGAGCACCTGGAATATTTATGGGCAAAACGATCATTTCTGGAGTAAAATCTGTCTCCTCTGGAAATATTTGGGGCATTAAATAACCAAGAGCTATTTCTTGGACATTAACCATATACAAGCATGGTGGCTGGCTTTGTTTTGGGGTGATTCAGTTATAAAATGCCTGGTTGCTACGGTTTTCCCTGGTACCTAGAACAGTGCCTGACGAACAATAAAAATTCAATGGATATTTGTTGAATGAATATATGAATGTTCTGGGTGTTCCACATGACACATGATTCTGAGGGCTCAAGCCTGTTTGTAGGGATGCTTTGGCTGTTTTCTCCTAAAAATTTTCAATAAAAGGCTTGGCCTAGTTAGACTTTGATTCAAATGGGATGGTTTTGGGGGAAATTTCCATGATAGGTTGAGAAGGGGTTTGAGAGATTTTATGACAGACATAATAATGATGGTAACGATAAGATAATCACCATGACTCTGAGAACAAAGGCATTAAATACATATTAATAACTAGAAGAGGTGGTTCAAAGAAAATGAGGACCTCAAAATACATTACAATGGGCACACTGAATTTGGTCCCAGTGAGGTCCAAGCTGTTCAGCTGAAAGAATATCAAACCCTAGCATCTACCCTTAAAGGACAGGGGGACAATTCTACCCAGTTGTGTTTGAGGCCACCCGGGAGGAAAGTGCCTGCCCACAAAGGTAACTTCTCGCTTCCCAGGCAAGCCGAGGGGACAGGCAGCTCACGTGGGTGAACGCACTCCCAGAGGCCATGTTACAGGCAGCTGCTTCCCACCGGCTCCGGCTCATCTGTTCTGACATCCTGAATCCACAAGACTCCTTGCTCACATCTCGTGCTATTTTAAAACACCTTTCAGGATGCCACCTCGAAAATGGGGTTCTCTAGACAAATGTTCTCTGAGGGAAATAACTCCTCAATATAAACTGCATTTAATAAAACTGGCAGTGATTCTAAGAAGAAAGGAGTAAGGTATATTCAGAGAAAATGTCTGGAAGAAATTCGCAATTAATATTTTACAAGACGTTTAGATTTCGATTCCTCCTTGCTATTAAAATGTAAGGGCTTTTTCCAAACTGTATTCCTCTGTTATTACGTCCTTAATTAAATTAATTTATACAGTGGATGCTCTGATGATACTGTAATCAAAATGCCTTACTGCTGGACAACATGTGTTGAGACCTTGAAGAAAGAAAGGCATAAGGTGCAGTGCCATCACTGGCAGAGGGATATTTGGCCCTGACATCTGATTATTGAAAAGATCGTGGTAGTTTTTCTGGGCCTCAATTTTATTTTATTTTTTAATTATGCTAAATTAGGCCAGTGAAAATAAACTGAATCTTGCAAGTTGCCTTTACAAGGAATTTCTCTCTGGGAACCGCAGTGGCGGACAGCGATGTTTGTATTGGGTATTTCTACCAGTTAGGTCGTACCTACCTTAAACGCTAAACAGAGGAGGCTATCTCAGCCCGATCGGCTGTATCGTCAGAGCAGAGACCACCAAAACACAAAGACCATCCAAGAACACAAATCGTTCAGCTGTGGAAAAAGCCAGCTCAACCCAGTGACTCACCAAACAGCCCCTGCCTGAACAGACGCGGTCCTGGCGTTCTCTTGGGGCCCCAGAAGCATTACTCACCAGGGACCTCAAGGGTCCGTGCGTGTGCGCGTGACCGCTGAGGCTTAGCGCCGGCACACAGTAGGCACTGGGTCATCACGAGGGGGTTGCCGACCTAACGAAATGTCAGCGGTGCATGAGGCACTGTGCCCACGAGGCCATCTGTTGCTTAAGCGTCATGCTGCCATTCATGGAGAAGAACACGGTCAGCCCTGGGAAGCAGCCCCACATGCTCATTCCTTGCTCTCCTTAGTGAGTCGTTGAATCTGCTCCCTTCTTTTCTAATACTGTGTCTCTAGGGTTCATGTGGAGCATTTCAGAGGACGTGAGGCCCAGTGTCTTCCTCAGTCACACGGCAGGGGACGGGCCTGAGAAATGTGGCCTTAATGACTTTGCCCTGCTGAGAAAGGCCCCGGCGCCCCCGCCCCCCTCGCACACACAAGCAAAGGGTCACTATGACCCACAGGCAACGTGGAGGGAAGGGTGCTTTTTCAATAAAAACCTAAAGGCAGACATGTTCAACTACATGAAAGACACTCCCATCAGCGTTTTTTAGCTCTCCCGTGCTAGCCAGGTTCCTTGTTTCTTTCCAGAACAAAAGATGGTCCCTAAACATGAATCCAGTTCGGTTTCATGATACAAGTTCCGAATGATACAAAACATCAACTGGAAAAGAAAATTAAATAGGAAATAAAAGCCCCCCAGCACTATTTGATCTTGTTTGAAATGGAAAGTTTTGGACACTTTAGAAAAAAAGGCAGCAAGTATCTTTTTAATGGATTTTATCTGCAGGAAAAGTGATTATAACCAGAAAAGCTTTTAAAGCATCAATCAGTTGGTGATGCATTTTTCCTTATCCCTTTTATTTTTATTCAGAAATAAATTGAAGGCATATGGCAAAGTGCATCATTAATTTCTTATTAATTTCATAATATGAAGGCAACCAGTTAAAATAGTAGGGCTACAACTTTAAATTACTGAACTCACTTGGTATTTAATGAGAGGGTTAGCACAGCAGGGTTTCTGTTAAATTAAGTTGTGCCTTCACATCACAGTGGGAAAACAGGTGTATATTGGTTTAGAATTATGGAAATGTTGACTAATTCCAAGGCTTGTAATCAAACAGCAAGCCACCCTGTAATATTTTCTCCCCACGAATATGCATTAATCTTTTATGTCTGGTCCCATTTCTTCCTGTTCCCCAAAAGCTCACACCTGAAAGGAAACCACTTTCCTGTCTCTCCTGTAGCGGTTAGGGGTGATGTTTATCAGATAAAGTCTCACATGAATGCAGGAGGTGGAACTCTGTTCCCAGTTACCTAATTTGAGACAGCAAGTGTAGCCACAGTGTGTGCACCGTGAGGGCCACTGGCTTACAAACCAGACCCGACTTCTCAAAGTTTTCATTTAAGCCTTCTCAAGTAAACGAGGGTATGAAATTGAACTGGAACAAAAGACAACCAAGAACAATCCAAAAACCATCTCTTCCCACCCCAGAATTATTGTCCTTAGTAATTGGTCTCTGAAATCACCATTTTTGATTTCTATATGAGGAATGTTTTAAGGAGAGAGAAAGAGACATATGCAACATTTGTTTGTTTTAAATACAGAAGATGCTATTTTTTTGGTAAGTGTGCTAAGAAAAGGGTCAGAGTAAGATGTCCCCAACAGAAGCACGCCTGTCAGTCATTTTTCAACGTGGCACCTTCACCTTCTTGGCTCTGGGGTTCTTGGGGCTGTCCTCACGTAGGCAGACGGCATGCGGGGGTTGTGCTTCCAGGGGACGAGACAAATGCAAATGAACCAAGCTTGGCATGAATTTAAAACAGGATGTGGCTTGGCATCAATACACCCTAAATGCTAAATTCATCATCTCAAGTATTTTTTTTAAAACATACCTAGAAGGGATTTTGTGTGCTAATTATTCTAAAGTGTTTCTTTTTAAGAGGAAGAATACAAAGTGGTCTCTGGATTTGATTAGGAGACTGGGAAATAAAACTTTTTTTTCCTCTATGGTTGGCAGAGCCCGTAAATCTTTGCTCCGGTTGCTTCATTTGATAATAGGACTGAACTGCACTGTCCTGGCATTTACATCAGAAAAATTCTATTACATGGAAATAGACCCGCCAAAAGCTGTCTTAGTAACATCATCTTAAAAGTTTCAGGGAGAGGTGACTTGGGAGGGAGAATTCTGGCGCTGCATGCTCGCTCTTCTGAACCTGGTCTTCGATAGGCTCAGAGGAACAGGGGAAAACCAAAGCGGGAAGATTCAAGACCAAGGTTCGCAATTCATTACTTTTGGGTGATTAAGAAGCTACTATTTTGAAAACGTTTTGTTGAGTATCTTGCCACTACAAATGGAAAATTTTCAATGAATCTAAGGTGAAAGAAACATGCTATCTTTTCTGGGAGGGGTGGGGTATAGAATGCGGGTGTGTGCATGTGTTTGTGGGTACACACAGGTGTTCTGTGCATGCCCACAGCTAAAGGTCCCAGTCAGAACTACACCATGAAAACATTAGGGGTGTTACCTTACATTTTCATCAAACCAGATTTCAATGAAATCATCATCACTATACTGCTTACCACAGGCTCTTCGTCGTGACCTATAACTGACGCACATCATTATGATATTGAATGAACTCATCATTGATAATATTTGGGGTCAATGGGGAAGATATCCAAACAGCAAAGGGAAATTTATACCAGCATGCAGCACATAAGATAGCCCCTAAGCCCCAGAAATGAGGTATTCTGATGAAGCAGCTGAATACAACATCAGTTCATGTCTAGTGAACTGTACTAATCATCGAATATTACCAGCAAGGAAACGGGGAGAAAATGGTAAGCTTTGTATTTTCTGTTCTCTGTCAACATGAAGCCACAAATTGGGCATTAAAACATGGACTTTGTTAACCACCATTGACTGTTTAGAAACCATTAGGAAGTTTAATATTATGGCTATACAGGGTACATTTTGTCCTTTCAAAAGAAAATCTAAAGACTAAATTTGAAAAGGGGCTCCCGGTGAGTAAGAGCTTTTCCCTTTCCATTTGCTTCTCTTGTGTGTGTTGGTTCCCCCCCCTTTAAAAATCTTAGCCCACCCAACACTGTTTGGCAGCCGCTGCTACCCAGTGGGGTCACTCTGATTTGCCATCCAGAGGACATCCTAGTTGAGAGCTCTTTCCATCAGCGCTAATGCCAGGGCTTCTTTCTGGGCCGTCAGCTGAAGTGGCTGCTGCAGGGGAACAGAGGGTCAGCGCACACCCCTCAAAGACCAAAGTCATTCTTGGCACTAACAGCCCATAACTAGAACCTTCAGTTGAAAGGACCATTTTCAAGCAATAAAGTGATTTTGGTACAAAAGTAAACCGACTCACCCCAGGTAAAGTTTTAATATTGTGCAGTGCATTCTGGGCCTCAAGTGCAGCTTTTCTTGTATAAAATGTTACGAAACAACAACCTACAGAGAGAAATGAAAAGGTTTTAGAAATTTCTGTGAATGCTTTGCTCAGATATAATGGAGACTGTGGCGAACAAATAATCTACTTAAAAGGATGCACAATTTAAAAATAATGAAGTGCATGAGAACAGCAATAACAACATCTCAAGCATTTACACAGCACCTTTCACCCTAAATCATACTTATTAGCTTTACCCAATGGAGATCAGTTCATAACTGCACCAGCTACCTGGGGTACGGCACTCCAGGACGGGTGGGAGAGGGTGGGTGAGCTGTTAATGGGACTTGCTCTATAGCAGCTACATAAAGAAATGTGTTTAATCTCAATAACAATAGCAGAAACTCCCATTAACCATAATTTCTTTAAAAGAGATCTCTAGAACATCACACTTTTAAAACACTTTCTAAACTCAGTGGTTTATACAACTGGATTATAAGTTTCTTAAAAGCTTGAGGTAGTACTTATTCTTTTTTTTCTCCACCATAGTATATAATGCAAAGGCCAATACATGAATACTCAGTATTTGTTTGCTGAAAGACTCTATTTCAATGGTTTAGAAATTAAGTTACAATACAGATGGGCACATGCCCAAACAGATATTTGCATACTCTGTCCCATGTACGAAATATGGCTGTAGCATATCAAATGGCAGCCTCTTGATTCTTTATTTCCAAGAGCTGATGGGAGTCCAGGCTGAATGCCCCTCGAGGAGAGGCCAGCATGTACCCTCTTCCCAACTAACTCCCTCCCCCAAAGAAAAGGGTGTTGAAATCATAGGCCATTCCCTCTGCATTCTGAAGGATGGCCGACCCCTTCTTTAACCTGTAGCTAAAGACACTGGCTAACATATCTGGAAAGACACCAGGTAACCTGTTAATTAGCATGCAGTTTTTTAGCATCACCAAGTTTGGATAAAGGGGGTGAACAAAACTTTAGATATTTAAAGAAAAAAGATGCTGTCTCTGACCTGGGCTGTCTTAGGTAAATAGGGCTGAGAAACAAAACAAAGGTAGAGAGATGCACTCACAAGACTACATATTTTACCCCGAGTTTACTAGAGGACCCTAATGCACAGAGTCAGAGAGCTGGGGAAAGCTTTGAGAAGTACTCATACACCCAATACAGCAAGTAGCATTAGACAAATTCCTGGCATTCAGGCATTAATGTCAGTTCTACTCAGGGGAGTGGTGTAAATAAGACCCAAAGCAGAAAAGAGCGGTGTAGCTGGAGAGCAGGAAGCCGGCACCACGAGCCACAAAAGGTTTAAAGTCATAAAGCATTCCAACTTTCCAAAACCGAAATTCATTCAAAGGAGTAGGGGAAAATACAGTGCAATACCATTCAACCATTCAATCTAAGAATCCTAATCTAAGGTTTAGAATCCTAATTCTAAACATCTAAGATGCTTTCTTTTGTTTGGAAAAGACATTTGGAACTTGTTGTCATCTATTTTGATTCTGTTGGATTCTACCAAGATTAAATGGGCCAGACCTTCACCTTTTGGACAGAGTATGCTCACAAATGGTTAGACACTCACGAAAAACGCCATGTATCCAAGGATCAGAAACTCAAAGTATATCATTGGCATGATGAAGGAAATAGGAAACTGGTTCTTTTAAAAGAGTCACAGATGGACAAAGTGGCCATTTTCATATGGGCTTTTTACCTCGGCTACTTTGATTTCTTTGACCAGAGTTCACTTGGCCATACTGCCGGATGGTGGATTTTTTTAACGAGCTCTTTTTAGCTTCATTGGTGTAATGTATGTGCAAGAAAAGCTACAGGAATTACTGCAAATCAAGGAATAATTTTAAATCGAAAAGTTAAGTCCCAACTTCCAGTAACCTATTATAATCCTCTAAGAAGAAGAAGAAGAAGAAGAAAAAAAGGCCAGCTGCCCTTTTCTAGGCTGGCTATAGAAAGGAAAGCAGGAAAAGGCAATCTTTTCTAACACTCTCAGTAAAGTCCTCCCCCTCTCCTGGGCTTACGGGGTCAGCATGCAGGGAAGGAAGCAACAGAAAACACAGAACTTCAACCACAGGGCCAAACCTTGAAAAACAGGCAGAATCTGATACTTTCAAGCAGGTGGATTTTACGGGTGTGATACTGAAAAGATGATTCAGGTATGGAGTAGAAGTTATAGGCAGTTTGCTTGCCTGGAAAGAAGGCAGTTAAGGAAGATGGGAAACAAATGGCCGCCTGGCCGTGCTCAGAGCTGAGAATGCAGAGTGACGGGCCCGAAGGACAGCAACATGATGGGGACTGCACACGGAGGGTGGGACCCGGCGGTGAGGTGGAAGTGGCGAGGGGCGGGATGACGTGCGCCGAGGGCACGGTGGGTGCGGGCCGCCTGAGGAGCGGGGACCAGCGCGCAGGGCTCTCGGGACTAAAGAAGGCCCCTCCCGCTGGGAACATGGAAACCGAGTCCCTGCTGTTTGTCTCGGCCTGGAATCCACTAGGAGGTGTTCATTCCCATTCAAGTATGGAAATGCTACCCTTGGGGATGGTGATGTTGGATTGTTCCTAGCTACTTCCATCTTAGTATAAATTTGGCTAAAGCTTTCTGCTTGAACACCGTTCTTCGTGACTGGAAGGTGGTTTTTGTGGGGTGTTTTGTTTTGAGAAAGGGCGGGTTGAAGCTGATGTCTGAGCAGGGAAGATGGGAAAGGAATGAAGAGAAGCAGCTAATGTACAGACGGGGAGACAGGGACACATACCCCACACCTCAGACTCTTCCCCATTTCTTCCAGGGTCTGCTCTGTGCAACTGACACGGGGAGGCAGGAAGGTATTATTACAGAGCCTCTTCCAGCTACATGCTGCTTCTTACCCTTCGCTCTACACCCATGGGAACAAGGTGTTTAGAGAGTATGCCCAGATTAGCCCCGGGTCTGGTTGTGATACAGAGAATTGCCTGTGTAACAGGGTGACAAGCTTTGCTCACTGCCCAGCAGCCTAGCTTCATAGACGTCGTGTTTGGCAAGTAGACCCGGCACCTTTGCAAAGGTGCAACATGTGTGGTGGGCCCGGCCCCTTGCCACGGCCCCTGGATTGGTGAATGGAGCCCAGGCTGAATTTCTACCTTGACTAGTGGCCTCAGCTGGGCTCCCTCCTGCAGTGGACGACTGGCACCAACTTGGGAGTGCCGGGGAAGATGATCTGACTGGGAGTGTCACCCAGTCCCTTCTTTTGGTTTCATATGCTTGGTCCCGGGGTGGCTCAGGGGAAATGTCTTAGTGCCTTTGCACCTTAGTTACTTTGGTTTCATCATCTCTAAATAAGTGAATGAAAACCATGTCTGCCTCAAATCCTTCCCCAAACTGCATGGATACATGTAACCAAAAGGTTTTATTTAGAATGCATGTTTAAAAAGTCAAAATTATCCTTCACCTTTGTTGGGCCAAAAATGCCTTGGACTTCCCTGAGCATGCACACTGATTCACTTAATAAAAATAGTATTTGATGAAGTTATCTTGAGCTTTGCAGTATACATACAGAACTACACATTTAAACGGTCACCTTGAATGCAGCAATTTGTCTCTGCCCTCCATGGGACTGCGGTCTCTACACTGCCGGGATAAGCATGTGTCTGAAGCCCTCCTCTTGTGTGTGCTCTCCCGGCTAACAACCACAGCCATTTTTATCCATCTATCACTTGATGTGCTCACTTAAAATCTTAGATGAATTGACCTGCAGAGTTTATCCCAAAAAAGGAAGGGAGGAATCTCATTATTTGCCCTAATATGGTAATTATCATGGCAAAAGGTCAGGGAGCTACCAGAGATCCCAGAAAACCCATATGGAACCATGAAGTTTCAATGAGGCGGGATTTTCTTTCTTGCCCACCCTAACTGGACGTACAGCTGTTCAGGGAACCACTGGTCTCTTAGATTTCCCTGACCCAGCTGTCACAGGTCTGAAAGGCACCGGACTCTTCAGGTCAGCCACAACACCAGATGGCGCAGCAGTCTGGCTGGGGCAGAGGCCCTCTCCCTCAGCAGGTTCTGTTTCAAACATCCTGGTCAGGCGGGTGGTTAACCGTCGGCAACATGCCCGGGTGCTCTTCACGGGTCTGGCAGCACCAGGCCCCCAAGGAGACACCTGCCTGGTGCAGTACCGGCCTCAGATGCCCTGCCGCCCACGGGGTGCACAGAAAGGTTCCTCTCCACGCCGAGGTGGGACGTGAGCTGCCCGGGGACCCCAGCAGGGTCAGGTGCCCGGCAAGTCTCAGCCCTCCAATTTCTGCAGAATACCACTGACTTCTGCTGCTTCACATTTTCCTACTTTGCCCACTTGACAACGTGTAACTAGCACTTGCACTTTACTGTTCTTGTCCCCTTTACCCCTCATTCAGGAGTTTCCGCATGCCAGCAGCCAGCTGAGAAAAGATAAACAAGACGGTCCATGCCCAGGTTACTTTATGGCATCCCACTGCTCAGCGGTTTCAGTGGCTCACTGTATCAATTAGAGTTCTGGATTTTGGAGGAAAAATTAGACATCCATGTTTTGCATGTTTAGTTTATCAATCCTAACCTATTACACCAGACGAGGGCTTCTTAAATTCACAGGTGAAATAGGTTTGCTGGTAAAACTTGGGAGGTGATTCTAGAACCAAACACCTGTCTCTCAGGCCTACGCAGAACCTAGCATATCCCCTCTGGGTGACTCCTCTACTGATCATCGAGAGCTGCTTCTGCGTCTGTACATTCCTTACGGGGCCACACATGCAGGTGTGCTGACCACTAACCCCTCCGTGTGAATTCATTTTGCTGCTTAACTTTGAACATTGAACATAACCCCTTAAAAAGGCAACATAAGACTGATCAGATCATTTTGATAGTAGGGAAGCTCTAGAGAGAAAGAGCCTGGGATGCAGAGGCTGGCGTGAAGGGCAGCCAGTGCAGGGCCTCACCAGGAGCATGTCTGGATGCTGGGCCCAGAGGAAATGAGTCAGGGGACTGGGACCCTTTGCCCGGATCCCCACAAGTTGGCACACCGTGGAATCCAGTGGCACACACTCAGCTTGTAAAGCCCTGCAATCAGCATTGCCATGGTGTGATACGAAGTGACCGTCTTGTACAGAAGTTGAGATTGGCAATTCCCAGGGAAGCTAAGGGCTACATACTCCAAATAGGTTGGCTTGTGTCTAACCATCTCTTCACAAGTAGTTTCTGCCATCAAAAAGAGTGCCCTCAGGTATTTGCTGGCTTAACTGATGGATAATTTGAGACCCTGTTATGAGGTATTGGTTCCAAAGATAAAGCTGCAAGTAAGACTGGCCGGTGGTACGTACATGTACACACACCACACACACACACACACACACACACACACACACACACCAGTGGTATATTTAAAATCTAAAGAAGATACTCAACTTTGCTGAAAGATTTGATTAAATGATCAAGTATATTTGTCCTCAAAGAAACCATCTGGATTATCACAAATCTTTTCAAACCAAAGCGGTTTCTCTTGAAAATCTTTCCTTGGAAACTCTTGGTAATAATACAGGAAAAAAAAAAAAAGCACTGCTCACATACAGATCATCTGTTTCTATCAGGCTTACTCTCAGGCAGACAGCACTTGATTTAGATTTTTCAGTGTGGAGGACAGTGTAGACAGGCCTAGAGAACGGTGCTAAAGATCAGATTTTGAAATCAGTTCCCAACTTAAGAAAACTCACTCCATTCTCTTAAAGAAACTTGTCTGAGGTTTCTCAACCGTACCAAGTTGGGACAGAAAGGAAACTGAAGTCTGATGTTGGAGACACCATTTTTAAAAAGGCAGTTTTCTTTACATCTTTGATTCTAAAATATGGACAAGGCAGTTTTTACTCTATCTGTGGGTTTCTTTTAAAGAATCCAGGTATAAAGATGGAGGTCAGTGACTTGATGGTCTTTAATTTTTGAAATAGTCACTTGTCAGCTGTAGGGTAGCAATTTCAGACCACGTGCCAACAGTTCATTCTCTCAATGGCGCAGGAAGCCAGCCCTGAGCATGGCTGGTCGAGTGAGTCATTCCTCACGACTCTCCTGGGGGTACCAGCCTAGACCAGGGGTAGATTCTCCTGGGAAGGTGCTCTCATCAATGTGAGAATGGGCCTCTTTGGAACGTTCTAGTCCTAATTGCTAATTCTTTTTCTGATACCATCCTTCAGTAATACCTTAACATGGGAAAGTGGAGGACATTTTCGGAAATACATGGTTTTCCCACAACTCCGTGGCTAAGCTGGTAAATACACGAATTTCAAGTCTGGAGCTTGCAGTGTTGTGCATGTGTGTCCCCAATAAACTCCCCACAGGGTAAAGACGGGGGAGTTGTCCATGTCAAGGCAGTTCAACAACTTAAACCTAAGAGGTCTACGTTACTCTCTAAATTTCAGCAAATAAATGCATGAATGCAGCCATATCACGATCACTTGGTGACTGACCTCCATATTTATTTCTTTTAAGAACAAAGCCATAATCCTGGCTGACAAATTCAATTCAAGATATATTTGAATCCAGGACGTCAACAAAGTCATCATGTTGTGAACTGAAAATTCCTTTCAAGGCAGCCTTTGAATTCTAAAGGGCTGGAAGATCAGTGGCCCTGGAAGGCTAACTGAGCAAACCCACTACGTTTTCTCTTTCTGTGAATGAAGCTCTCTTTTGTATGCACATTTGCAAGCAAAGCAGGTGCCTGCTTTGCACAAGTTGAATTGCAACTGGGATCTTGGCTTCTTGTCAAATCAGTAGGACACAAGCCAGTTAAAGTCAAAAGAGGACACACTCCTCATACACATTCCCCATATAATCTATTTTCTCCCTCAGTCTTAGCCACTACACAGAGCATTTATACTTTTTTCAGAGTCCAAAGGTTGTTGATCTAAGTGGTACAGTACCTTTTGCACTGAAGTGAATCTCCCATACACTAAGGTTTTGACCATTAGTCACTGGCCTCACCCCTGTTAAGACCCTTGAGTTTCAGTTTCTACAAAGCAGTTAAGGGTTCAAAAGCCCCCCATCAAAAATCCCCTGAATTAAATTTTTATAGAAAACTTAGCACTGACCTTAAAAAAATAAGGAGTTTTCCAGTGGCCTAGAAGGTGTCCCTCAGCAACATGAGGAAAAAGATGATGACAAGATGCTGTTCTCTGAAAGTACACAGCCACTTCAGGAAGGAAACCGCACCCTGGAGAAGCTGATGGATCCCCTCCTCAGGCCCAAGCCCCCCCACCAAGAGGAACTGGCTACGCCTGATAAAACTATAGCAGATGCACTATTATTAGCTTGTGGCCCGCGCAGTCCCGGGTGTTTATTCCTTCTACTGTGTCTTCAAAACATGGCTTGATTTCGAGGAGCGCAAGGTGGGACTTCACAAGCCATGCTACCAGTTTCACAAGCTATGCTTAAAAGTCAGCCCCCTTGCTGCGGGACACCTTGCTATATCCCTGCACACCACTTCCTTAGGGTGGTTCCTCTGCACCCAGAAGCAGCCGTCCGTGGGCAGTGACACCGCCTGAGAGGCAGGAAGGGAAGGACGGGGAAGGCAGGAATCCCCGAGACCATCGGCCAGTTCTGGGGAGCACCTGCACGAAGATGAAAGGCTTTGCATCTCCTGCCCTTTATCTGTTTTAAACTCAAAACCAAGAGAAAGTAAGTTAGAGAAAGTCACTGTGGCATAGCATTCTCTTGGCTTCTGTGCCCTTTGGGTAGAATCACAGAATTTTACAATGAGTTTTAGACCCCCCTCCAATAGGAGGTCAGCAGACTGCGCACAGCAAGGGCATAACATCCCACTGCCCAGGCCTGACGGCGCCTCTGGCCTCTCAGCACCAACACCCACCGGAGGAGGACATGCCCAGAAAGCCCCCGACCGCTTCCGCTGAACCCCGAGAGAGCCCCAGAACTGCTTCAACCTCCTTTCATGTCACCGCAAACACCTTTTCATAACCTGAACCTCTCTTGTTCTAAACGTCCAGCAGTCTCCTAAGACAAACATTTAAAAAAAAAAAATCTAGAAGTGCGATTTGCATTGCTACAGTAACAGCTACGAATACAAATGCCACATCCTGTAGAATCAACTTTTAATGAAATTGGATCCAATTAGCCCAGTTTTATAGAGTTTGATGTAATTGGCACCCTGATGTAAAAAGCATTCGCATCTGGCCACCGCGTCGGAAGCAGAGACACGGTGCTGCCCTTCTGCTCTCAGTGCCTGGACCCCGGGGATGCCACGGCTTGGATGACCAAAGGCGCCCTCGGAGGGAATCCCCTGGGAATTTCACTGACAAAGCAGGAGGCACTTCCGGCTGCCTGGGGTCCTCGTCCTCTGTTGCTCTGAGAACCCCGAGAGTCACATCCCTGGCTCGTAGGCAGCAAAGCCGAGCCAAGTTTCCAACCCAGGAGACAGCACTGGTCTCACGGCACTCCGCGCAGCCCTGCACCTGACGTCCGGCCACGGGGCCTAGCCTGCTGCCCGCCCCCTGCTGCCTGATGGGCTGCTCTTACACGAACCGTGTCCTGAGACTCCCGTGGCCTTCTAAATCCTCTGCCAGGAAAATTGAGTTTTGTTCCTTTTTCTTTTTCTTTTCCTTTTTTTTTTTTTTTTTGACCTAGATTAAATCTTCTGCATTTTCTTTTCAGGCCTTTTGGGAAAGCTGGGGCTAAGTGTGCCCAGCTCTGTGTGTACTGCGACACTCCCTCACCCATTGTTATGTAAATCCCAACAGCAGCACGACACAGATGATAGAAAAGATATGGAGGGCGACCTGCCGGGATCAGCTCTCTCCCCTCCCTGGGCCTCGGAAATAAGCCACTTGTGTTAAACTGTTTCGAACGTCTAATAGCTGTAAAAGTTTCTGAAGAATTTTAATGTCATCCTTTTCCCCTGATAGGACAATCATTGCATTTAGCTGTTTCCTGAACGTTCCTACTCTGCTCTAAGCATCTGGAGGTGAGTTCATGGGAGACGCACGAGTCTGTCAAGGAGCCACCGGGGAGCAGAAGGAAGCCAGCAGTTTCCTTTGTTACAGAAAACGTCATTTGACTTTTGCAATGCAAGGCAATAAGCAAACTGGATTTGATTATGTTTTAATTTTCTAATACTAATTTTAGAGTTGGAAGGAGGACAAATATCTTTTCTCTAGAGGTAAGAACAAATAACTTTGGGTTGAACACGACAAGCCGACTGGAAAGCCAGGTGGGACCGTCTCTCTGAAGTGGGTGTGACTGGCCCAGCTGCCTGGGCCTCGCAGGCTCTGAGGAGTGCTGGTGGCGAGGCAGAGATGGGCCCGCAGGTGCCCAGGGGGCCGCGCCTGCTCTCAGGGCCCGGCAGCACGAGCAGGCCTTCGGGCTGTTAGCCAAGGGAACGTCACATAGATTGAGGAAGGCGTCCCAGGGTTAAATATGGTGGAAGGTAGTTCTATCTTGAATCCAATTAAAAAGGACTTAGTGTCTAATGTACTGAGGGACCTCATTAAAAGGAAGTTTCTAATATAAGGTTATTTCATAGTATGCATCCTCTTGGGGCTAGGATGGCATTGTAATTAGGAAACCAGTGGCAATGAGAGTAGGTTAGAATCGTGTCTTACTTTCCTGTGATTCTCAGCACACTGAGCTGTTTGATGCTTCCCAGCCGGACCAGTCTCCCCAGAGCCAGCCTCACGGTCCTGGTCCAATAGTGCGCCGAGGCTACGGATACAGGCCCTTTCTTGTCAGCCTGAATGAAACACAGCTCAGCTCTGGACCTGAGCGCACAGCAGTGCCAACTTCTTTTTGGCCTGTTCTAGGTGGGGCTGAGCTCTTGCATGAAGCAGCTCGATCCAGAGTAGAACTCCAGGGTTTTTCCTGGAATTGCAGTGAGGCAAGTCCTATCTATTTCCTCCCTCTGGTCCGCACAGTTCAGTGAAATGCAGAGGGAAACCCTTTGGCTACAGAAAATGAAGTAAAGATGTGCGCCTCTTTCAGCCTGTCTCTTGCGGCGTCCGACTCTAGAGAGCTGATAGTTACGGCCATCGGCGCCGCCTCGCCCATTCCCCTGATGACGGAGTCGTCTTTCTTGTACGTGTGGACCAGGAAGGCAGATCATTTTACAAATTGCCTGGAACGGCCCCACTCATACAAGAAAGGCACTTTTGCAGCCAAGTGTACGTTGACGTTCAGGGACCCAAGGCGCACGGGCACCCTCACAGCAGAGGCCAAGACGGCTTCCCAGTGAGTCTGGGTATTTCCTGCTCCATTCAGAAAGCTTCGTGGTGAGTACAGGAGCCACCCGTTATTAGCATTTCAGGCCAACTCGGTGTTTGGCAAACCTCTCCACCTCTCTAACGCTCTGTTTCAGCCCTTATAAAATGGGGTCAGTGATGGCAGCTAATATCACAGGATTACAACAATAAACAAGAGAGTTTATGAAAACGTGTAACACAGCTGCTGGCATCTACACCAAAGTGCTTAATAAGGGTTCACCTCAAATGTGTTATGTTCCCCCAAAAGGCCCCAAGCCCAAAGAGCCCCAGAGTACAGGAGGGACAGGCAACATGGCCTGATGCGGTAACAAAAATAGCCAGGCCCAGGCGGGCTGCACCGTTATCCCCAGCACAGGAGCGCACTACCGCCCGCCGGTCTCTGGACGCGGGGGAGACGGGGGGCCTCTTTGCTAAGTGATGACCACTCACCCTTTAATAGGGTTTGGAATTGATTTTGTTGTCTTGCTTTCTGAAGTAATTACTTGGAACTAGCCAAGTTCACCCATTTGCATGGCCTTTGAGTCCTCTGAACATCCATTTACACGACCTCTAAGCAGCCAATCAATTTTAATGGAATCATTTTGAAGACTTTCCTATTCAGGGTACAACAAAAATTTCCCCAATTGTATGCTTGATGGTACTCCCCCAAGAGGCAAAAATTCTCTAAAACAGTTTGTTATTTGAAATAAAACCTGTTGCTGTCTGTAATGAGCACGCCCAGGTTTCACCGCTGTGAAAGGAGCTTAGCCACACATTTGTCACCTCCCTTTAATTCAGCAACAACAGAGGAGGGGAAAAAGAAGTCACCCTGGGCTTCAGAAGAAGAGGTGGCACCCCCAATGTCTAGGGCCAGGAGAAGGGAGGGAAATGTCAGGAGGGGGAGTGGGGTACATGACCCCAAAGAGTCCAGGCACCCCCTGAAAAAAGGGGTCTCAGTGGCTGGATTTCATTTTCAGAGTTACTGTCACGCAATGATAAGACAAGGAGACATCACCGACTGCCTGATAAGTGGCTGTCTCTTACCTTAGTTCCACTTTTGCTTTATTATTACCACACTATCTAAGGACCATCAAAGCTCTTTGAGGGCAGGGGGCCATGTGAAAAAGCTCCTGTCTCCTTTACAGGCATCGCGCAGTGCTAGGCATCTGGGTGCCTTTAACATACTTACTGATTGTCCCCCATCTGCTCACCCTAGAGCAC
>JAQQAC010009376.1:4480643-4519136 GCA_029783875.1 Phataginus tricuspis | reverse complement strand
CCTTTCTGGTTTGGGCTCCCAATGGTGAAAACAGTCCATGCAACCCTCTTTAGCTCATTTCCCAGGAAATGACTCTGGTAGAGTTGAGCAGTTCCCGACCTCAGCTAGGTGTGACTTAATGGTTAGTGAGAGATTTTGTTCCATCTATTTGGTAAGATAATGTATACACGGTGCCCAACTCAGCATCTGGCACACAGAAACCACTGAGTAAAGGGCAGCTTCTTTTCTTCCTTTTACTGCGTGAGGCAATTTTAGGGGTACCATGAAGACTTCTCCTTTATTGAGGGAGATCAAGCAGATCATCATCTCAGTGGGGATGCTCTGGAAGGGAGCAGCCTTAGTAGTTATCCTGGGACAACAGATGAAAACCAGGGCCATTGCAGGCAAACCTACATGTACCCTTCTCCACCGTTTTCTTTCCCAACCTTCTACACCGTTCCCCGCCCCCCCGTCCTTACTGTCTTCCTCTGATCTTCATCCTTGTAGCTTGAAGCTCAGATTTATAATAACAAGTCCTCAGAAGAAATAACACTGTGATCTGTTTTTCCAGTCATTTACACTGTAGTATCAATAAATGTAGGACTATAGGCTTTGATAGGAGTTTGCACAGTGGGAATGCAGATGCTGGGGCATGGGGCAGTGTCACAATAGAGGAAAAAAGTACAGAACAGGGTTGCTGGGCGAGAAAGAAACTTCATTTGTATCGTAATTTGGCCAAGGACTGGTTGTTGGGGGATCTTGACAGAGTTGACTCTGGGCACTGACAGAGCCTGGGCCCCAAACCACTTACTCAGACTCCCTCTGCCAGACCACTGTGTTTCTTCACTGTTCTAAATTTCAACTCAGATATCTATTGAGCATGGCTTTCCATTTTTGAGGAAACAAGTATAACTGCTTAAGGTGACAAGAAAAACATAACACATATCCTTACACTTGATGTGTTTAATATTTAGTTTCAGAGTTAACTGCTCATTCTTTAGCAGGTGGGGAAAAGATTCATCTTTGCCACAGAATCTCTCCCTAGAAAACCTCAGAGGGAAAAATGAAACATTCCCTTGATCTTAAGATTACAGAAAATTCTACATGCTACACACTGATTAGCAGCCATTTGGTTTCAGCCGAGAACATGCCATCTATCAGCCTTCCCCACGCTGCACGCACACACACAGGATTTGATCTAAAAACTTTCATTTTTCTCAATCACTGCCTATGACACTTCTTCTTCTGTTAAGCCTTTGGAAAAAAGAGAGAAGAAATATCCCATAGCCTCTCATTCCCTTCCCAGATGACTGGATGAAGATGGATTGCCAAGTCTTCAGCGTTTTTGGACTTCAGGGCCATGCTGGTTTGGATTTCAAACACACATACAGGATTATTAAGATGGGGATGGGAAGGAAGGCATGTCATAAAACACTGCAATGAATGGAAAGGCTCTAGGCAGCAAAGACCATTTATATGGCAGAGCCTCTGCTGCACTCTGTTGCTTCCTAATTGTGCAGATAACAAATGATAATTAAAAGGCATGTTCTCCCACTATAAAATGTCTCACAATCAGTGCTAAATTTGATTCAATCACAAGAAGATCAATGACTCAGGTGATCTCAAATAGTGGATGCTGTAAATACCTTTCCAATGTTTCCTGGAATCCTTTTTGTGTTAGTGAGGGGAAGAGTTACCTTCCTGAATATAATTATCTTAGGCTAATATTAAAGTTGGTCTGAATTCCCTGAGCACATTTCAGTTTGTCCCGAGGGATGTGGTCTGTGCATCTCTTGGGTAGCACAGAGAAAACAGCCTAGGATTCAAATGTGCCGCGAAGGGCACTGAATGGAATCCCATGCATCTCGTGTCCCTCTGCTACGGTCAGAAGGCTGGGAGGGCCATCTCTGTACCCTTCATTTTTGGACCGAGGTTACTGATAAATAATTCAACCACTCTTCATCTTATACATTTATGCTTTTCATTTCCATGATGGTAGCTACGTAAAGGACTCAACATTATGACAGGAGAGAGAAAAACTCCTTAGATTTCATTCTTGATCAGTCTTGTAGACTGACTGGTGTATGAAAGAGCTGTCATAAGTGGATATATTCTAGGTATCTGAAATCATAAAATAACCCTATGTCCACATGACTGGTAAAACTTAGTCAAGTAAATGAAGCCATCAACTGATTTAAAGAAAAATTCAGGTTTGGGCAGATGTATCAGTGTTACATGGTAGAGTCACACTATAATTATGTCTCTACTACAAGGCCGGTAGTCAGATTCTAAGACTGAAGATAGTTAAACAGGGTGCCAGGAGATAAGATTTCATCCACTGACTTTGCCACCATTCCTTACCACATAGGATTCTCAGCAGAAAGTGGTAACAAATATACAAAACACCTTTCCACAATCTAATCATCACATCTTGAAACAATGTTTCTCAAACTTTCCTAACGATGATAATCACAGATTCTCGGAACTAAGCCAGGGTCCTATTGGGTCAGGACTTGTAGGGCAAAGGCCTGGTAATCTGTGTAAGTGTCCAGCGATTCCTACCCTCTAGGAAGTCTGGGAATCAGTACAACCGAGGGCACCTGTGGCAGACACCCCGCTGCCCTCCCAGATCCACCCTGTCGTCCCAGGCGCTTGGACTGCAGCAGAGCACATGTTTACTAGCCTCTGGCCATGTGACTACATGCAGTCTAAGGGAACGGGAGTGGAAGTGGGGTTTGCTGGGCTTTTAATAGAGCGGAAGAGTAACTTCTGTATTTTCCTTCCTTTTTCTTCTGGATGGCTGCAGGTGGCAGAAAGAAAAAGCCCTAGGGGGAGGCAGAGGCACAGGATGGAGAAGGCTGGGTCCCTGTGTTATCACATGGAAGAAAGCTGCCCATCAACCAAGAAGCCCCTGAAGGATAATTGACATGGGCAAGAAAGAACCTTGTGCTGTGTTTGACGTTTCTAACACATTTTTGGGTCTATTTCTAACAGTTTAGCCTATCCTGATAACTACAACACCTCGTTGTTAAAAAACACAAAAAATGTACTAGGAGTAATGACAAATGCCCCTCATCTGCAGGAAATTTTTTGGGTATTGCCCAAATGGCTATACTACACACCAGAAGGACCAAAGTAAATACGTCTTGGAATTTGGTTTCAGAAAATTAGAAGTTGGTGGGTGGCCACAGAGAAATCAGTCAGATAAAGTGAGTGATGCATTTAAATGCATATTTAACAGTTTTGTGGTGAGAATATCCTCTGTGTTTTGGACAAACCACTTGGTTTTGACTAGTTTGAGAAAAGGATATCATTCTTGATGGGCAAGTCTAACACGATTCTCACTGATAATTCTTGATGTTCTTTGCTCATATGGTGGGACTGAATCCACAAATCAAAGGTCTTTTATGGCTTCTCTTTCAATCTTTCCTCCCTTCTTGTTAACATATTTCAAAGTGCTGATTCTATAATTCAGGCTTCCGGCCGCCCCTTCCTCTAACCTTCGGCATTTGCCCATGAGTCTGGTGCCCAGCCGGGGGGGCTGTGCTGGTGGCAAAGGAGACAGGAGCGTCCCGCACCATTTTCCTGGGTAAGATATGAGCTAGGCAGCAGCGCCTTCAAGTGCTTTTGGTATCCAGGTAGCTCTGGAATTGTTTTCAATCCTCCCCAAGAATTCATGAAAATAAGTACATGCCCAGTATGACAGAGTGCATGAGAACTCAAGGTGCTAGGAAAACCTAGGGAACATGGATTTCAAAAATTTAATAAATTCACATCTTTTCTTTATCCCCCTTGATTGGGATTTCATGGAAACCCAAACGAGAGTGCAGAATACTAAGTACCTCTGCTCTAAGAAGATGCTGTTAGGCTGTTAGCAATGTGATATAGGATCAGAGAAAAATTAATATTTGGAATGAAGGTAAGGGTGAGGTTGAATATGAGATACCCACAGACAAACGTGATCCCTAAACAGTTTGTGGACAGAATGGAAAACACAGGATAACTTGTTCTGGCAAACTATTTGTAAAACTTCTGTAGTGGCCTCCAAGGGTTATCACCTCCCTCCAATGTCTCATGACAGCTGGAAAGTCGGGTGAATTGGAACTTTTTTTGTTCTCCAACGACACCTAGAAATCTGGAAGGCCTGTCAAAAATCTGTCCCTGGAAAATTTTGCCCTAAATCATATTCTCTGGAACACACCTCCCACGACCCAGTTTTGGGACATCGATGCTGGGGCATCTCTAGGCGCTGGCTGCGCTGGAAAACTCCCAGGTGAGAAATTCAGGCCACACAATCAGGACACATCTAGGTTATCTCAAGCCTGAAGACTCTGACTGGTTTTATCTCATTAGTCGTCATCACTTCCCTTGTTCTATGTTAAGCCTCCCTCAGTACTGCTTTAGAGCAGCAATGAATAAGTTTCATAGGGAGTTTTAAAAAAATTCTAAATTTCTAGCCATCAAGGCTAACTTCTTGCCTGTCAGCAGCTTTTAAAATATTGATGTTTTTTCCTCCTAACAGACAAGCTGAGTGGAGTCCGGAGGGCCTGCTCTTAACTGTGACTAGAAGTGGGCTCCATGTAATTAAATACATTTTTCAAGAGAAGGCAGACTCAGAAGGGGGAGGCGACATCCATCAACCCCCCTTCTGGGCCTGATCTATCCAGTCCAGACTCCAGACGGCGTGATAATAAGTGGGCCTGCCCTGCCCAGCAGTTTGACACCTACTGACACATCCAGTGCGGCAGCGGCACGAGCAGGGCCCGTGTCCAAATAATGACAGAAGCGTTTGGCTGCAGGGATAGAAGTCTGTTTGGAAGTAACTTCCTATATATTCAAGAGGGAAAGAAAAATGACTAGTCTCTGAATCAGGGAGTGTAAAATGTCACAGAAACAAACAGAAAAGCATCTCCTACTATCTTCCTAATCAAATGACTTCCCACTAGTCTCTAATTAATGATGTGGTGCCAGAGATCAGATCCCTGGATCCTCATAAAACTGTCATTTCTTTCTGGATAATCTCTCAGCTGTGAAAAATAATAGCACGACTGTGTATCACCCTATGCCCACCTCTACAAACCCCTGTTGATGGGCGCCCCTCAGTACCCAGCAGATAACCTCCTCTTGGTCCACAAGACAACTGTCCCATGAGACAATTCATTATATTCGTACTTCCTATGAATTGAACAACTTACATTCTGCCTGAAGTCCAAAGCCAAGTCGTGAAATATAATGCACAGCCCTTTACACAAAAGATTTTATTCTGAGACTCGGGTCTTCCTCAAGACATCAGTAAGCCATCCATGATTATTGCTAATGTCTCTGTAAACAGGAACAGTGATCCCCAGAGACTACATAGTTTATGAAAAAAACCACACGATGTTTTTCCTCCAGACGAGCTTTGTAGGAAATGCTGGGGCTGAAGCAGACCAAATGACCTCGTCTTTCTTTCAGGCCTTTCTCAATAGCTGGCTATGAAAGGAGGATGTTAAAAAGTCAATACTGGTCTAGAATTTTTTGGTCAAATTCACATAACTTTATTTATCTTTTGATTGCTTCCAGAACAAAAGAAAACGCCAAGCACCAGCACCCTTACTTCCAAGGGGCCTCCCTATGTCCAGATGAGCGAGTGAAAATCTTGCCTAATCAAGTTTCTCTAAAAACAGAAGATCAAAGGTAGAAAAAGGCACTGACAACAGATTACGTGTCCCTCTCCCAGGCCTTGCCCTGGGCTTTCAGGCTCCTGGGAGGCCTGACCATCACTACCTATGGGTTCCCTCTAAGAAGATAACAAAATAGAACTATCCGATTTGGGGAAAAGATTGCTGAATGTGGTTTTTATCACTCGCCGCATTCAGCTCCCACGTTTAAACTACAGCAGAGTAATTATTTTTGAGGTTGTGCACTGCCCCACAGAATAAGCTGTACCTCTAAGAGATAACTGACTGATTATACAGCCATCTTTTAAACATTTCATCAGTCTTAGAACAGCAGATAAAACAACTATTTCATGTGTACCAGCAGGTTCCAGATTAACCCTGCAGAGTTAAAAACTGGAACCAAACATCAGCTGATTCCGATTTAAAGCGGTAAGTCACTGGTAATACTGACAGTTATATTGGCCTGGTTACCAGGTGCCATTTCCTGTATATTTTATTCCAACTTTCGCATTAAAAAAAAAAGTATTTTGCAATGGCCTCAAAGCTGCAGCTACAATGCATTTTTAAAAGACTAATAACAAAACATAAAGAAATATCCTTAGTAAAACTGTCAGCTTCAGGAAAGATACATACAGAAAGTTCCTCAAAGACCTGAATTAATATCAGCAGTAAATACACACCAATAAACCAAGCATGCAGGGTTTGGAACTAATTTTGTCCATATGCACCTAAATAGCAGATACCCATTTGAGAATGAAGATCTAAGAGCTGCTTCTCCCTCCTGCAGGCAGACAGAAGTGAGGTTCTCCTCGGCGTGTCAAGCACGGCGGTCCAAAGGCCAGTCTGTGTTCCTCCCACTGCGCGTTGTTCAATGGGAAAATGGCTTGTGGAGAGACGGCCAACAAACGCTGCCGCTGCTTTCCTGGGGGTATTGGGCAACCTGGGCACTGAACTGCAGTATGGACAGCACCAGAATTTCTGTTTTCCTTTTCCCTGGTGGCATTTGATAAGGAACCCTTTGTATCCCAACATCTGTTGATTTTGTGGGAACTGAAACTGGAGATGGGACTCGATGCTGCTGAAGCCACAAGGCCTTTCAGTCCACACGAGTGGGCAGGTGCCCGCCCTGCCCTGGAAGGACCCCGGACTGAGCAGTCCTCTGGTGACCGGAAGGGCACTGGCCTGAGCCCTGGAGGGTGGCGCCGTCCCAGGTCTTCTGACATGGGTCACAGACCTCCTCCAATAGGCTCCCGGTGCGTGTAGGACGAAGATGCCACCCCAGGAGTCTGGGCACGGGACGGGGCGTGAGGACGGCGGTGTGAAGGCTCTGCAGCCAGACGCAGTGACCACACAGGGCGTCAGAGCCCGAGGTGAGACACGGGACGGGCTGCGGCAGAAGCTGAGCGGCTTTTGGCAAAGTACTCTCGCTCCCTCTCTTCCTCTGCGAAGAGGCTGACTGCGCTCACGGGCTTCACAGGCTGGCTGTAGGATGACTGTCTAAAGGACTCAAAACTACATATTTGTGGGTCTGCTTGATAATTCAGCCCTAACCAATAAAACTAGGCCAACTATGAATTCAAACTATACAACAATGTAGAGAAGTCATTTTCAAGGGGCTGATTATTTCCCATGAGGGGCTGGTGCCCCATGGGCGTGGATAAAGGGGGTCAAATGTACACTCTGTTGTGCTGCGTTTAAGAAAGCGCATTAATGTCTTATGTGACTGCGTCTGTGAATGAAGACATTCAAAAAGCCATTATGTTTTCACCATAGGTTAATAATACGGCTATTTTTCCACCCACTCTGTGGTACAGCTGTAATGTTCTTGGCCTCAAGTGGGAGGCAATGCGGAGCAAGGCACCAGAAGATAAATGACACACAGCACACCAGTGCCAGGTCATAGGAAATATTGCCAGATTGGAAACGGCTGTTTGTTGTCTTAGAGACCACGACTCCTTCTCCCCTTCTTTTGCAGCAAGTGGGGAGTTGTGGTGCCAAAGCCTGTCGATAGAGCGGGGTTTATAACACCGAGCTAATGGTGAACTAATTTTTGTCCTGATTCCAATCAGATGCCAGCCAAAACTTTAAGCACAATTGATTTCCTGCCCTGTTTTCTTGGGTGACACTGCTTTCTGTAAGCATGGCTGCTGACCTGGACATGGCCGCTGAAGAAGCAAGTGTGTTGATCAGGGGAAGGTGAGGGGGAGAAAGAAATGATACTCAAGCAGGGCTATCAGGACGTAAAGACCCAGAGGAGAAAACCACAGGCGCCGGCACCAGGGAATGCCGAATCGGACTCTGCCGTCCAGAACCAACTCCTTGCTGCTCTCTAAATCTCCTCTTGGCGCCCGGTGGGTTCCTGTCCTCTCTGGTGCAGAAAAATGAGCCAAAGAGCAGTTAGCCCTCTCAGAGAGCACTTTGGGGACATTCTAGGAAAAGGACAGTGGAAGTGCCAAGTGTGACATTACTGTGCTGTAACAGAAGGAGAAATATTATCACACCTGAAGGTGTGCTAGGAGGTGAGTTTAAGTTCATAGTGGAACACTGACAATAAACATAGATTTCTATAGCTTCCAAAAGGGCACTTCAGAAGCTCCTTCTGAACTACGCAGGGGAAAGCCAATTTTGTTCCCATCATGCTGAGAGGTGGCTAGTGCTACATGGTGCCTAAAAGTGGCCCGTTGAAGATTCTGAGACCAGAGGCCACAGAGATCAAAGCTCCCCTCCATGTTTCCCTGAGATTATACCCTGTCCAGGGAACGGCCATCAGTGTTTTGGAAACCCATATGGCACTATAAAATATGATAGTTTATTGGTTTCTGTGTACTAGACAGCGAATAAAAACCAAATTGAACTTCTCCATGGTAAATAATACCTATGGGTGTTTGCAACCAATGTCACTTTCTTCCAGATTCAGAAAGTGACTCTCTGAGTATTTCTTAAAATTTAACATTCTGTTCCTCGTAAAATAGCCTATGTTAACACGCCACTGGTCTTGGCTAATGACAACAAAGGGTGGGGTTGGGGATGGGAAAAGTTTACTTTAAGCTCCAGGCGGTTTTTCTCGATGGAGTTCGCCTCCCTTTTTCTCCTGACCTTCTGTGATCAATCTAGACCTCGACTGTCCAGGGAGCCCTTTACAGAAAAGGAACTTTACGATTCTAAAGAGCCAGATGAAGGCAAAGGTACAGGTATATTTTGGTTACAAAGGTCAATCCTCTCATTGAAAAATCTCAATTTTCTCATTTTTTCATTTCAAAATGAAAACAATTTAAAAATCTTTACTTTGTAATGCTCAGAGTCGGAAAGAATGTGACAAGTTATAAAAAAGAGAAAGCACCAAAATGAGGGCCTTAAGGTCATGAGTCTAGTCCCCAAATGAGCAAATTCCTAGCTATGTGACCGTTATTGAAGCTGTAAATCCGCGTTCTTAGCCACAAGATGAGAATGGCTAGAGCCCTCAGCCGCCTTCCTAGGGTTGTGCCGACAGTTAACACTTCGTACATCAGTAAACACGGTGCCCCGGGTAGGCACACATTTGTAGCACTTCTTGGAAAAGTTATTCCATTAACAAAGTAATACAAATGTGCCTACAATCAAACAGTGCCTTTAAAGATATTCTTTCAGCCAAAGCCACACTATTTTTTCCTCTCAACAAAAACTATATTGGGTCCCAGAAGGTGTTATGTCTCCCACTAAAAATTCACCATTTGGTGGTTCGATCCAGCCCAGCCCGTGGGTCGACCACACAGGAGTGCTTTGCCAGCCAGCATTAGCAGAACACAGAGCTGAATGTTAATTCAATTACACTCCTCTGTAGAAAACCTTCTTTAGTTAATGCAGTTTGTGTTGAAATTTCCTTCTGTGCTCATTTAAATATAATTACTGCACTTATCTTGTCACTGTGAAACTTTTGAGTTGTTCTCTTCTGTTCGCACAGACCTGTGATTTCCTGAAGACGCTCGGTGGTAAGATTTTGAGACGGAAATTAACGACCTCATCTGTTAGCACCGTTCTTTCCCCCCCACTTCTGCTTGGCCCCGGCCTCTCTGAAGGGGCCAAGAGGTTTACGACCAGGAATCAATTATGGTCGCCTGATGTCCAACACCCAGAAGGGCAAGCCTGTCTTCTCACAGTCCACAGTCAAATCACATTCTCCCAGGGAAAGGCTATTAGGATTTTCCATGGAAAAGCCACTGCAAGCCCAGTGAAGGTCTCAAAATTTGAGGGTGTTTGTATTCAGGGCACTGAACTGACAGGCCTAATTCACTCCAAGTGGCCTGTGGTGGGTGTTGAAAGCAATGTCAAGAAAAACAAAACAAGGTCGTAAACGACTGCAATGCCTTTACATTAGTTGGGTTAAAATTCCTAGACATCACCAAAAGGAGTGGGAAATGTAATGACTATTACCAAACTAAGTGTACTGAGCGCCTTAACACTTCCTCCAAGTGTTCCTGTCTTGTCTCTCCCGGTCCTTCTGAGCTCTGGCTGCACATTTGAATCCTCCGAAGACCTTCAGCCAGCTGCCTGGGTCTCCTGCAGAGGCATTAGGTCAGCATTTCTGAGGGTGGAGACCAGGCACTGGTATTTTTGTTTTTACATTTTTCTTGGTGATTCTAATGCACAGACAGGGCTGTCAGCCACCGCACCTTGTTCCGATCTCATCAGCTTTGTGAACGGCGCTCTGAGAGGGTGGGCAACACACTCCTGGTCCCACGGGAGATTATTCTAAGTCTGGACTAGAGCCCAAAGTCCCTGACTTCTTTTTAAAAATCACACACTCACCTGTAACAAACAGACGTCACAGGGGCAGCTGTGCTGGGAGGGCTGGCTGGAGAGCAGAGCTGACTTCCATGCAATACCAGCTCCCCCAGACCTATCAGAGCTGACACCGTCTCCCCTCCAACGGCCACTCACACGGCGCGGCACTGCTGCCTCAAGGCTGCAAGCGTGTGACAAATGCTTGCTAGGCATCAAAAAAAGCTGCTGCTCTGCACTGCCACGAGGTATAGGGAGCTGCAGGGTGGGTGCTGCTAACTAATGGCATCATGTTGTCGCCTTCAACCTTGCAGGGACAAGGGAGTCCTAGTCTAGGGGCTGGTGCTACCTCAGTGCTGGAGTTGGGGCCCTGTGGGATGGGGCAGGAGGAGCCCCTCTAAGCCATGCCTGGACTCTGGCACCCTGCCGAGTGCCAGGAAATCTGACAAGAGTGCAGCCGCGGGGCCGCCCAGCCGTGCACGTGGGCCAGCTAGCTTCCTCCATCTGACGGACGTGCTTACACGTGAGGCCAGAGATACGCACATGACAATCCTTCACTACTAATTGGCTCTTCTGGGCAAACAGCAGTAACCCATAAAATGAGGATGACTCCAAACCTCCCCAGGAAGATTCCCTGCACTGCCAAGTTTCTAGAAAGTCAAAGCAGCCCAGGGAATAGGCACCCGCACATGGGGGTGAGGGTGGGGGAAGCGAGAGAAACTAGGGCAATGGAATCTGCATACCCCCCCCACCTTCTTATTTGAGGTATCTCTACATTCATACTTTGGGATAATCACTTTGCTTAGAAATCTAAACACAAATGAAACCACCATTAACTCTTTTTTATTCACAAAAGAAGTCTGATGATTTGGAAAAGATCTAAGCTCAGAAAGCGAGGCTGCTTAGGGGTATATATCCTGGCCAGCCCACCCCAAAATGAATACAGGGCAGGCAGAGGGTCACCCCTATTCCCATCTCCCCCTCTGTCCAGTGATTGAGATTTCAAGGCAGGGTTTCCATTTTATGGCCTGTGATGGGTCACTTTCCTGAGACGAAGACATCCAGAGGTCCCTCCCAGGGTGACAACAGGAACTGGAACGCTTCGGGGGCCCCCTGCAGACAGACGCTTCCCAAGCCTAGTCTCAGGGTTCCCGTGGAATGTTCTGGCCTCTTACAAGCAGGAAGACAGGCTGAGCTGAGCTAAACACGGCTGTTTCCTAAGCTACCAATCGTGCCCCTTCACTCTCCAAGCCCACCCCTGGGTGGGATTTTCAAAGTAAGAAGACATTCACTTTACAGCTGAAAAGGGAAGACCAGAATGGACATTTATCAGTGCCCACTATGTTACAGGCACTGGGCCAGGTTCTTCTGAATACATTAGGCCCCATTTATAGATGAGAAAACAGGTTCAGAGAGGATAAGCAGTTTACCCAATGTCACACAGCTCTCAAGTATTGGCCCTGGAACTGAAACTCAGATTTACCTGCAATCTTCCCAAAAACATGACCAGGACTTCAAAAATGTTCCTTTTTTATTGTGGTAAAATACATAAATGTAATAAATATATTTACAAATAAAAATAAAATTTACCACTGCAACCATTTTGAAGAGTGCTGTGTTCAGCAGCATTGAGTACATTCACATTGTTGTAAAACTATCACCAGCCAGAACTTTTCATCGTCCCAAACTGAAACTCCACATCCATTAAGCTCAAGTCTCTGTTTCTCCTCCCTCCAAGCCCTGGAACCCACCATCCTGCTTTTGGTCTCGCAGAATCTGAGTGCGCTAGATGCCTCACATAAGAGGAATAGTTTCAGTGGATTTTTAAAAAGAGACAGAAAACCCAGGAACTCAGAAGTTAGTTTTGTGCTTTCTCCTTCCTTGAATGCTTTTGGTATTTCAAATTTTGGAAGACAAAAGCTCTCCTTACCACATCCCTGGGCCAGTCCACTTTGTGCATTTTTTTTATTTTAAAGAATAATTCTTTTGATAGGACCTCCAGCTGAGAGTTACCACTGTGATTAAAGAGCTATATCTTGAATCAGGTACAGTACTGGGATGTGGGAATAAAAAGACAGCAGTATAAAAATCCTTGCTTTTAGAATCATTCTAAGGGACAATGTCAGTTCTCATTTGCAAATTGAGGAACAGAGAATAAACAGGAGACACATCAGCTAAGTTAGGCATAAGATTGAAGTATCCTGTAGACAATAATTTCCCCAGTGACTTCTGGTCTAGGATATTCTTTATTGTTGAGCTAAAATTTTATCATTATCTATTCAGTGTTGACTTCAAATAAGTGTGTATGGAATGGATGTGTATGGTTGGCTTTAATATGTACATGTTGTATATTTCTAAGGGCATCTGAATGTCTTCCAGGGATTTATAGAGGAGCTAAGACATGTGCATGAATAAAATGATACATGGCATAAGGGGATAGGTTTAATAAAAGAAGCACATGTAAGTCTTAATAGGAGTTTGGAGAAAAGAAGTGATTGTAGGAAATGATAGGTCTTAAAGAAAGGCAGGCTGTTCAGAAACAGGGATGCAGTACAGGAATTGCATCTTACAAAACAGAGATCTAAAGAGATGGAGATTATGGATGGGATTACAAGAAATAGAAGGTAAGTGGAAGATCTGGAAAACATCTAAATGGATAGTCTTCCAGCCTGAAAACGGCTGACTGCCCTAATGGGCTTCCTGGCCACAGCATGGGGAGAGGGAAGACGGGTGAAACCTGGAAGACATTCTAAGCTGAGGATTTGGACGCAGAAGTGTTGGAATTTGTAGAAAAGAGTCCTGGAGGGGAAGGTGCCACATAGAGGGAACTGGAGATCTGTGGAGGGTCCCTCTAGAGTATTTGGTAGAGTACTGATTGGTGCACGTGAGTAAAAAACTACCAAACACTGGGGGTGAGGTGGGGGAAATATCCAAAAGGAATAAAGGCTAAGAATAATGCTGTTCCCACTAGCCATACTAGAAAACGCCTAACTCATGGAACACTGGATGGAGAGCCCAGAAGGAAATAAATAGCCCTAGACTGGGTACTGTTCCAGACCTGCCTAACACTTCAAAAGAGAAAGACTCAAAAAGGTCAAACTGCTTGCCAGTATTTCAACTGAGTTGCTGAGCAAAGCTCAAGAAATTTTAGAGAAATACAAAAATGTTCAGCAGCCAAGATAAAATTCATAATACCTGGTATCTTGGTAATTAAGGTTTCAAGGCATGCAAAGAAGCAGGAAAACATGCTCTATAGTGAGAAAAATCAACTAATTGAAACCAACCCAAAACTAATGCAGATGTTAGAATCAGCAGACAAGGACTTAAAATAGTTATTATTCCTGTATTTGGTATGTTCCAAAAGATAAGTATAGACTTGGAAGAAATAAAAAAGACCCCAAATGTACTTCTAGAGATTGAAAACTATAATGTCTGAGATGAAAAAGATAGTGGATGGATTAAGAGGTGATTAAATATTGCAGAAGTAAAGATTAGTGAACTGTGTTTCAAAATGAAACAGAAGAATTAAAAAATAATAAAAAAAAGAGGAAGAAAGACACATTAGTGAGTCATAGGACAACTTCAAATGGCCAAATATGTGAGCAACTGGAGCCCCTGAAGTAGAGGAGAAAGGGACAGAAAAAAGTATCTGAAAAAAGTTAGGACTGAAAATTTTCCAGTTAAGATAAAAACTATAAATGTAGATCCAAGAAGCTCAATAAAGCCCAAGCACAAGAAATATGAAGAAAAAAAATCAAGATACTTTATAATCAAATTGCTCACACCCAGTAAATAAACAGAAAATCTTAAAAGCAGACTGAGGAAAAGAGACTCATATCTGGAAAAACAAAGATAAGGATGACATCAAGTTTCTTATTAGGAACAATACAAGTGAGAAGACAGTGCATCTTTAAATACTGAAAGAAATGGACCCATAGATGCAGAAAACAGATTGGTGGTTCCCAGAGGTTGGGGCCAGGTGGTGGGCGAAAAAGGTAAAGAGGGTAAAGATGCAAACTTCCAGTTATAAGACAAGTAAGTCCTGGGATGTAATGTACAGCATGGTGACTACAGTTAATTATACTGTACTGCATACTTAAAAGTTGCTAAGAGCAAATCTTAAAAGTTCTTATCACAAGAAAAAAATGTGTAACTATGTGTGGTGATAGATCTTAGCTAGGCTTACAGGGGTGATCATTTCATAATATACACCTATAGTAAACCATCATGTACATGTAAAACTAATACACTGCTATATGTCAATTAAACCTCAAAAGGACAGAAAAAAATAAAAATAATACTGAAAGAAAAAAACCCCATCAACCCAGAATTCTATACCCAGTGAAATTCTATATTTCAAACACAAAGGCAAAATTAATGTTTTTAGACATACAAAAGGGTTAAAGAATTTACCAACAGATAACATATCCTATAAGATATATTAATGGAAGTCCTTCACCAGAAGGCAAATGATACCAGAAGGAAACAGGGTCTATACAAAGGAATGGAGGGCCCCAGAAATAGTAACTACATGGGTAAGTATGCAGGATATTTTTATTTAAATCTCTTTAAAAGAAATCTGACCATATAGCAAAAATTAAAACTATGTATCATGGGGTTTAAAACATGTAAAAGTTAAATGTATGACAATAATAGCATAAAATCTGGGAGGGGAAAAAATGGAAGTACACTATTGTAAGATTCTCAAGTTGTGTATTACCATTTGAAGGTAGATGGCAATAGGGTAAACAGATATACTATAATCCCTAAGACAATCCCTAAAATAACAAAACAAAGAGTTTAATAGCTAATAAGCCAACAAAGGAAATAAATGAATAACCCTAAGAAGAGGCTTGGTATCTTGGTAATTAAGGTTTCAAGATATTTCTATAATACAAATAGAAGAAAAAGAGAATAAAGAACAGATGGGAGAAATAAAAAGCTAACAGTGATAGGACAGTCCTACTTCCAACTTTATCAACAATCACATTACATGTTAACTGTAAATACCTCAATTATAATGTAGAACTCATCACAGAAATTTAAAAAGAAGCAAGGCCCAGCTATTTGCTGTCTACAAGAAATTCATTTTAAATATAAAGATACAAATAGTTTAAAGTGAAAGAATGGAAAAAGATATACCATTTTTAACAGCAATTAAAAGAAAACTTGAGTGGCTATATTAACATCAGTCAAAGCAGATTTAAAAAAAAAGAATACCAGAAATAAAGAAGGTCATTTCAAAATAATAAAGAGGTCAGTTCACCAAGAGGACATAAAAATCTAAACATTTATGCACTCAGTAACAGAACTTTAAAATACAGAAAGCAAAAAATGGTAGAATGAAAGGATAAATAGAAAAATGCACAATATTTGGAGATTTAAGTAACCTTTTCCAACAATTGAGAACAAGTATATAGAAAACCAGTCATGATATAGAAGACATGAATATTATCAACCAAACTGACATTTGGAGAATACTCAGCCCAAGAACAGCAGGATATATATTTTCATGCGCACACAGAACACTTACTAAAATAAGCCATATTATGGGGCATCAAAACTTTTCAATACATTTATAAGTCTTTAAGCCATTCAAAGTATGTCATGTTCCCTGACCATAACAAAATTAAATTGTAAATCTAAAATAACACAGTCTCTGAAAAATCCTCAGTATTTAGAAACTAAATGACACACTTTGAATAACCATGGGTCAAAGAAGATATCAAAAGAGAAATTAGAAAGTATTTTGAACCGAATGAAAATGAAACCACAACGTATTAAAATTTATGGCATATAAGTAAAGCAGTACTTAGGGGGAGTGTATACCATTAAATGCACTCATTGGGAAAGAAGAAAGATTTCACACCAGTGACCTTAGCTTCCACCTTAAAAAACTAGAAAAATGAGAGCTTAAACCCAAAGAAAACAAAAGCATAAAAAATCAAAATAGAAATCAAATAGAGAAAACAAAAACAATAAAGAATTAATAAAGCCAAAGTCTAGTTCTTTGAACAAATAAAATCAGACACTTCTAGTCAGATGAAGGAATAAAAGAGAGAAAGCACAAATTATCCAAATGAGAAATGAAAGAAATGGCATCACTATTCTACAGATACTAAGAATAGAAGAGGAATATTATATGTGGCTTTATGGCAATAAATTCGACAACTTAGACGAAACATATATTCTCTGAAGGAGAAACTCAAGAAGAAATACATCACCTGAATAGACCTTTAGGTACATACAGAGGTGTGTGTGCGTACAGGTTTTATGTACTAATGAAATTGAATTTGTACTTTTAAAAAACCTTCTCACAAAGAAAACTTCAGCCCCACATGACATATATGATGAATTCTACCAAATATTTAGGAAATAATAATACAAGTTAATATAAACTTTTCTATGAAATTGAAGAGGAAGGAACAGTTCCCAACTCATTCATGAGGCCAGGATTCTATTAAACCAAAATCAGCCAAAGAAATTAGAAGAAAGCTACAGAACAATACTTCTGAACACAGACAGAAAAATTCTGAATAAAACTTGAACACATAGAATCCAAAAACATAAGGATTGCACATCATGATAATGTGGGGTTTATCTCCCTCTAATGCAAGGCTTCTTTACATCAAAAAAATCAATGTGATTCGTCCTATTACAAACTAACAGAGAAAAACATATGATCATAACAATAGATTCAGAAAAAGCATTTGATAAAACTCAACATACATTCTTGATAATAATTCTCAGCAAAATAGGAATAGAAGGTAAGGCCCTCAGATTGATAAAGGGCATCTGTGAAAAACCTACAACTTACATCATACTTAATGGTAATAGACAGAATGTTTCTAATATTTCTTCTATCAAGAACATGATAATGATGTCCACTCTCACCACTTTTATTTAACCTGGAGGTTTTAGCCACTACAAGAAGGCAAGAAAAAAAAAAAGACACCTTTATTGGAAAGGGAGTAAAATTGTCTTTTCTTTGTGAATTAGGTTTTCTTCAATACTAAACCAAAAAAGCCCAATCAGTAAAAGAACAAATTAATAAGACTTCAACAAAATTAAAAATATCTGCTTTTTGACAGACACTTGAGAGAATGGAAAAACAAGACTGGTACCAAGTATTTGCACAACACACACCTGACAAAGGGCTTGCATATACAGTACCTTAGGGATTCTCAAAACCCAATAAAAAGGGAAAGCCCCTTGACGGAAGAAGCCTGGAGAAGTTCCACTGACCTACAAGTGACCTTCAGGAGATTTCTAGCACAACACCCAAAGGGAAAATCTATCGGGTCATCTCCAGTTCCAAAACTCCACTCAGTGAAGCGGGCCTTTCATAGTCTCATAAAAAGGTTGTAAGTGTTGGCACTCGGTGCAGAAAGTGATGTATGAAAACTTGAAGGGAAAAGACAATGTGCATGACAGGCTCTAAGAAAAGAGAAATGGGCAAGACCCATGAAGTCATTTCTGTTTGAGGCCCCACTCCAGCACGGGACTGTTCCTGAGGGCTGCAGCGTGCGTCTGCACGCCGGGGTCAGAGGAAACACCTGTAAGTCTGGCGGGGTTGCAGGTGAGCCTGCCGCTCAGAGGGCTCAGAGGGCTCAGAGGGCTCAGAGCCTTTACGGGCAGAGACTCCGACCACCCAGCGAACTGCTTTTCTCCTTCCTTGTTGTATTTTAAATGTCAAGGCCTTTCACACTATAGTGACACCCTAAAATGACTCTCTTAATTCCGTTGCTTCAGCTGAAACAATATTTTTTCATGCTCCATAGAGTGCCCACCGACGGATTCAAAACCAGAAACGCAATGGTGCTCTATTTCAACGTGCCACAAAAATAAAAAGAAGAAAAGAAGGTAGAAGAAGCTGGTGGGAAAAAATAGCCCTTTCTCCCGAGTGCTATGCATTCCCTCAGTCACTGTTTCTTACAGTTTGAAGGCACTGTGTCAAGTTCTCTGAGGTTCTATAAGGTGTACCAGTGGACTAAAATAGCCACAGAAGCTTCAAATCCAGTAAGACCAGTGCCTGGCCAACTGCAGCATGGCCCAGAAATCAGTGTGCATGGTGGGGGGACATGATGCCATAGGAATTTCAGTGGAGTGGATATGATTCTTTGATGGGGTGTCCAGAAGTATCCTTTATGGAGGAAATAGCATTTGCATTAGACTTTGATAGGCCGGGATATAAACGATCAGAATTGGGAAGAAGAAAGCACACACTGTGCTAAGTGGTAGGCACAGAGGTATCTCAGACCACGCACACTCCAGGGGCGTATGCACTCTGAAAAGAGCCAATGTCGGTGGAGTAATGATAAACGTCAGGGATGGAGATGCCCCCAGAGGGCCACAGGAAGCCCAGGGTGGGCAGGGTCGGCTGGGGCAGGGATGCTTGAGACATGACTACTTATGTTCAAATGTCATGCCTGCCACTTCTTTAGATATGTTTATTTTCTAAGTTTCAGTTTTCTCAGCTGTAAAATGGGTGCAAGAAATAGTATTTGCCTCATAGATGGTTCTAAGGATATATGTCTTAAGAAGATATCATATATTAAGCCCTTAGTGTGGGACCTGGCACATAGCAAGTGTTCTATAAATATGGGCTGTTATTACTACTACTGAGAACTGACCCTGTCTTTACAGAAAGACCCATTTGTGTCTGACATGCTGAAAGGCCGTATGCAGAGGTGCTGCTGGGAGAGGAAGTTGTAATGGCTTCTTAGCTCAGTTTCCTCACTCACAGTGGACTGGGAAAATAACGGCTTACTGCCTGACAGATGCGGTTCTTGTGTTCTCCACAGACAACCTCACTGTGTCTTAACAACCCCGTTCATTTTGCAGATGAGGACACTGCGGTGTGGAGATGTCCAGTAATTGCTTTAGGTCACAAGCAAGAAGGTTGGAGAAGTGGGTCAGAAACAAGGCACTTCATTGCCCCAGTCCTGTTCTTAGCCACACTGCCATTTGGTTCTGTCACCGTGCAATGTTCTCTGGGAAGCTGGCATTGTATTTGGTAGGCAAAGGGTCAACACGGCATGGAGATGACCCAAAACCAGGAAAAGCATGTACCTACGTGTCACACCTCGCATTTGTATGGGGTTTAACAATGTATAAAATGCTTTCACACACTTGGACTATTTATTTTTTCCTTCTGGGCTCAAATTACTGAGGACCACAAAGAGACGAATAAATAGAGATTCGTGTAAGAAGTATCTCACGTGCTGACGAAGATGACTTGGTGAGTTAGCCTCAGGAAACCAAATGAAATCATAAAAGGGCCTCCCTTGAGCACCCCACCCCCAAAAGACTCTGAGTACCCTGCAGACATGTGCCACACCTTCTGTCTCTGTATCTCTGGTACACTGCACACCGCCTGGTGCCAATAAGCCTCTCAGAACAGTCCTGAGAAGGAGTGAGCCTCTTTCTGCTTCTCAGCAGTGGCTGTAATCACTGCCATCACTTCATTCATTCAACCTGCAGCTGATTTTGAATGCCTATTCCAAGCCAGGCACTGAGCTAGGCACATGAATTTCAGAGATACAAAAGACAGTCTTTTGGTGAGCCATTTAAGCTAGTTGCTGTAAAGGATACCTTTGAAAATAAGTGTTATAAATTCTAGAAGATGTTCAAAGTGTGCCTGGAGCTTTGATTTTATAGTACAGTATTGTGTGCCTTTTCTTATTTGAGTGAATGCCAGGAAAGTGAATGGGAGACCAAGTTGTCTTTTGAACTCCATAGCCCATATTAAGGCTTAGATTTAAGGTCATATGGAACCCACATGCTGGAGGTATAAAAAAAGTTGAAGCATTATAAAAATTACTCTGAAGGATGTATTTGATTTTAGGACTAGATCAGCAATTTTCCCTGGCATTATCAGCCTTGCTCAAAGTATCACTTAAACTTTGTCTAGAGTTCCTCTTCTATAAAATGGGGGCACTTTTCCTGGGGGGTGAAGGAAGGGGCTGGAGAGCAGGGGAGGATGTGATGTGGTTTAACGGCTTCCTCACTTTGAAGTGTTCTAAAAATACAGCATTTTCATTGCAAACATGTAATGGACTATGTGCCGACCCAGCATTTTGTGTTGCTAGGGCTGCCCGACCAATAGTCGTGCACAGGCTTACGCAGCCCTTCAGCCAATGCAGGAGGGGAGAAAGCCCCGGAGAGGCAAGCCCTTCTCCTGCCTTCTGAGCGTCTCAGTGTGGCAGAGAACATGTGAGAACACGGGACAGGCCCAACTACTGATCGGCCTGGGCCTCAGCCATCGCTCTGTCCTCTGACACAGTCTCTTCCTTAGCCTCTTAAACTGCCACACTTTTATTTGCCTTGGCGTTTAATCTGTGGTATAAAAGCCTGACATATCCCACTTAAAAACTGTGCTCCTAAGTACAGATTAAAGACCAATTAGGTGGAGAGAAAAACTCAAAAGACCCGAAAAAAAAAGATGTGTCTTTAATTTATTCATTACCTCTTCTTTAGTTTTCCTTCAAGGACATTAGGGCCCAGCCCGGGCACTTGGGGCGCTGTCTCTGCAGGGATTGGTGGAAGAAGCCCATTAGGTTTCCACCTCAGAGAGGAACACAACCCATATTGGACTTGCAAAACAGCTGAAACCCGTCACCATCTGGCAGTGGTACGGTAGCCCATGCGAAATGAACTGGTGGTCACAGTCCAGTTCCCATTAGACAGATGTCCACTTCACAAAGAGAGCACCACACTCAGCAGCCTGCTTGGCAAAGAGGAGAGAGAGCCAGCCCTGGAAATGGCGTGTGCCCGTTCTGCCGAACCAGGTCGCTTACTCAGCGGTGCTGCAGCAAGCCGGAGGGTTAGGGCAGGCAGGGTGGCGGCGGGCCGAGGGGGCAGCTTTGTTACTGATCCGTCCGACCCCTTCCAAACGCCTCTCAGAGGCCTCTCACTTATCCTACTGGGAAGCAATGTCTTTCAAAACGAGGTTTTGGCTTATAGAGCCTATTGTCCTCCAGGACCACCGCCAGGACATACTGATTCCCCACGGGGCTGGATGAAGATTGTAGCTGCCCAGAGATTCTCACGGGTTTCCGTTGCTGTCTTTGGGGGACGCTTGGGCTCAGGGCAGACGGACGAAGGGCTGCTTTCACCTTTCCTGGGTTAATCAGTATTCTTGCCCCAAACGAACAAGTCACTGTGGAATCCTAAAGAGGGTCGGGCAAAAGCCATGGTCCTTTATCTCAAAATGTCCCATCTACCTGGACAACTTGGGAACATATACGGGAGATTTAAAGAACAAAATCCCATCTGACTTAGTATCGACCGAAACTAAGTTGGTCTGTTTCTTCCTAGTCCAGTGGAATCGTGAAGGGAAGGGATGTCTCCAGCACAAATGTACAAATTAGAGCAAAACTTTTCACTGATTTTTCTTGACTAATACAGTTTGGTTCACATCCTCTTTTTAGTAACTTAAAATTCTTTTCACAATATTTACACACTGAAACATACACAAAAAACAAACAGCAAACTAAACAAGCACCGACTAACCTGAGTTGAAGGAGAATCTTTGAGAAGCAACAGAAAGTGAAAAATGAGAAGTTTACCACCTTATTAGGTCACATTAACTGTGTAGTATGCTAAAAACACCTATTTAGAATTGGTGTTAGTTACTACAATGCTTCTCTACTAAACAAAATGTAAGTCCCATGGAAGGAATGCCTTAGTAATGTAATTTTCTTAGTGCTGTTAATGTGCATGAAAGTTAATGTTAATATGCTTATTTCCTTTTCACAGTTATGACTCTTCTAATAATTATCTTAAGTAGGATGGCCTAAGAACTAGCCTCTGTGAGGATGGTCTTCCTGGAGATGGTCCGGCGGGTCCGGATGCCTCAAGACTCCTACCCCAAGAGCCACTGAACCTCACTCTGCTGGCGGTGATGGAAGCCGCCGTAGTTCCAACCAATCATCTTGGACATGAGTGCAGCGGGTAATAAGAGGCCAAATAAGAGGGCAGAGTATGGTGATAAGTGTGGAAAAATCATTCAAAAGCTACATGTTGGTGATTGTAGTTTAGTTGAAATGTCAACTTTGAACAAATCATACAGAAAAGCCCAGGTGCCCAAAACAAGACCAGACCAAACCTGAAAACCCCCAAACAGGAAGTCTCGTACCAAGATGGATGAAGCCAAGCAAGATCACAGAAGGCCTATGGTTACTATACAATGTCCATGGACACTTGGACCAAAGCAAGATAATCAGACATGCAATTATTCTGAAAGAGTCTGCTGTCTCTAAGGCCAAGGACATTAGGATCAAGAATTGTGAATGATTACTTAGGTTTGGAATTTATAGGAGGGCCTCTACGGATTTGATTCTGAGTTCCAAATGTTTGTTTTGCCAACTTTTATACTCTTTGCCCAGAGAACACTGATTTTTATTGAGTATCTTTCCCCTGCCTCATTCTACCATATACTTCTCCAAATGATGCTGATTTAAATTGTAACAGTTTCTAGCAAACTAGTAGAGAAAGAAGCATTAGGTTTCCATGTAAAAGTTTTTAAAAACTCTTACATATAGTTTACAAAATCAAGATCCCATTTACTGCTGCTATGTTTTCATCATTGCCTTCTATTCTATCCACTATATACTACTTATTATCCTTCATTCAGTTCCCATCATATGCCTGGCACTGCATGAGGCAATTTACATTCAGTATTCTACCAGTAATTTCTTCCTCAGAAGTCTACTGTGCAGGCAATGACACATCCATTTGAAGGAAGGGTATTCAAAGAAATAAATGAACTTTGAGCTACCACAGTTTAAAACAAACGTGTGTGTGTCATACACATGTACAAACACATAAACACACACACCTTCTGTAAAGGTCAAGGTTATTTGTCACTCTTCAGCATCAACTGGGTGTAGAGCCATCAGGGAGGGGCCAGATGGTCTTGTCAAGGACCCTGTACAAACAGCGTTACCCGGAAAGAGGGTATGGAGAGCCATCAGGTGCATGACCCACATCTCAGGTATCCCATCAGGATGACTGCATACGGCAAAGCCTTGGATTTGATAGAAACCCTCAGAAAGCTGCATTTAGTGCAACTTTAGACCCTTCTTGCCCTAAACTCCTTACAGGGAGGAGAGAAGAAGGAAAGCTAAAAATAAAGAGAAAGAAAGGGGAAGAAGAGATAAGGGCTATGTTACCGAACAGAAAATTGTCAGATTCCTCCATCACATGCCCTTGGGATCCCGCACTCTCCCACTCCACCTTTATTCTACGAACAGCACAGGATTCTCTGCCACAGGACCTCTGCAGTGTATTTTCCAAAAGAAACAACACATATACACACACATATACGCACACACATATACACATGTGCATATATACATGAACACACACACACACACACACATAACACACACATACATACACATGCACACACATACACATGCACAAAATGGACATCATACCCCAAAGCTGGCTCTATGTTTTCAAAGAATTTATGGCAGTCCTGTCTTTAATACCATTCAATTCCTTCTCTCCTTTTGGGGAAAAGGACATGGCCTGTTGACCTTTATATTCTCAGCACTAAATATAATGCTTTGCACACAATAGGCACTAATAAACGTTCCCCATGTGACTGGTACTTTGGTAAACATTTTGTTAGCTTTCTGGGCTACATCTCTTATCTTTTCTATTCTACATTAATTTCAACATAAAATGGGACCCAGGGCTTTCAAGGCCTGAAATATTTGTTACAAAGAAGGTAGGCATGAGCCCCATGAGAGCTCTGGACAGAGGTGCACTCCTGGGGAACTGTGAGCTAGCTGCCCCCACTATCTCCTGAATGTTCAGCCTGTCCTCTAAGTTCACCACCTCTTCTGTGTCTAAGTTTGCCTTGAGCTCTACCCTTGGCCTGCCATTCCGACATTCTCAGTCTAAGCAGCAGAACCCTGGGGTGTAGCATTAATTCAAAGAGCTTATCTCTATATAGCCTTGCTCTGCACTCTAGTGTCTTTAAAGCTTCAATCATATTCTCTCTTTTTTTTGAGAGCACAATCCCCCCTTTTATGTTTCGCTCCATCCTTTCCCCCTTTTCCATTCTCGTGACTCAATGCTCTCAGGTCTTTCAAGTTAACCTCCCAGACCTTTCTGCATGGGCTCACCTTCCTGGACCTGGGGGTGCATGCTGCTCTCTGTTGGAATGCCTCCATATCCTTGATCTATCTTCAATAACATTTCCTAATATCGGGCACAGTGGCCTATATAGGAGCAAAAAGGTTCTTTGTGAAAAGTGGTGAATTACCTGCTCCTTCACACTTGGTGTCTGGTGTCTTCACTGGTCATGTCTAGCATTTTGAGGGCCATTTGACCATTAACTTGCTGAAGGCCTTCTTCCCTGTACCCCTCACCTTCCCTGTTATTTAATCTCTCTATGATCTATGATGCAGTTTCCATTACAGTATAGGATATCGGGAAGCTTTTTTTCCCCACCTAGAAAGAAGGCAACAGAGGAACAGCAACCCGTGGACTTAGCTGGCCAGAGACACTGCCCACCACCCTGCAGGACGCTGTGAAGGGCTCGGGCTCACACCTCGGGCAGAGCAGGCTGCAGACCTGGGGCTACATGGACTTAAGCCCTAACATACCCCAAATATTTAATGATGACTGAGTGCTGGGTCAATTAAAGAGTGTGATGAGTGGCTCTTCTTTTTCAATCTTTTAATTCATTTCTCTAATTCCAATTTATGATCCTCTAATGGAAACACAGAAATTTTATTCCTTTATTCTTCCAACGAATCACTGTCCAAAGTATATTTCTCCAATTGTGTTTCTCCAATTTAAATTAATGCCAGAACAGGGATACTGGATTAGGGACATCTTTCTCAGTCATTTACATAGAGAGTGAAAAAATATTGATCCTAATATCAATTCCTGTGGTGTTTCAATTGCCATACCTATTCTCCCAGATCCATTAGTTTTTACCACTCTAAACTGCCCCGTGCAGCTAACGAGTTCCCTTTTCCATTTACAGCACAACCTGCTTCTTTGCTTGCGATCTATGTGTCTACATGACTCCGTGAAAAAGAGGCCTTGCAAAATCTATGCACATGATGACCCATCATGCCACACGTGCCTTTTTCCCGTGTGCCTGCCTTTCTCCATCCCATGTAGTCATCAAAGCAGATTTGAAATATCCTCAGACATCTGAAGACCCTGATTCTTTAATTGGTCTACTTCACTGCAAATTAGTGTGATACCTAAGGTATCACTGAGATACCTAATGTCTAACTGATTTTCTGCTGAATTTCACAGTATGGGTCAGAACACTTTCAAGGCTCTTGACCAACTGTCCTGAAAGTTGATACACGAGCATCCATCATTTCTGTTAGCAGAGTACAGAAACCCTTATCAAGCTGTTGCTAAATAGTCTTATTCTAGCTTAGTTTCTACTTTTCCCCATTTGGCCTATTCTCTTTTTGTCCCTTTGTAGTTTCCAATGGTTTTGAAGATCCAAATAATTGCTCTGCACTTATTCATGGTGGCACATTCGGGCACACTTGTGTGTGAGAGAGCTGTTCTAAGAGGGGATTTGGGGAAACAAAGCATAAGGATGGACAGTCTCGGGATCAGTGAAATTTGGACGGGGAATAAAGTGCCCAAGATTTTCTGCCTAAATCTTGTTAGCATCTGGGGCCATATATACGAGGATGCAAATTTTCTTTTTTAAGAATCTACAAACACAAGGTACGAAAAAGGGTACTCATTATATTAACAGCTTTGTGCATTTTATCATGGTTGGAATTACTAAATATAATAAACGTCTTCACAACGTATGGAATGGTTTTATTTACACTTTTAACGCTAGCATTCTGAACACTTCTAAAATATAACCATGGTTAATTTTGCATTTTAATTAGAAGCAAAGTGTGAAGGAGGAAGAAAGTAAAGCTGTCAACCTGACTGTCTAATTTAGCCTGCCTGGGGTCTTTGGAGTAAAAATGGGTAGCAGAGGGTAGGTCACGTGAAACCAACTCGCAGGCGACGAATACAGGTTTCAGAGTAACTAACAGCATTGTCCTATTGAAAGCACTTTCCTTTCTGGCTAGGAAACTGGACTTGTCATTTTCAAAGACTGGTTTCCTAATGACCTACAGTATGGTAAGCCAGAATGAGACAATTGTGTCACTGATGTTAGAGCACCTCTAACGTGTAGGAATCTTGTGGGGTGCAAATAAGGCCTCTAGGCAGGCACGCTGCAAATGCACTCAACCCAAAATGCAAATGGTGAGATCACCCAGACGTAGCTGCTTCAGGTGGCCCGAAACGTGTGTTGGAGGGCTCCGGTGTATGTAAGCCATGAAATTTGCTCATGTCAAATTTCTACCGAAAACATCCATTCTCCTTTTGTCCAAAGCCTGTTTTTTTATTCTTCTGCTACTTTAATTCCAGAAATGCAAATCTATTGGGGACTGGACAACTGGGGACTTACAGATATCCAGACAGTGAAGAAGAAATAAAATAGTCAGAAGCAGCCTTACGAGCTTCCTTTCTTCCTGGGTATTGGCCCTCTCTGTGTGTCCTCTGTATCTCCCTCTTTCCCCTTCATCTTTTTCCATCTAGCAATGTAAGGACAAAAATGTGCCCAGGGTAGATATTATCTGCCAGGTAGAAGCTGCCCTTTGATATAAACCATGGAAGTTCAATGCTGTGCTGCACGGCCCCAGTCCAGGTCTCAGCACCAGTAGGCAGAGTATTTAAAGGGACTCCTGCTCACCGCGACCTAAAGGAGGGCTTTATTTATTTAACCCTTCTTTATTTAACATTATTTATTTAGCGTTTCTCTTGCTTATCTCCATCAGTTCTATGGGCAAGTCAAAATAATTAAAAACTCTGCTTCAAACAAAATGAACGGTTAAATCTTTTAATATAACCACACAACTAATGAATCCATCTCTCACAAGGATAAGATAAGGATTCCCACCTGCATGAATATAAACATTCAGACTGCATTTAATGTTTATCCTATAGGGCCTCAGCCAACGATGAGAGGAAGTCACAGTCAGTTATACAGTGACTTCTGTTAACATAAAATTAATTCAGGATGAAAGCATCCTTCCTGCGGGCCACTGAGGCAGCACCATCAGCCCTGGGGCTGTCCCTGAAAATCTAGGGCAAACACCATTGTTTTCAAGAAATTTAGGGCAGAAATCCTGTCCCCTACTTGTGTGCATTAAAATGTAAGACTGGCCCATCTTCCTGTATTTTGAATTCTTTCTCAGTTACTGATTTTGAGATGACATCACGTAAACAGACTGGATCCAAGTCCACTTCTGTTACTTAAGGGATGTTTCTGACAGAGTATTTCTAGGAAAAAAGGGAAGGTGTGAACATGTAAATGAACCCCTCGGCCGCCACACCAGTCCCCCACTACAATTACTTTGGTAAAAATGTCGATGGTGTTATTTACCAACCTTTCACGTCTTTAAGAAGAAATGAATAAAGTTTGTAAGACTGTCAACTCTCTTTACCCTAAGCTAGCAGCATTCACACAGGTTTTTTTTTTACAGAGGCAGGTACTACGGCCACCGTAGGGACGAGGCAGTGCAGCGTGTTTTCTAAGCTGGCTTGTGCGGATAAATTCCAGTTGTGATCCTGGCCTGAGGTCAGTAGAGGAGGGTGACAGTCACATCACCCAGGTAGAGCTGTTGTCCAGCCCAGCCCAGTCCCTGGCGGCCCCCTACCTGCAGCCTGACCATCAGGGAAGTGGAGTGGCCCCAGCAACCCCCATGAACACCGCTCTTTTCAAACTCTCCTTCCTAGAAGAGCCACAGATTTGATTTCTGTTCCACCCAGAACACTCTGGGCTCTAAGCTGGATGGGCTGCCACTGTGGGGCAGTTTTGCCATATGACCTTTGATCACATTTTAAGAGAAAAGGAAGTTTTGTTCTTCAGGCCTGGGGCACACAGTGAGAGTTGACACAAGCCACTTCCCGTTTCTAGTTCTCTTTTGCCTGAGAAGTCACCAAGAGAGACCATGAGATCAGTGAGGCATTGGGCCGGGACCACGGGTCTGTCTCCACCTTCCCGTTGCAAATGCGAAGTGGTCTCATTCTAGTGCAGCCCTTCCTCTGAAGCACTCGCTAGTCCTCCCGACCGCCAGACCCAACGGCTCCCCTTGGCCAGCATCTTCCCGACTCTTCTGGGGCAACTCTGACTCAACACGATCAAACTGGACTTCGTGTTCCTCTCCGTCCTGTTCCCACCTGCTGACTGCTTCCCTATTTCTTCCAGTTAAGTCAAAACCTCCTGGTCTTCACTGATCCAACCTGGCCATAAAATCCCCCTCCTTCCCCACGGTCACACCGTCATGTTGGCGTCACTCGGTCCCCGCCTCTGCCACTACAGCTCCGTGCGCCGCAGCCAGCACACTGCATGGCCTCCTGGCTTCTTGTGCCTTGGCTGAAAGACCCTTCACAAGCACAGACCTTCCAACATATAAAGTGCAAATATTTCAGCATGAGAGTCAAGGTTCTCTAAGAACCGGCCCTGGGCTGTATTTCTAGAACCCAGGAACTCTCTCTTCCAATTCATTCCGTGTATTTTTTAATTTCCTCTGAGCCCTGGCAGAGTTCATAGTTTCCAGAATGTGTGCTGCATTTGTTACCTCCATGCCTGAACCAGGCCAGTCTGTCCACTTGTAATGTTCAACACTGTCTTACTTACTGAAGTCTAGTATTTCTCTTTCAAGATTTGGTAAACATTCCATCTTTTCCTATCTGCCTAGCTGCAAGCTAGTCATTCCTCCTCTGAACTTCCGGAGTTCACATATGCTCCTCTCTTTCATACTTATCTCATGTCCTTCTGTATTATAGTTGTGTACCAGCCTCATTATCCCTATTAGATTCCAAGTTCTTGGGGACAGTGGTGTAATAATTGTAATATCAGCCACCACCACAACAAATGAGCTGCTCTGAAATCCCAGCTCTGTGCAAAGCTTGGAACTCCACCTCAGCAACTCGATGATGACTGTCTCTACTCTTGGATGGGTTAAGTGGCCAATCCAAGGCCAATATCCAGGAAATGGTAGAGCCAGAAACTGAATTTAGACTTGCCTGACTTCAAAAGCCATGCTGTTATCTCCAATGTGGTATTTCTCACCATCCACACACTCAACCAATAACTGCTGCATAAAATGTCTTCTCCGTAAGTCCTAGTAGGTGGGTTGGGTTTCTTAGCCAGGTTCCCTAGAGTTACAGAGTCTCCTTGGTCAACATACACATTTATAGAGAGAAGAGCTGGGTAGCTTAGGCCCTAACTCTTAAAGGATGATTTCAAAAACAGAACATTTTTATGGCTCAAGACTAAACAGAATATTAGATGCAAAGGGAGAGAAAACCCTGATTCACCTGGATTAGGCATTAGCCTGATTTTGTCTCTTTCTTTGGACTTGCTGATGTCAGTAAGGCAATGAATCAAGGCCACTCCAAAAATCTTATTTAGATAATTCAAGCCATTTTTAGATAGACGGCCCAAAGCTCAGATCTTGAAGCTCTGACATGAGCCCTAGGAAAACATACTTGTACTCTGCTGTCAGACAGGACCAATGTAAATGTGAGGCTCTGTTTTATGTAGGAACAGGCAAACAGCACAAGGCACACACAGGTATCCATATAAAAGAAAGTGGTGGTTTCTGCTGCTCTCCATGTAAGCGGCTAAGGGCTATAATTCTCTGAGGGGCATGTCATTATACTGCTCAAATCCCATCACAACAAATACCCTTACAACAGAGATGTCTGCATAACAAAAACCCTTTCCAGCTTTGGCTGGCAGCCCACATACTGCAAGCAATATTTGATGTGAGATTTGGAGTTCACCGTAATGGGAATTGACCTATATTTCCAAAGGTAAGATTTGAATGATTTCATCTGTAACTTCTATCCCATGATACCATGAGCTGGAATGATGTACAATCTAAACCCGTGAGTATAAAAACTAAGCACAAAGACAGGAGCAAAATCAATCCTGCTCTTAAAGGGCAAATCCTTCCTTTCACTTGGGGGACACTTAGGGAAAGGAAATGGAGCAGAACAAGGATGGTTTTTGGCCTCATCTAATGGAGAGGCAAGATGGTAGCACACAGGAAGAGAGATGGACCGTGCACAAATTTCTACTCTGCCACTTACCAGCGGGTCAACTGGGCTACACTTCTTAAATTTTTCTAAGCTTCAGTTTCCTTATGAGTAAAATGTGACTAGTACTACCCACATCCAGGATTTCAGCAAGAACTAAGTGAGATGGCATATGTAAAGCTCCTTATAATAGAGCGACTGGTACATAGCATGTATGTAAAAAAATGCTGGCTCCCTCTCTGGGCCTCTGCTTCCCTCCAAGACTCCGGCCTATGCAAATTATCATAATGAAGTTAGTTACAAGACCTGGTGAGTAAAGTTAACAAAATGTATAGTCTCATATATAGCCTGGTAGAGGCACTGCTCAGAGGAACACCAGGGAAGAGAAAATAGGAGAAGTAAGGCCGTGCACAAGTATTTGCTTGACTGGACAGAAAGGCCCTTTTGGTTAAGGCAAGATATGTGTGCTCAAAAGCTAAAATGCAAGTGATCAGGCAACATAATGAACGAGCCCCAGTTATTACGTCAGAGGTTATTTTGAAAAATGCTGAATAAACTGAAATTGGGAGGCACGTTTTTCTGGGCAAGGGCACCCTGTGGTTGCTGCTCTGAAGCACTAGTTTGCTGCCTCTGGCCTAGTTTTCTGCTCTAGATGGTGGGAGGCCCCTACTGGGTGGTTCCTCAGTTCCGGTCCAGTGCCTCATATTCTCTTTCCCTCATAGGATAGTATGAAAATAAAGTATTAAAACAAATTCTGGTCTTCTCCTTTTGGGACATATGTAGGTGAATAGTTTAGGAATATGATCAATAAGGTTTTTCAACACTGCCCTCATTTGGGATGTTTTTCGTCCTGCTGATACATAGATCTGAATTTCTGTTTTTCAAATTATGGGATGATCAAGTTTGTGGGGAGAAAATTCTATATAACCTCTTTAGAGAAGGCTCTTGGCATGATGTGATATGTTTGGGATACAAAATGAGAGTTTTATGAGCATAATCTTAAGGCTTATCTGTTCACTTTAGTAAAATGAGTATTAGCTAGGGGCTTTTATATTCCTTAAAAGGCTTCCCAAAGTCCTATCAGACCTCAGCAAGTACAGGGAACACGAGCAGGCCCGGTGTTTCTCAGTGTCACAGAATGTTGGCATCTTAACAATTACTTAGGCCTAGCTGTTCACCTGGACAGTAAGGAAGAGGCTCAGAGAGAAGTGTGTGCTGACGAGCATGTGCTCAGGGGACGTGTACGCACAAGGCAAACGATGAACTTGCAGGTCTAGGGGAGGCAACAGAGAAATAAAATAACAGGCCGGACAGAAATACCAAGGCGCAGAGAAAGAGAAACAGAGATCCAAAGAAAGACAGGGTAGAAAGACCAAGAGATCAAGAACAGAGAAAAACCAAATGACTAAAATCAAGGTGAAAACATCGACAGAGGCCAAGTGGTGGCCGTAGAGATATTTTAAATTCAGCCTGCAGGGAACTTAAAAAGGATGACTCCAATGCACAGAAGCTTCACCTGCTACAGAGGTTTCCGGCCTGTTTTAGTGACTGCACCCCACCCCCACTCCCATCACCCTCAAAATGGAGGCAGTACCACCACCAGATGGTACACTCGAATCTTACCATTGGCGAGGGGGTCAGCCCCAAGCATCAGCGAAGTTGTGCTAACTATCTCAGGCCACTAGGGTGCTGCTTCCCGCAGCCCAGGAAAGGCACACTTCACGTACCGATCCCCACCTAGACCCCAAGAACTGATGACCCTTTTAGAAGTGGAGGGACCCTCCATCCCTCACACCAATGGTATCCCATGAACAGTTTATAAGGCATTTCAGGATCCCCACAGGCTATGGAAAAGTGAAATGCAATTGCAATTATATGGGTAATAATAGGTAGAAAGAGGGAGCTCCTGAAATGCAAGGCCGAGGAACGCTGCTGCTTAGAGAGGCAGCCGCTGCGCCCAGGAGAGCCTGCGCCGCCCGGAGAGTGGCCCCGGAGAGTCCTCTCGGCGGACAGGGCGAGGCCCAACCTCCCTCCCTCCCCGCGCCCCGCCCTCGCCGGCCCGGCCACCTGTCCCGCGGCGGCGGGTGAGGGCAGAGGCCGGCCGCGGGCACAGGGCAGGGCGCCGATGCCCAGGGACGCCCCGGCCCCGCGCGCCCCGCGCTCTGTACCTTTACTCTGGGGAGGGTTCTGACTCCGGTCCCGGAGGACGTTGATCTGGTAGACGGCTCCGTAAGGCTCAAAAAGTTCTTTCAGCTCCTTTTCCGACCAGGACCGGGGGATCTGTCCGACGAACATCTTAATGGCATCTGGGTCTGGCTGGTCCGAGTGGTCCAAAGCGCCGTTCATCTTGCTGGCCGCGCCGTTACTGTCGGAAAGGGAACCGGGAGCCGGAGTTAGGGCTGCGCGGGGAGCGGCAGGAAGAAAAAAGCGGAGGGTGGGGGCGGGGAGGCGGAAGGGGAGGAAGGGGGCGCGGGGCAGAGTTGCCTAATGAGTCGTGGAAATGTGATGAACTAAAACAAAGCGCGGGCACCATTAGGTCGCTCCTGGGCGGCGGCGGCGGGCTCACTGCGGGCGGCTGCTCGGCATCGCCGCCCGAGCCCGGGGCAGCGCCCCGCCGGCTGTCACCCGGGGCGGGGACATCTTGAAGCCCGGCTTGGGAGGCAGCCGCAAGTTAAGGGCAGGTCTCGCTCTGCAAGGCTGCCATCAATGCCTCCGCAGCGTGATCGTCCCGCGCAGGCTCTCGTGTGCAAAGAAAGGCAGGGCAGGCTTTCTGCTGGATTTCCCCCTTCCACTCCCTCCTCCCACGTCCCTCCCCCCCCCCGCCCCGCTTCGGAGGCTTTTGGAAGAGAGGAGAGAGGTGGTAATAATAAAGTCACATGAAAAGAAAATGAAACACTTGGCAGTCCGTCAGATGACTAATGCAAGATGCTGGCGATGGATTCGTAGAGCGCGCGAGGCATCCATGTGTGCATCAAATTAGTACGTTACTGCTGCTCAGAATGGAAAGTGCCCCAGCAATGCGCTGGGTGCAGCCCATTGGCTGCCCACGCGGGAGCAAAGGCTGGGCAGGGAGGGGGCTCCCGTTTAAAAAGCACATTGTTTAGGGGACCCGGCCACAAAGGCTTTAATTCAGAGAGGCAAAGGCGATCTCAGAATTGCCTGCTTTGTGCTGGGGGAAAAAATGCAGCCCCAGAAAGTTGAGTTCCTGATAAGGACACTGAATATTTCAAATCTTTCACACTCCATAAATTGCTCTCTGTGTATCTGACTTCCAGATGTTGCACTTGAGTTCTAAACAATCACACGTTTGGGAGAGAAGAGAGGGAAGTCTGCCTTTCTTCTCCTAGCTTCAGTAAATATTTGGGGCTGATACAAAGAGCAAGACCATAAAGCTTTTACATTAATCTTCCTTAATGCTGTTTTCCAAAACCCTGATTTGGAAGAGCGAACACTGGTTTCGAACCTGCAATTCTAGTCCCCATAATGTAATGTGATGATGAAAAAGGCATTCATTTTTCACTTGGAACCCCCTATTTCTTTTCAGCTGTGGCAAATAATAAAGCAAAACCACATACCCTCTTCCTTCCCCCTCCTAACGCACCCTGAATCTACCTACTTGGCCAGTGGCAAGGCGGAAGGCCCTGAGCAGCATTCATTTGCATACTGTGCTCCTGGTTTAGCATTCTAGCCCATGAAAATAAAATGCACCTGAACAAGTGTGAACTTGGTAGACAGAGCATCTACAGAGCAGAGTCCACGACTGTCCCCCAGCCGGTGAGGCAGAAAGGTCAAAAAGGGGCCGCAGGATCTCAAAGTTCACTTCAACAGCAGGTGCCACCCACTGGAGCCTTGGGGTAAGAAGAAGGTATTCAAAGATCTCAGGCAGGATTCCTTCTCTGGTTATAACAGTCAAACAACACCAGAGCACCTTAAATCTGCTGTGGACTTAGGCTACTCCTGAGTTCCTTGAAAGAAAAGGCAATGGTGGCTAACCACCACCAGCAAACATATGAAAAGGAGGGCTCCTAAACTCAATTTCATCCAGAGAGGACAGTGAAGGCAAATACTCATCACTAGGTCCTGAGCTTCGATTTCTGCTTCTTATCCCCCTATTTTACCATTTAAAAAAAATCTTTGAGATAAACAATCAGACTGACTTGAAGCACTTTCAGAACTTTCTCTAATCAACCTTATTGTTATAAAAAAACACTACTGAATGAAATACTGAGCAGAAAACCTTTCAACAATTTGGGTGTAATGTGATACGTGTTTATATTAGAGGTCGATCACCTGTCTTGTTCTTATGCACCTACACTTCTTCTCAAGTCACCCTCTGAGAATTCGATAAACACTTTAACCCATGGAGCTGACTTGGGCAGGGTGGAGGTGGCAAAGCCCCTCACCAAACAGAATATAGTGTTCACAGCTCGTTGAGAGTTGAGAGTGTGGCAAGACTTATTTCTGGGACAGGAAGGACTTGTGGTTACTGCTCTTGACAATCAGCTAGAATGAAAAGAGGAAGGCATTGCCACAGGTCTCAGCTAACAGAGAAACGGAAGTTCAAAAAATGAGGCTGTGGCATGTTGCCTGTACAGAGCATAATTAATACAATGGAGGAGGTAAGTGACAGTATACTCATCCTGATATCTAAACTTGGACTTCTAGAGCAAGCATTCCTTACTGTCTCCCCAAATGGGGGGTCATTTTTTACTTTCTCAAAAAATATGCACTCCCTGAGGCACAGAAAGGGGGACTGAGATGAGGGCGTGCACCTTATACCTTTGGTCTTTACACTGTACATTCCCTGTCCCCTCGGCCACCCTTCACAGACGCCTTATCATTTTATCGTCGTGAAGCAGCAGGACATCAGAGCTCAGACTCTCACACCTCCGCCTCCTAACTGTGCTGTGCTGGGCCTCAGGCTCTCCATCTGTAAGGTGGGAATAAGAGACGCGATCTCACAGCGTCGTGTGCTTGGTATAGGACGGGGCCCAGTCTAATAAATGTCAGCTATTTCTAGTGTTAATCTCTTCTTCGCACTTGTGATGCACCTGAAACTAGTGAGCATCATCGGTCTACTTTTCAATCCAAAAGTTTTCATAGTATAGACTCAATACGATTCATATCCTAAATAATAAGAATGTATGTCTTTTAGTGAGCACTTATTTATACACAGATGTGCTTCACATGTGTTACTTTTAATCCTTATTAACAATCCTATGAGAAAGTATTCTTTTCCAGACACAAAGATCTAAGAAATGAAGTTTCTTTCCTAAGATCATCAGCTTATAAACTGTAAAAGCAGAAATCAAACTTAGGCCCAGGGGGCTCTTAAGCACAAAACATTTCTAATTCATCATGTGGCCAAATGTCACATCAGGTCTGCCATGGGCTGAGAGTGAACAGCTCGTGGTAGATCTATGCGAAGACAAGGGTTCCTGGACGAACAAAATGCAACACTGAGGGAACTGCACACACCTGTGCTCCCCCTGTGGGAGGAGGGGGCAAAGCGCTGAACTTGAGAGTAGCCTTGGTCTTCACTGTGGTGAGGACATATTATTACTCCCTCTCCCACCTGTCATCCTTCACAGATGCCTGGAAACCTCTTGCCATCCTGAGGCGCACGATGTTAGGGCTCAGGGCCTGATAATACTTTTAAAATCCACATTTTCTCAATAATCACATAATGGTGTCTCCAAGTCCAGTTCTCTTCCTCCTTATTCCCACAGGGGCACCCCAGTGAGCGCCCCTCATCCACCTCTCTGTCCTTTTTACCAAACACTTACCATTTGGGAAACAACTGTTCTAAAGAGTTATAGCAAATGCCAAGGGCATGACGATCCCTTCCTTAAGTAAACCCAACAACGTCTAACAGTCACACAAGCCGACAGCACATCTTCTCCATCAAAAGGTCCTGTGCAGGACAGGTGTCCCACCTCTCCAAACCCCCACGTGGCTGCATCCCTTGTCCTGGATCCCGATGAGGCCCATGACAGCCTGATTAACTTCGTTCCAATGCAAGCAAGCTCCTCCTCCTTTGGACTTTCACCTTTCTTCCTGGCCAATGCTCATTTTTAGTGGACATTTATTGATTTGTTCTGTCCCCCTGGGGCTCTAAGTGATGACACCTCTAAGGAAGCCAGAAATCATGTGTCCAATAGTTAAAGCTCTGGGGGTACTTGCCAGAGGCCATGGAGAGGGGTAATAATGGGAAGAGATACCCCAAATCTCAGTAAGGTTCTAAGTAAGATCCTCTGTTTACTAGAATCTGACCTCAGGTTTAGAAAACTAGCTGAGCGCGCTCCTCTGCGCTCCCAAGCTATCCTCCGCACCCAGAGCAGTGCAGGGGTTATTCAAATTCAAGTACTTATTGAGAGCCTGGTCTTTGCCAGGAAACTTTGCCAGATACTTGACACACAATATCACAACAGCTCCACCACTGAATTGAAATTATCATCCCCATTTTGGAAATGATGCCATGGAGAGTCATGGAGTGAAGTGATTTTCCCAGTGTCATGCTCCCAAGAAGAGGGGGCTGCAGAATCTGGACATGTTAAGATGTCAAGGCCAACTGTGGTTCCTTAATATTCCGCAGCTGGGTTTCTCTCAGGTGATGCTTCCCGTGGCCTCAGTGGCCGCAGGCATGGGCGCACACATCTCTGCTGGCACTCCACCTACAAACCCCAATGAGATACCCAGGGCCAATTCAGCTTTCGCTCTTGGCAAGGAGCCAACGGTAAGGTTCCTCTAGGATAGATGCCACATGGAATCAGACCACAAGTTAGAGAGCACTATGCCAGCGGGCATTGGTGGGATCAGCCTCGCAGCCAAGACAAAAATACAATGACATTTGGAAAAACAATGATATGTTACTTTTGCTTTTAGCACACGCACTACCCTACTTCCTCACTCTGTTTTCGAGTAAAGAGAACAAGATCAACAGATGATAGGTGAAATCTTCTGAGGTTCCTCTAAGCAGTAAAATATTATAAGAGTTTTAATAATTGATTCAATGCACTATTATCGTTGTTATTAATCCCGGGACAACACACTTTCGTAAGGCCCAGTCGGTTGCACATTTCCTTTTGGAGAAAGCAAACACAAGAATTGGTATTTCTATTCTTTCATCTCGTCCCTTCGACAGCAACTGTCTGCATTCCATCTTCTTTACCCATATAAAAGGGCAAGCGGCAGACTTACAAATGGGCTTGGGAAAAACCAAGTGGCTATAAGTAATTATATTAATCCTGGGGGGAGAAAGATATAAAATGCCACCTTTGGAGTTGTACCAACCCCAAAACAACACAAAAAGACGCCTAGTCTTGGAGAAATTTTGTGTTAAGATAGCTAATTTCCCTGGCAGTTCTCAATAATCTTACTCTTCCCATGCTTTGTATGTATCTGTCTTACTTTTCTGGGTCCCTGGCATATCTTGCATCAGTGCATCCGACTCTGTGCTGCCGTGGAAATGCTGTGCAAACTGCCCGACCCAACATGGTAGCCACTAGTCACACGTGGCTGCCGAACACTTGAGATGGGGCTAGAGCAACTAAGAAACTCAATTTAAAATTTTATGTAACGTTAAGTAATTAAAGTAAATGCAAATACAGATTTAAAAAAAATTGGAGTTGAGATTCACCAAAATGTATTATTTTGTCAGGAGGTTGTTTTGGGAAGACTGGAATGAGGGGCCGGGAACATGACCCTAAAGCTTGAGTCACTCAGCAGCAAGCCAGGGGGACAGCAGGCAGCTCGGCCTTGTTCCTGTCTTGGCTCGGCATTCAATTAACTGTGGGATGCCAGACAAATCACATAACTGCTTTGTACCTCAGTTTCCCACTCATAAAACTAAGAGAACGGTTCTTCTCTGGCCCTTAATTTCTCTAAGTGTGCAGTTCTGGTTTGGACCCCAGAGGTGAGGTATTGGGAAGACAATTCAGATAATAAGACCCGCTGCCCGAAGCCCTGGGGTAACTCCCTGTCCATGTCC
>JAQQAC010009376.1:4429065-4480143 GCA_029783875.1 Phataginus tricuspis | reverse complement strand
AGCCTTTATCGCACGCAGCCGCGGCTTTGTGTGTCACGGTCACACCACCCCACGGCACGGAACCCCAAATCTCTGAGGGGAGACATCTGCCCTTTGCCGGACTCAGAGAAGGGGCGCTGGAGCAGATGAATACCCTAAGCACCTGAAGGGGCAGAGTCCTTCTCCAAATGGTCTGACTGTAAATGGATTTGTGCTCTTCTGAAGAAAAGCTCAAGTCTCCTGTAAGACATGTGATATGTTCATCCCCGGGCTTTAGGCAGATTTTGAAAAAAACATAATTTACTAAGAATGTGGAGTACATTGATTGCATTCAACAGATGATTTCATTCAACAAAGAATACATCTGTGATGGGCATTCTGCTGGACTGCTGGGTGGATGGTATCTGGACAGAGGTTGAAAAGCTATCTGCTTGTTTACCAGGGCGAAATGTAACCCTGACTTGTAGGAAACAATTTCTGCAGAAAAGGCCACACAACACGGGCAGTTGGACTTGCCAAGTAAAAAGGGAACCTTATTACCTTATCTCAACTTGACTGCTAGTAAAATGCAGAAAGCCGGAAAACCCCCACAAAGAAGTAAATGTGGAGGCATGTTGGGGGTACCTGGAGTCTGAACGTACTCTAACCCTCGCTGGGGAGGCGGGGAGGCGTCAGCTCTGGATGGCCCCTGCCCAGGGACTCATTTCATTCTGTGATTTGTCAGAAGCAGCTGAGTGGCCTTCAGAGCAGGGCGGGAGGTGTGTGCGCAGGGAGGGGCTTCCAGATGATCCTTCAGAAATGGCAACAGGGAAATCATAGGTGCAGAGAAGATTCATACCGGGCTTCACATTTCAAGTTCTGCAGGAGCTCGGATTCATTAATCCTGCCCCCATGGCTGAGGTCAGCTTACTGCCCCCCACTTTACAGATGAAGAAATAGAGGGGGTGGCTAGCTCTGCGCACACACCCCTTTGGGGGCTCCCCTCCCTGCCTATGGCTCAGTGCTGCAGAATTCACCTGTTTGCTTGGGCAAGTAACTGTAAATGGCCCTTCTGGATGATGGAAAAGATACTGGTTTGGCCCCATCAATTCACTGAGATGTGAATGGTTTTGACATGGAGACCTATGGGGCGTTTGGGGAGCCAGTGCTGGTTCAAACTTCCCATGCTGAACCCTGCTTTTTACTAACAATGTCTTCCTTACTCATATTCCAGCAGCAAATGATGAAAGTAAGGGACATTCGCCAAGATTGGCCAATGACAGGGACACAGTGCCCGGTACCTGGTACCTCGGTTTTAGAAACTGTGCTTCTCAAAGCAAGGAGTTCCTGCCCTCGCCACTGGCTAAACTACTTCACCAGGACTTACTGCCGCAAGAGAAAGCCACGGGCGCATCCACAGTGCTCTCTGCTCCTTGGAGAAACCCTCCCAGGCAGTGAGGGCGGGTGTGACACCCATGCAGGACTTCAGACCCACCTGAGGCTTATTCTCATGCCAAGTCCTCCACCTTCCTCAGCGTTACAGTGATTACAGACCTGCTTCATGTCAGGCACTGTGCCAGCTTTGAAGGAGACAGGTAAAAAAAATACTTCATCTCTGCCCGGAAACCACTCATGGCCAATGAGAAGAGAGAGACTCATGCACAATAAAAAACCAAAGTTCAGAGAGGGAAGGCCCAGAGCAGCGCGGGACGGAAGGGCCTGCGGAAGCCGGCAGCAAGTGACCCACTCCACCGCAGGACCTGGCACCCGGCATTCGACTCCACTTTGCATACCTGTGGTCAAGTTTTAAAATGGAATCTGAAAAAATCAGAGGCGAAGGAGGATAAGCTGTCCCGTTTCCCTGAGTCCACGATGAGATTGCAGGAAAAGGCTGTAACAAGGGTGCCGAGACCCGCCCGAGAGCAGCCCCTCCCGCCCAGGGCAGCCCTCCCTCCCCGCCTTTCCCTGGCCCTCTGGACCGAATCCTTGGGGGTCGCCATGCTCTCGCGTTCCTGCTGTTCGCTACCACTCAGTGAAACCACTTTCCTGGTCTTGTCCATTCAACCCTCGCATCTGATGCAGAGCCTCGGCCCACTCAGAAGGCTCTAGCAGCACCGCAAGCTCGGCACGTACACAAACAAGATTCTCCTGCCTTCTCTCCCCCGTTAGGTTTCGTGCTGGACTTCCCTGTTTTCCTTACTGGCTCAGTGCCTCCACCCACTCCAGATCTGAAAACAGAAGCAAGGTCTGACACAGAACACACACTTATGCTACAGGCTGCCCAGGACCTCTTCCCTCCTCTGATGGCTGAGCCTACACAAAACAGTAATTCACTGAGCCCCTAATAGGCCATGTGGTGAGACTGAGAAACTCTTGAGGACAGGGATGTGTAAATCATTAATTCAGTAAGTATTTATGAAGTGGGCTCACCATCCAGGCATTATTCAAGGTGCTAGGCATACAGCAGCAAAGAAAATAAGGTAAAAATGTCTTGATGGAGCTTCTAGTCTACAGAGGGGCATAAAATGAGCAAAATAAGTAAATCCGCTAAGAGCCTAGAAAGAGATCACTTCAACGGAAAAATAAAGCCAGGCAGGAGAATGAAGCTGCAGTTCTGAACAAGGTCCCAAGAGGGCCTCGCCTGGGAGGTGAGCACGCCGCCTTGGAGTCAGGCTCAGTATGTCGTCAACACATTTTCTGAATGAATAGATTTAATATGGCAAGAAGCCTTCAAAGTTGTAAAAAACGACCACACACATACGCAATCAGTCACCACTATTACAAAGAACCATGTCCTGCCATCTCGCAGCGTTCTATTGAACCCGAGGGTCGCTACACCTATTACCAATGAGTGACTGAGTCAGGACTATTTTTTTCTAAATGCCCACTGGGTCCACTTGTCCCAGCCCAGCCAATGTCCTCATTCTGGCTATCCTGAGACAAATCATTGCAAAACCATTCTGGGGCTCTCCAACTTTGGACTGAAAGACAAAGACTTCACTCACTGACCTTTGTGCTTGCCCGGCATTCAGAAGTCTATCTACTTTTCTGTTAAATATCGATTATTTGTCCATTCATTATTCATTTTATCATTTATTAATGGCAAAATTTAATCTCAGCCTGGTGCCTCCTCAGTCGGCTCTCGGCCTCCCTTCCTTGGTCCTACATGATGTGGAATCAAGGAATACAACTTAGATTGAACGCCAGCCTAGGGGGTGCAGCCAGCAGTTTAAAGTTTGGCATAAATGCACTGGAGATTAGTAATGCCACTGCTTCCTTCCACTGATCTGGAAAATCAAAAGTTGACAATAAATAGGGACTATTACGTCATATTAATGACAGTAGTTTAGATCAGAAAGCGATCCATTTGTGAAGCTACATATGTATTTCTGTAGACTAACAGCTTATGAGGTTCAGATTTTTTTTCCTGATGATACCTTCAAACCTATGTTTGGGAAATGCCAGCAAGAGAGTGAAGAATAAAAGGACCCGTGAAGATGTAATAATGTGGGTAACTGGTGAACCACTGTGCTGTATACTTGAAATCAATGTAATATTGCATTTCAACTATACTACAATTAAAGAGGAACACAAACAAAAGGGACCTCAAAGCAATCAAAACGTACATCACAAAGTTCCTGCTCCAGACTCGTGCCATTTAAGCCTTTTGCGGAGCTTCTCAAATCCATTCTTCAAAGATTTCTTCTTTTATGTTGGTTTTTCATGGCCTTGATCATCTGCCTTTCAAACCCATAGGAGATTACAAGTAGCAAATGAGAGGGTTTACAGTTCGTGGAGTGACAGCCCACAGACACGAGAACCGGAAAGCCCACGCCTAGTTGGGGCCAACAATTGCCAGGAGTTCCCCAGGACGGCAGGAGAAAGCAGAGCGCATTTGCGTAACGACGATCTTGTCTCCTCTAAAGGATCACATTATGCTCAATAAATTCTGTTTAAAAAGGCAGGGATATATATATAATTTATTGTGGAGAATTCTTTCAAAATGAGACAATAAAGAAAATTAGTGCATTAAAGGGTAAGCTTTCAACTCTACTGCAAGACTAGCTAGTAAGACTGACTCACTCCCTAGCACTCCAGGTTCGGAGATTTTACTTTCTCATTCTAACACTACCATGAGCATCAACATTCAAGATCTGTATACCATCTAATTTGCTGTCATTAAATCCAGCAGCTGATTTTGCCGAGATTCACTGGCATGCGTGGGGTTAATTTTTACTATCCAAGGATTCTGCTCTATTTTTATCTGCCTGATTTTATTGTTCTTTTGTTGTTTGGTTGGGAGAAGTGAGGGAGGTGGGTGGGGACCTGGGGAGAGATGAGTTGTTCCCTTTTGGGAATTTGTTTTTTCAAAGTAAATTCTGTTTGTTCACTGATGAAGAAGTAAACTTTAATTCTTTGTCTTCAAGATATCTCAGAAGATGATGTTTGAGGTCTGAAAACTGGAAATAAAAGGCCCATAATAGATAACTGTGATAGTATCCAAGGGACTAATCATGAATTTTCTAGAATCTTTCTGCCCCATCATAAGACAAGGGAAGGTTCTACAGTGGTCACATCAAATTCCTAGATGGCAATCCAAAGCATTTGCCTCTCTGATAGTTGGCTTAAAGAAATTTGCAAGAGTAATGGAAAAAACACTGCCAAGCTCACAGAATTACTCAAGAGATGACTTCCAGAATTCTATGCATGTCAGCTCATTGTGTATGTTTCCCTATGATACAAACATGCTAGTCTGTCAGGCAACAAAACTATATATCAAAGGCAAAGTCCAAGCGACATTCTACTTTGCTAGTTTTTAAATCCCTAAATCTTAAGATGAAATCAGTACCAAACAGCACATTTTGATTAGGCGATCTATAGTCCCTTTCTCTCTCAGCATGTCAGAAATTCCAGTTAGCATCTTAAGTCACCAATTAAAATAAGCAAATTAAATGTCAAAGCCTATTTCCTAAAAACACCTAACCCCCTAAACAAATAAGAATAAAAATAGGATTATGTGCTAAATCATAATGGCTGTTAGTCTAAGAGGCTGAATATCATTGTATCAAAATTCCCCATAGCTGATTTTTTTTAAGCCATTTCTTCATTTTTTGATGCTACATCTGGCACAATGAATACAGATGATCATTTGTTTATATATCTGTCTAACTGCCTTTCCCAAACACAGCCAGATGGAGTCTTTCAGAATCAAATTAATTTCAGATTAATTCACTCTGGACCCACTCCAGTTTCATGACTCTTCCCTTTGAGGCACCCACCAAACTGATGGGAAGTCACGAACTTAAAAGAGCACAGGTCCCTCAGTATCAGGCAGGGGGAAAATAGTACGATTCTGTGGTTGTTCCTCTTGCCCAGAAAGGAATCCATTCAGGCACCACGCATGGCCAGTTTAAGTGTCCTAACATTTCAGTGTCCAAATCATCCAGGAAGCATTCCCTTTTGAATCCAAATAGGATCACGGTTAATTTTACATCCAATATTCATAATGCCTTGAGATGATTCCAGTAAAAATGAGCGACCTAATTACTAACACCAGAACCAAAGATGTTACGGTAAACCTGCCATGCCCAGAGTCAGGAATGACACGTGACACGAGTGAGTTAATTCCAAACACTCAAAGCGCATCTTCTCTCTCTAGCTGTAGCTACTGAAGGAGCTATAAACAAAGTAACCAGGCTTTGCGTGCTGTCAATCTCAGTGGATGCCTTTATTATCGTACTTGTTTCAATTGCAATTTGGGTTTCCATGGAGACACAACAGTCAGCTCTAGAAAATTATAAGATAAATGTCAGGTGGTGATAACGGTGTTAATGAAGCTTCGGTGACAAGCAGCTCTGTGCTTCAAATAATAAGCTTATTTCTATTAGCATATGTATAACCTGTCAAAAAACCTGGAAGAGAATATTAAAAATTAAATATCTATCTATCTACCTCTGCCTGAGAGAGAGACCCTTCTGTTGCGGCTTAAATTTGGTGGGTCAACCTGAACAAGAAAAAAAAAAGTAATTGCTGGCTTCTTGGGTAGAGAAAGGCACCAGCCATGGCTCTCAACAATGCTTTAGCTGACATCCAGAAATGCCTAAGAATTCTCCCAGTGATGGATAATTTTTTTTTCTTATAAGGTGGTTAAGATAATCTCCTTTGTTTCTGGAAGATAAGAGCTCAATTTACTAAGTCTGATCATGGCAGACTATGAGCTTCGGAGAAATAAATGCTACAACCATCCATATGGTAGCTGGATTTATGCAAACCATGTCCTCTCCCTCTAAGTTGCTGGAAAACTATCATTGGATTGCTGGAATTCAGAATCTAGAACCACCCTTGTCTAGTGTACAGATAAATAGGAAACAGAATTTTTTTTTACCAGGGTATCTGTTAGGTCAAAAAATGGGCAGCTATGGACTGATGTAAGCTTGATGGGTTCTGAATGAACAGGTTCAAACTGGGGAGTTGTGAAATGCAGTACTGTTCAAGAGAAGACTCTATAAAAAGAAACTCAAGAAAAAAACAAGTTTCCTATTATTTGGAAAAGATGATTTAGGAATGGAACAAAACTTCCATTTTCATTGAGGATAGTTAAAAGGCTGAAAAGTTAAAAGGCTGATGATTCTGCCAAAGTCTCTCCAGAAAGGCAGGTCCACATTAACTCCTTCACAGTTAAGGCTTTGACCTTGCCACAGTGACCATTACTAGTTCATGTATTCCACCGTATTTTTTCCTTCATTTAACAATTGTTTGTTGAGTGCCAGGCACTCTGCTCAGAACACAATTATGATTAGACCCTGTCACTGCCCTTATATTTTTCACTGCTTAGTAGCTTATACAACAGAATATCCAAGGTGTTGAACAGGTGTCACGATGTTCCTTTTCTTTCTGTCCAAAGTGTGGTGCCTTTGAAGTGACTACTTGACTATGTTTTTCTAGGACAAGGTGGTGCTTCTTGCTACACTCTGCAATGGGAACAGCCAGTGCTCAGATCGTCTTCTGCCCGTCCTTTGTCCAGATTGTCATAACAAAAATACCATAAATTGGGTAGCTTATAAACAACAAACATTTATCTTTCACAGTTCTGGAGGCTGTAAGTCCAAGGTCAAGCCATCAGCAGGTTTGGTGCCTGGTGGAGCTCACTTCCGGGCTCAGACAGCTGTCCTCCCACTGCCTCACAAGGCAGGAGTGAGGGAGCTCTCTGGGGTCTCTCTGTAAGGGCGCTAACCCCACTCATGAGGGTTGCACCCTATGACCTAATCACCTCCCAAAGGTCCCAGCTCCTAACACAATCTTGGGGTATAGGTTTCCATATATGGATTTTGGGGCAACACAAACTTTCAGAGCATAACACATTTGTTACTATTCTTGACTTCTTTCCCCAACTCCTCTCCCTCGGGAGGAAAACTGACGAGGTTAAATCCAAGGTCTAGGATATAACTGGGCTGATGGTGCTACAGTAGCAATTTTGGATACAGCTCTGAAAAAGCTACAAATTTTTGCTTCCCCATAAAGTATTTATTTTTCTCTTTGGAATGCTCCCTTATAACTCCACATTGCTGGCACAGAATGTATGAGGGCTGCTTTCCACTCGGGGGGATGGGCTCCTCGCCCATCTTTGCAAGATCTCGCTCGCAAGGCTGAGTGAGACCCAGAGGGAAGCGGGAAGGGAATGAACGGCCAGGGCAGACGCTGCTTGAGGAGGAAGGCTATCCTGCTTTTCCTAAGACCACATCCCTACATTCTTCGGTCTCTGCCAAATTCACCGTACTGACAATATGAAGACCCAGGAATTCAAGTTAGAGTTTAGTTCCGAAGGAACAGCGTTGCCCTCCTTTTAATGTAAGGCTTAGCTGGCAGGGTGAAAGATCTTCAGCTCTCTTGTGGCCAAGCTGGTTCTCTGGAGGCAGGGGCTCCCCAACAAGGCTGGTGGCCACCCTCAGTGTCTCCCATGCATCTGTTATGGCACATCTGCCAAGCGGGCTGCAGGGAATACACCCTTACCTCAACGTGAAATAAAACGATACAAACCAACCCCCAAACTATCCCCACCACTAAGAGCCTGTGTTATTGTTCCATACCCTCATGCCCCCAGTCTCTTTCCCTGTTATCTCACCCACGGAAAAGATCTGGAGGGAAAAACAGTTCAAGAGCACACGAAACCCAGGAGCCTAGCAATGTTGAATCACCGACAGAGGCAACGCGGGGCTCTGAATCCAGGGAACAAACAGCAAAAGTCATGAGGTGTAAATTCAGTCGCTCCACTTGGACTGTGGGATTTGGGATGGAAAACTTCTCAGTTCTGTACCGAGCCCTCATTCTATGCTACTAAGAACGGAGCGAGGACACATCTGTGGTCGCGGAAGCCAAGAGGTTATAAACAGCACGTCTTTGTCTAACTGGTCGCGCGTCCTCACCCACTCGGGAGCTCCCTTTGGATCGGTCCTCCTCTTTTAGAACTTTTCACAGATTCTCATCACCCTTGAAAGGTGTTGAGGAGTCAAATATTGAATCTGAAAAGTCACCTGCAATTGTTATTTTTAAATCATTGAAATAATTACTGTTATTTTTAATAACAATGACACAAAGCATATTAGGGTAGTTCTTCAATTTTTAAATGACAGCTCTAAACTGGGGCAACCAAAATTACAATCATAATTTTCCAGAATTGACAATATTTGCTAAATAGACTCCTGGAGGAGAAGGAGGGTATACACGTGGGAAATAAATAAGAGGCTATAATTTAAGTGTGGCACAGCTTTTCACGGTGCATTCAAAAGTGAAAGCCGAAAACACTGCTGCCTGGGTTGTTTTCTGCTTGTATGTAGAGAGGTTTGCTGACAGGCAGCTCGGCCTCTGTTGACGTGCAGGCCGGGGTAGGCGCCACCGTGATCGGCGCGGAAACGCCCTCCTCTCTGAAAGGCATTACAAATATCTTTCAGATTTTATGTCTGTATGTTTGTGTTTTTATAGACAATGTTATAAGTGCAACACACCCAATAAACTGAGGAAGGATTCCTGCGTCAATGGACTCATTAAGATTCGACTACGTGACGTGCCCTTCCAAAATGACACGGACTAGACTGTAAATCCCTCTCGGGCCAGGGATGACAGGGGGTCACGTTTATATGGAAAGGGTCACCCTGAGTTCGCCGCCAAGAGCATCAGAGAGTTCGTACCTACGGCAAAACAATAAAGGTATAAACCCCAGGAAGTGGGATACCCATGAGCTTGCCTTTAGCTCTGGGTTTACTTTGAAAATTATGGATCTTCTTGTTTTTCTAGATGGCTGACCAAGGGGAAGCAAAACTACTTGTAAAGATTTATATCATATGTTATTGAAAACAACAATGAAAAAGAAATACTGCCAATGATAAAACCCAAAAAGTCACCAAGGCCAGGGTGATACAGAAATATTAAAAACAACAACAACCCAAATCGCTATGAAAATGATTTTAAATTCCCTCCCAGGGTCATATGGTATCAATTTTGGAAACCACATTTCCCCTGGGAAATATAAGTGGGTGAGGTTGATCGTGTCCACAGTATTATGAATATATTTAACAGCAGAAAGGCATTTGGATTTTGGAGGCCTGCTGACTGGAGGGCACACCTGGGTGCATGAATACCTTAGGACAAAGTATATTCCTTGGGGGAGAATCCAGGATGATGAGGTGATTTCCTAACCTCCTACCAATAATGACACACATCACTGGGGATCAGCCTGCTGTCAAGGTTTCCGCACAGAAGTTTCATTAGCAACCCAAAGCACCATGATCTCTGTGGACAGCTTGGCAACCTTCCACCTCGGCCCACAGGGACCATGAGTGAGAGCACAGAAAGATCCAGAAATAACAGGAAAGCCAGATGTGTCTGGAAGCCACACTAGAAAGTACAACCCCTCAGTGTTTATTTCGGACATTGCTTCTGCAAAGTCCACCGTCTTCGGCCATGAGGCTTCTGTTCATGTGTATAATATTTACAGAATGGATTTGTTCTTAGGGAGTTTTCGCCTCGATGACATAAAACCTAAAGATCTGTGGGCTCAGCTGTGTGGGAAAAGCAAACTGCATCAGCTGATGAAGGCAGGGGATCTCCTTAATATGCACGTTAATAATTTAGGCGTGGGAGGGAGGGATTGGGCGTAAATCAGTAAAAAGTTCCTCTCCTAAATGGGTTCCTCTTGATAAATAGGTTCTAGCTAAAGGCAGTTCACTTGTAAACCTGGAATGATGAGATTTACTGAGGCGATTTTTAATTCACTCGCTGGCCATTACTGACAGGTTCCTAGGGTTGTTTTTGGTTTGTTTTCAAGACAACAACCATGACAAGGGCACCTAGTTTGGCTGACTGCACGGAGGGATTGCCTTTTTTTTTTCTCTTTAATTAACAGTAACACTCAAAACCCTGACAGAGAATAATGGTGACATAAATTATGGAACCACTTATGTATGAAATTATACATTATTAAAACTACTCTGAATGGGTCCTTAATCTAAATAAAGATGGTCATTTTAGGAAGCCAAGCATCTCAAGAATTAGAAAGGGCACACTGCTATCCTGACCCCAGATATAAAAGGTGCTTCACTTTGCCAGACGGCCAGAGTAGCCACGGTCCTTGACGTTTGTTATAATCCCTAAGTATCCCTACCACTGGATCAGCCTCCACTTATTTACAGCCCTACGTTCTGGTGGCTAAAGACAGGAGGGAGAAGCACAGTGGGCAAAGTTCACTGCTAAAATTTAGACTTTGCCTGTGCGAGGAAGCCAGCAACAGCGATCCATCAGTTCTGTGCCGGGTAAAGCAATACACAGCGCACCTTTGGCAAAATCTGAATGGTGCACGACAGACACATCATGGTTTAGGAATCTCTTTGTGGCTACAAATACCCACCTTCAGATGGTTGGAATACCTTTTAGTCTACCAGTTTTAGCACAAGGGATCTTAGTGAACCCAGGACAGTGCAGGAGCCCCCAATCCCTGATTAAACCGAGACCTTGCCATACAGGGCCCACTTCTGCTGCTGCCTGGCTCACACACACAAACAAGACCATGGCTCTTCTTGGGGTTTCCAATGGTGCTACATTCCAGAACTCCCTCAGCGTGAAGTTAACTTTAACCTGGTATACTATTTCTGACGCCATCAGGCCAACTGCCACTGTGACGTGTGGCTCCCCACGGGAGAGAGAACCCCCTGTGCTGCCACTGCAGCCACTGCCCCCGCTGGGAGGAAGGAAAGCTCACCATGCAGGAAACTGAGGCGTGGCTCTGCTTGGCGGTTCTACACACACATGGTCAGGGGTTCATGAACACGCATTTCTAAGTGACACAGTGACTTGAAATCTCCATTGTACACCATGGAAATAATTATCATCAGAGCCATTTCCTCCTAATAAAATCAGCAAACAGTGATTATATGTGTTTCTATAACTTACAGGCTATATTCATTCAATCAAAGAGAAATCCACTCACCTCTCATCCATTGCCACGTGATTATGAAACGCTGAGCTCTGTCATTCTGACAGGCTTACCCTACTTAACAAAGACGTCCTGGTTTGTATGCATGGAGGCCACGCTCAGAAAGGCTTATGGGGACAAGCTTTGCACAAGCATTTTATTTTTTAATGACTACAGAAACTCTTGGGGCTTATCATATTAAAAGACACAAAAAAGGAGGGAAGGGGCAGTGGTTTTTAATTACTTCTACCTCTGAAGCTAACAATCTTAATACAAGAATCCTTTAAACATTCAGAAACCAACTAACTTGCCCGTCTGACCTGGTCAGCCGCCAATTTCCGCCAGAGCCACTCCTGCCGACATCACGACGGTTCCTCACTGAGAAGACGTTCCAGAACAAATGGGAAGATGTGATTTCTCACAAAAACAGCTCTCGTCTTTCACTAAAATGAAAACCCCCAAATCCCAAGCACTAGTTTCACTTGAACCCATCACCTCCTGTCCATTCCTACGTCATCAGCTTAGGGCATGTCTGCTCTATGCAGAGAGCCTGGCACACACCGGGATAGGTGGGACACGGAGACAGATACACAGAATACAGTAATCTTGGTTCAGGAACTGACCTGAAATTCTAATGACTCTTCTTAACTATTATGAAGGCACCATTCAATCTGAACACCAATTTGTAAGACTATATTCACCATATCGGCTACATCCTTCTCTTTCAAATAACCATCCTTGTGATGTGCTTCTGTCCTGTGCGCCAGGGCCTTGGGCTGGTTCCTCAACCGCCCCATTCCTTCACCCAAGAGGCGTCAGGGAGATGAGCGATAGCTCAGTGTGGACGAGTGCTTGCGGACGCGGCTGGGCGCTGTACATGGATGAGCTCTCTGATGACATGGCAGGTCAAGGTGCCTGGAGACTCAAAACCCATCCTGAAAAGATCTCAGGGTTGATAGGAAAGATTCTATTACTTAGGGACGTGGAGAGCGACGAGGCACACACAGCATGTGAGCGTGTGGCTATCAGGGACTGACGGAACGCGGTTCTGCGATCCACCAATATGCTTCTCCAGTCCACCTTGCGTGTGATTTCCTTCATCCAGCTAAGGAGGAGTGGCCTCAATGGCCACACAAGGGATAATAAAAAAGCAGAAAAACAAGGTTTCTTGCTTAGAGGTAACAAAAATGCCTCCTCTATGTTTTATTAGGAAGGTTTCGTTGTTCACACTATCTCGTACACCTTAAACTCACACAGTGTTATATGTCAATTGTATGTCCATAAAGCTGGAAAAATAAGTTTGTTCAGACCTGAAACATAACTGTGTTTATTATTTTATCCATGTAATTTTTTTCACAGTATGTAGAGGGAGACAGACACATTCTTTATGTTAAAAAAGATACTCTTTTAAGAGGCTTGATCATTACATGTTAAGTCACAGAAAACTTCATGTGAATGCATGTAAAATACTACTAACAAGGTACCATTATTTGAATCAATCACTCATTCATTCAGTATTTACTGAGGGTCTATAAAATACTACAAAGTATTTCCAGGAAGGGTAGTGAATGGAAAAGAAGGTTTTGATGCTAGCCAGACCCTAGTTCAAATCCCAGCTTTGCTGTTGTCTTGCTACACAATCTTGGGCAAATTACTCAGAGAATCAACACAATGGGGCCTGTCTCTATGCTGCTGTGAGGATTAAATGAGATATTCTAAATGTCTCACAGCCCTTGGCAAGAGAATAGGTACTCTCACAATATTCTTTGATTTTTGAGTAAATAACCTCTGAAAACTGGGGGTGGGGGGGAAGCTGCATAAATAAGGAAGGGTAACCGTCTCTCAAAAAAGATAAGCAACAGTATATAAAAGCCACATTTTAAATGGAGGCCTCATGGCCAAACATGATCCCGTGCACTTAGAATGTAAACAAAGCTTGTCTAACATTCATAATGATGCTATGGGAAGAGAAGGAAATGAGGCACCTTCTTCCGAAGCACAGAGGCCAGGCTGGATTTCCTAGGCCCTGCTTGGATAATGTGTGGTCTCTCTGCATTCGGGGTGAGGAAAGGTGGCTGCTCCCCAGTGTCTCTTGGGGCAGCCACGCCCCCATCCACAGCTCACTCCCCTTCCCTGCTCGCTGCCCCAGCATCTCCCGCCCTTCTTCTGCAGCTGACTTAAGAACAAGATTCCCAGAGCAGTTCTACCCTACCAGTTGGTTCTGCGCAGTGTAACTTGATTCTCACACTAAATGTAATCACTCCCTGGGCACTCACGTTTCCAGATGTGGGACTCCTACACACAACCTGCTATTATTTGCTTGGTCAGCACAAAACATATTCAGAGCTGCTTATGAATTGTGACGTCCCAGCAAACCTAAGTGAAGTGCAGCCAGCGTTGTCAATGACACATAAAAGTATCTCTGCCGCACAGATGCCTGAGACTCGTTCATAGACCAATGGCAAGACGAGGGCCAGCAATGTTTTACACTGGTTCTGTTTTGTAGTTTCAGCCCGGCTTTTTCCTTTTGTGGATTATGGTAAATACAACATTTGCTTCCAGAATGTGGGACTTGCTGGGATCATAAAGGAAAATGCCTAACAAGCAGATCACCTTTCACTCTTGCATTATAGGGATGCAGAGAGTCATGCTAAGTGGCCGCATTTAGTCATATTCAAATTCCCTTAAGCTGCCTTGCTTTCGATATCAAAATAAACAAGTGAGCCTTAGAGTGTGGTCTGTTTTCAACTCCTGGACCCCAGAGAGCCATCCTGAGAGGACTTTGCTGTGGAGGAGGAAGGAGAGGGCTCTTTTAGATAAAAAATACAGTCTGTGTTTCTGTAAATTTCTTCTTGAAGTTTCTTTCTTTATTAACATTTTGTGATCTGCTTTCTCAAAATCAAGCTAACAAAGGAGTATGGAAAGCGAAGTAAAAAGCAGCCTTATAATTTCATCAGCAACTATATACCGCCCACTTCCTAGAGCCAAATATCAAACATTTTGCACGTAGCGCTGTGTTCTGTCCTGAGCAATGACACTCCTTATGACTTTATATATCCCATGGCTAAACCTATTAATACCACATCAAACTACAATTTGTATATTTTGCCTAATTGCCCATCTACACAAATCATTATGAGCATGAGGGACAGATTTTTTTCCTTCTTTCACTCACAAGTGTGCTGCTTGTCTGACCTTGCCATAAATTAGTGAGATACTGTGCTGTAAATGTAGAGCTGTGGATGTCTTTCAGAGGCAATTACCATGAAACTTTGTTCCAACATTATGAAATGTGGCATCTTCACTAGATAATGTCCATATTAAACACAGCAACCAGAGGCCTAGAGAGTGAACCTGAAAACAAAAAGGAAATGTAGCATGGGGCCAACCATTAACTGTGGAAATGCTGCAGAAGCTCTCAGCGAAACAAGGGTGTGTGCCACGGATGCACGGCAGGGCTGTGAATATATTATTTAAAGAGCTGTGTCCAGCAAGGCTGTGCATTTTATTTAATGGTTTCCCTTTTGGAGGAATAAAGATATTTTATCGCTCTGAAAAAAAATTTTTTTTTAGCTCAGGTGTAAATGATATCCGTGAAGCTTTTGAAGAGAACTATATTTTAATAAAAGATGACTGTAAGTGGAAAGAGACTGTCTTCATGGACAGAGTTGTTTGGTGGAACACTGAACAGGTTCCTGCAAGGTGTAGGCTAAGACAGGTGCCTCGGCAGGGATTCTGAGATGGGGAATAGACAGCATAAAACATTGCAGGGCATGTTAGCCAGTGTGTGGGTCTAAAGTCACCAATGTGAGGTATGCAAGAGATCAGAAATAAGGGAAGAAGAGGAAAACAATGACACACATATTAGAAAATGCCCAACTAATTCACCCGGGGGGGAATCATTTCCAATACTGTAGCAGCCAGAAATATCTGGTGTGAGGGTAAGGAGACCAGGCCAAGCCATAAAACAATGGGCAAGGAAAACCAGGCACTGAAATCTGCAGCTGCAGGGGAAGTCTCTGGGACCTACAGAGAAGTGAACGTCTGTTTTTCTGCAAATCTCTGGCCTTGTGGTGGGTTTGAAGATATTCAGTATGTGGGAATCATGATTACTGAAGATCAGTAAAGATGTTCAACAGGATCATGAAAAAGTGACAGAAGACCTTAGGAAATGGTGGGCTGAGGGGAGACCCCTTTGCCATTTCAAACACCTGAAAGGTGTGGCATGCCAGCGTGACAGAGCCACTCAGAGGAGAGCCCTCAGAGGCGAGGAACAGGCTGCCTGGTCTCCCAGGGGAGGAAGGGAGCCCTTGGCTTTCCTGGAATTGCTTCTAGCTGACTCGGCTTCACATCTCTCCTCTCTGCCCATTCCACGCACCATCCTGACTTCTTTCCTCTAAGCATGTACTTCTAAGGTCCTGTGGTCACCACTCTCTCCAGGGTAGCCTAAGTACTTTAAATCTTAACATTCAAACTCTTCACTGTTGGTTTCATCTGTTGATTCCAGTTCCTTCCCTACGTCCCCTACAAGAAGCCTCGGGCTCAAGCCTTTATATCCTGTTGTCTGCCCCTGCGTTTCTTCACTCATTTCTGTACCCTAAAATTAGCTTCCTACTCCATCAAGAAGCAAATTACCATTCAGGTACAGAGAGTGATTCTTTTCCAAATGAATAATTCTTGTCTATATAAGCCATAGGATAAGTAATCACATTTTGTGTAATCTCAAATATTTTCATCTTTTAGTTACCTAACTGCTAAATTATTCAACAGGTAGGGCAGTGGCAAAATCTCATGCCTAGGAGTCTGAAGACCTTGGCTGGAATCGCAGCTCCACTGTGCACAAAGAGGACCACAGAACATGGGTAAATCAGGGTATAGTCTTTCATTAATAAAATGCCAGCTGTAATAACATGATATATCACAGTTGTTTTAAGGATCAAAAGAGATATTGTATATGAAAGTACTCTGCAAGCATTAATACACCATACACTATATGTTATGTTTTTATCTTTCTTCCCAATCAGACTCTAAATGCCTTAAGGTCAGGTCTAACAGTCCTGTGGATTCTCAACATCATCTATCAAGGCACATCAGGACCTATATAAATACGCAAGGATTCATCATTTTGGACTTCAAAGTCAACAGCAAAGGGCCTGAGTAAGTAGGCGTGCTGCTTGTGTGTTCCCATGCACTCCAGAGTGGTCTCATCTAGACCCCCCTGATTCATTTTCCACGGGGCTCCCAGAGGAAACTTTCAAAAATGTAGATCTGCCTCTGTTGCTTCAACTCCTTTAGATAGCCTATAAACTTTACAAGGTTTTTTAGGAGCCAGCCTGTGGCTAATTTCATAATCTCACTTTTATCACTTTGCCCTCAAAGTCCCTGCTCCGGACTCACTGGTTCCAGAATGGATGGAACTCATTTTCCACCACCCTCCAGTGGGGGCTGCCTGCCAGCTCCATTCATTTGGCCGCATCCTATGGGACCTGGAAACGCTCCTCGGGAGCTCCTCTCCCCCATGCCACTCCCTAACTCGGGAACAGGCCGGGAAGCACCGTGCTGAGTCCAGCAGCATCATAATGGGACTTAGAGGGCAGGCTTCCTGACAGAGGGGTCATGCCTTCAGGTCAAAGCCTGGCAGAGTGTCTGGGCTGAGTGCTTAAAATCTGTACTGAAGGAATGACTCTACGGACAAATTGAAAAAAAAAAACAAAGTTAGCAATTCTATTTTTAATGCAAATAAGTGATGGGCATTATTTCAGAAAATTATTGTAATTTAACAAATGCGAAGACAAATCTCAAAGAGCCAAATTTATGAGTCAAACAAACAGAATTCAGAATTTTTTTGTACACTTGTCAACATATGAACATATTTTTTTCATTATTAAAAGTATGTTCTTGTCAAATAAAATGAGTCTTGTCCAAGCAAATACAGCCAGCAAAGAAGGGGTGCCTGAGGCTGAAAGGCAGGGCAGGCAGATCGGAGACAGTCCCACCTCCTCAGTATTTCAGAGGCAAGCCCTGGCCGCGGCAGGCCACCTAACCATGAACCGGTGACGTCTAAAAACCATTTCTGCCCTTTTGGGAGCCTGTAACTTGACGAGAGTGAAAAACCTACCAGCTAGATTTCTTTTAAGGTAAGTTTCGTTGCTGGTGGGTGTTGAGATGATGCTTTCCAAGGTACGGTGTTGAGCTCGCCACCCCATACAAACTGGAAATGCTCTCTCATTTTCAAGAGAAATCCTGAGACGCTGTTTCTGACTTTACCCTCCGAGAAATAATGCAGAAGAGAAACTGAAGGCGGCTTAGTCAAGAGGGTGACAGTGATGCTTTACAGAAGTGAAATAATTAGGGGCAGAACAGAGGGTTTTACTGAGTGTTGCATATTCGATTCGAGCATGTGTTTGCTGAACACAACATAACTGAATGACGAGGCCTATTTAGGGTCGGGGAAAGCCCAGGGGTTTGAGGAACTAGAGTTTATGGGATAAGGCAGGTAACCAGATGTGGGGGACAGGGGAAGAGGCAGAGATTGACAGGTTTTGAAACCTAGAAGACCCAGGGGATTCCTCTAGTTCTTGGACAGAGTCGTGCACACCAAGCGAGCCACTAGAATAGCAACACACGAAAACATATCTATTAATTTAACTGAAGTACCTCATAAACTTTGGTGATGGGAACTTCTTTATAGGTTTCACTTTTACATGAAATTCACATAAGCTGCATCGATGTTTCACCCCAAAAAGGACTGAAATATTTATAAGGAAACATTAATATGGCCCCTTTTAGCACATAATGCCATTAATATTAATGTAGGATTTTTAGTCATTTAAAGATATTCCTCAAAAACTAGATCAATGGTTCAAAAACAGTCCTGAATTTTACCAGGATTTCTTTTCTTACTCTTTTAAAACTACTTTAAGCTATATTTTACAAAGATAAGCCTTTGTAAAATGTAGCTTTTATCACTGTAGTTTTATCATTTAAAAATGTACAGTTATAACTAATGTGTGAAGATTCATAAAATATGTAAAAGGATTTAAAGATAACAAGCTACACAATTCTGTTTTTTCCCCCACTGTTTAAAACTAGTGATTTTAGTACAAACTTAGCATTTATTCATTTCAGTTTCTCTACAAATAATATACTTAAAAGCCTTACTGTTTCTATAGATACTGCATCCAGAACGGTTGAGAAAGTCTCGATGTGATGATGGTAATTCATTTTCATGACTTAAGTAATTGAGCCTATCTTTAGAGTTATTAATTATAATTACATTATACTGTATTTCCAAAGGAAAACAGAATAAATGGAATATAATCACTACAACCACACCGTAAGAAACAGTAATTACATATTAGCTCTCATCAGTTCAGTCATATACCACTGCGCTCGATGCCGCCAACACCTTCCAGGTTCAAGTTACATGATAAGCCCTGACTTTCTCTCTTAGACTTGTTAATTTGTGGCCTTTCCCAAGCACAGCATCAAAATTCGATCTTAAATCATCATCAGTTGTTGAGGAGGGAGAACGCAGCTCTGTTCAACACGCTCAAGAGATGGTCTCCTATTGAACACATGCCATGTGCCCTGATGTCCTGGTTTCCTAAAAGGAAACGAGGCCGGACAGATGTGCAGAGGCAGTTTATGATGCCTGCCCGCACCTTGTGAGAAGGTTGGCAGCAGGGATTCAGGCTCATCTGTTAAGAGTATAAATTCTTTGAGAGTTAGGTTTGTTTTGGTGACCACCCAGCACAATTGTGCACACTCCCCAATCTCACGTGGGCCCAGCAGGTTACAGTTGTGTTGCTTTTAACAGCACTGGCTGCTCAGGTGTTCCCTGGGCTTCAGCTGGATGTGGGGCCTGGACAGTTCAGAGCCACAGGCAGAACGCTTTGGAAAAGCCGTCGAGCACAGCCAGGTCCCCTCTGGGGCCTTGGGCCTTAGCTTTGGGGCAAAGGTAATTCTATATTGTATCTCAGTTTATTTTTTTAGAAACATTCTAATATTTAATAAGTAAACAGCTCCAAGAAACAACAGCTGCTGGGAAAATTCCATAATCATTACTGTCAATATTTCATTACTGCCAGTATTTTAAGGCCTCTTTTATGGGAATTGTCATAATCTGCTTCAGTACAGCTTCACATTGCACTAATTTTGTTCAAATTATTTTACCATCCTAAATTAAGCATATACCAGTTGGTATATGCACTATGAATTACTTAATAATGCATTTGTAAATTCCTACCATCCTTTGGGTATATATCACAAGGAAGCAATCTGAAGGGTTCCGAGATCACAGACAATTGAAAGAATACAGATAAATCTATTAGGAAAAGTTTACCTACTTGCTGAAATACATGTAGAAATGGATGCTGAAAAAGGCCACTAAGTTATTTTGAAGAACTTGATTCACCTTAATTTTTAGGGAAAGGCAAGTAAATAAATACATGCTGGGGTCTTCTAATAAACAATAATGATGGTGATAATAAGCAGAGCTGTTTATTGATAACTTATTTTATACCAAGTCTTCGGGTAAATGCTTAACATCTGTTAACTTGTTTAATATGTTCTATGTCCTTAGTAGGGGAGTACTATTATTTGGGCCATTTAATAGACAAGAAAACTGAGTTTAGGAATTAAGCCCCCTGGCCACAGAGCAAAGTGACAGTGTCAGGACACGAACACAAAGTGATGTGACCTCCACCCTCTGGGATTTATAAGCATCCAATTCCCAAAATACGTGCCTTAAATTCAGAGGGCTTAAATCACAGGAGGTGATCCCAGGAGAGCTACTAAAGAGTCATACACAGGCCATTTCTAACCACGCTCATCTGCTGCCCTCAATTCCCAGAAGAGGATAATATTCCACTCTTCTCTGCAAAGCCAACCTGCAGCAATCTCTAATATCTCAAATGACCAAAAAAGTTCCTATATCATAACTTTTAGTTGGATTACTATATTCTGGAATTGTTAATCATGTCTTCTTTTCCCTTAGATTTTTCATATATATACATAGGTTTGTACACACACACTCATACATATATGCTATATATGTGTGTGTGTCTACACCCGGACATGTCTTCAGACTAGGGAGCATTTTCAGAATGAAAAAAAATGCCTATTTTATCTGAATATACCAACATAATTAGGTAGCTAACCTTTGCATATATGGCTGGACAACACTAAGTGAGCAGAATGCTAAGCTCTTTGACACGGGAGGTGACCTCTGTTTCAAATTTTCCACATATTCTATAATGCAATGTGGGATATGTTCAGGCCAAGATTTATTTAATGTTATACATTTTACAATTAAAAAAAAAATTCTATAAGTAGGATGAACTGAGCATAGCTACTGTTCGTACACTCAGCAATTAATCATATGGTAGACCTGGTTTCTCTGCTGTAGTTTACACAACTTTTCGTGTACTGTTTCCCCAACTAGACTCAAAGATCTTCAGAACCTGGGAAGCACGTTGTGTTCTCTATCATCCCAAAAGCTTGGCACAGTGCCTTTCTCCTGGGAACGGAATAAATACCGGTTAATTGGCTGATTGATTGAAAATGTCAGCCCCGGGTTCTCAGGCCTCTCTCTGAGGCTCACCATCCAAGGCTGAGTCACATTTCTAAACAAGGGTAAAGTGCACATTCACGCTCCACACCTGTTACTGGGCATCTCTCCATTCCCAGCATCAGTGAAGCCCCCCTACATTACACCCCATAGTGAATATTTGCTCAATGGATGTAACTGTTCTCAAAGGACCAAGAATCACCTGGAAGCTTGGCAGAAGTACAGGATCCGCCCACCGAAAGGCTGGTTCTGCCTGGTAAGGGAGAGCCCCTGGCATTTGCACTGCCTCCCTGTGGGGAGGAGGAGGGCGCTGGCACTCCCAGACCTACAGCCACACCTTGAAAAGCACGAACCTTACTCACCATCTGCCACCAGGACTCCTGGGCAAGGTCAGTAGCGCAGGCCACTCAACCAAAATGCAAGAACCAGTACTGACACATTTTATAAAGGGAAGACAAAGGAGAAAAGTGGGAGATGCACAGCAGCTAAGAGCATCCTTGTTTATGACCCAAAGTTATCACCTCTTGAGAAGAAGAGAAAAATGAGGATTATGGAATATTTCTTAGAAAGGCAAGGACTTTTCTTATAGATATTTCACAGACATTGATAAAATTAGTTTCATTTTCAGAAAATCTGTTCACTAAGTCTTGAATTATAGTGGACACAAGTTAAAGGAAATGCATTTTTAATAGATGTGAGTTCAATTTTTTTTTTTTTTATGAACCAAAAGAAACCTAATGTAACAGCCATACACTTGGTCCTGACCTCCACTATTTCATGTCATGTACCAAAGAGAAAGACATGTCAGGGAAGGGAGAAACTGCTACAAAGAGGTGTGCAGGTTAATATGGAGGCTGCATATAAATTATTTTAAAACAAGTACTGAGACATCGGTGGCACTGTGGGAGAAAAATGAGGCTGTATTTTAAGTGAAGAGAGGGCATAAAATAATGTCACAGCTCCTTGTACCAGAACCAGTTGGTGTAGGTGACTTCTTGCAAAAAGTGCATGGGAGTCAGGACAAGGGACCTAGTCCTTGCGATGTCACTCACTTCCTAGAGCATCAGTTAATATAAACACCTAACAGTTGAGAACTCTGTATAATGGCAGAAATTGGCATTTAAGGATCGAGTGAGAACCTAGGATTTCCGGCAGCATTGACGCTAGGCCCTGTGATTGGATTCTGTCCCTTAACGCCACTGGCTAGAGCTGTTTCAATTTTTTAAAAGAAAAATTTTCAATTCAAATTACAGTTGACCTTGAATACCATGGGCTTGAAGTGCGCAGGTCCACTTATATGAAGATTTTTTTTGCCAATAAATACGGCGCAGCACTGTAAGTGTATTTTCTCATCCTTATGATTTTCTCAACATTTCCTTTTCTCTAGCTTTAGTATAAGAATACAGTATATAATACATATAACCTACAAAATATGTGTTAATCGACCATTTGATGTTATTGGGAAGGCTTCCAGTTCATGGTAGACTATTAGTTAAGTCCTGGGGCGTCAGAAGTCATATGCTCATTTTTGACTGTCCGGGTCTGTGCTTCTGATCCCCATGCTGGTCAGGGGTCGGCTGCCCAGGGATTCTGCTCTCTTCTGTCACATTCCAGGTCTCGCTGCCCAGGGGACAGTAACACTCAGACGCAAGGCTGTCAGTGCCCAGCAGGCACTCACTGCTGGTCTGTGACAGGTGGGCACTCTGGTTGTGGGAAAGTGGAGGTACACAGTCCCTACCTGCACGGAGGACTGGGCTCGCCCTCAGGTGAGCCCGACAAGGGGAGTGGAGGGAGGAAAAGCCCATGTGATGGCCAATTTAACCAAGTTGCCCACCTTGGTTAGAAACTGGTTCCAGGCAGAAACTGGCTCCAGTTACGGCCTTCCTGGTGGCTATCTCCAGTTCCCGGGGGGAGGGGGCCTCTCTTAGGCGGACACCTGACCATCAGCTCTTTCATCCCTGGTGCCCTTCCAGCTTGCAACAGCAAGTCCACCAGGCTTGCCAACTATGAACAAGCAGAACCGTGGGGTCAACATGGCTCTCTGAATAGTGACTTCAGACTCCCAGCAAAGCAGGAGAAGCAGAGGTTCTGGTGTGGAGCACCTGCTCAGCGGGCCAGCATGTTCAGCCTCACTGCCACATATCTTTCATTCAGGCAGGAGAGGAGAGGGGAGGCTTCCTCTCTCTTCAGAGAGCATCATGACATTCTTAGTAACACATACGCAAGTATCGCCATGCTGGTGATTCTACACTTTAAGGGATATATCCAATGGCAGGCGATTCTAATGAAAAAATACAGAGAACATATTTGGGATGGAGGAAAGGCTAACTGTGAAACATACTGAAATCTGTTGCCCAAATAGTGTTCTTTAGCCTCTGTTTAACACTTGCTAACCTGAAGAGGGAGCATTCTTTAAAGGTTTCAAAGGCCTCTGCAGGTCCATTCCTAAGGAATGACTCCTTTTCTCCAATGAGGGCGCTGTGTCCTTTACTTGGACTTCTAAGAAAAAGACTGGGTGAGGGAGACCAGAAAGTCGGTCAAGTCTAGAGATGCTACAGGGTGGCAAGCTGTGTCCGGCACAGAAGCTACTTAGCCCTTTTGAGATTCAGACTTTTTCCACAAAGCAAGATTAATTATACTTAATGGATAGTAGTGAGGATTAAATAAGATGATATGAAGGTGTCTTAGCTGAATGCACATTATTTCCCATTGGTTTGTAAGGAATGTTTGCCCTTTGGTTCAGACAATAACACGCTCCCTGTGTCACACGTACATGAACAAGACTTCCCTTTCACGATGGTCCTTCCTACTGCCCCTGTGTCATCATGGCACAAGCGTCTAAACTGGGAAACGTGAAGGGCCCTGTATTTTTATTGTCCTCTTGGTTCCAAAGCAGAAACCGTTGGATCAAAGAGCCAGTATTTCAATGGAAAGAAAGGTCAGCATTTGAATGAGGGAATCAGTATTTCAAAGGTGGGAATCAATATTTGAATGGGGGGCCAGTTAATGGCTCTAGCTTTCCTGATTCTGTTTAAAGAATCTGGATCTGAGGTAAGAAATCCAGGTCCTTGACAGTTGTTGATTTGAGGCTCCACACCCCATTATTTTACCTAGTTGCTCTTTTCTTTAATAACCTCCTGTGCTCTCAAGGATCTCTTTAGGAGAAACTAGATGTGTTCTTTCCTAGACGTTTCCTATTTTCCTATGTAATGATGCAAAGCTTGCTTGCTGGACTTCTAGAGTAGAGTATTCATGCCGCCCAGCTGTCTTCTTCTGGCTACAGTTTCATACTTTCGCATGTAACAGCACTGTTAGCTAACAGCATTTTCATCATTCACATTCGGCCCAGCATTTCTACATTGTTTTTACAATACTGTAGCTTCTGATGCAAATAACCGCTAGTACTGCTTCTTAGATGACTCCAGTCCTTATTTGTCTTGCTTTGAGGCTGAAACACTCTACTGGTGCTTGAACACAGGAAATTTCCCCACACAAATGACACACACGTATGCGGTATGCATGATTAACAAAGGCCTGCGGGTCCAGTTGGTGGCCCTGATCTTCCATGTTCTGTGACACCCTTTGGACATGTGACCAGGTCACACCATGTCGGTTTTTCTCCCAGGCAGGCATTTAGCACTGCTTTTCATTTAAGTCTTTGGCGGTAGAGTGATTTTGCTGTCAGACTGTATTATGGATATTAGATCTTGAATGAGCTGTAACTTTCTGCAATTGAAAATTTATAACACAAAGACAATTTCATTGGGCTTCTGTCACTGTTTAATACACTGTCCCTTGAGTATTCAGGATCCTGTGGGTTTCTAAGATACTACCACTACTGCCCACATTGGCGGAGCGATGAAGGTGGCTTATTTTCATTCCTTGGTCATGCTCTTGAGCACATTCAGCTTCACGGTGATGGAAGTACGTCCGTATTCTCTTTTCTTAGTATCCTACCCTTTTGAACACCAGGCTTTTGACCTCTTCAAAGCATAACCGGCTAGTGAAACTGGTACGAATGGAGAGATGAAATAATAATTTTAATCTGCTTGGAAGCTCATTTTTAAATCTTTGCTCCTTAATAAGAAGTAAATCTTTTGCAAGAAGCAACACGGGCGGTATTTCTTTTCTCTTTCTTGTTCTTGAGTATACAATGATGGGCATGATTAATTGGCAGTGAAATTTGTAAACAGTAAAGCAGGAGGGAGGAAGGCAAGGGCTTTGGATAAAACAACAGGTAACCTGAGATCACCGTCATGAACTCACATTCGCACACAGATATAAACTATACCCTCTGTTAAAAAACATTTGAATGATCGCAAGCCTTCCACTTGTTCTTGAAAATTAGAGTTTTATCCATGAATGTAAGACTTGAAACTCAATATCCACCAAAACATCATTCAAAATCTGCTATGGACTTTTCTTTGAATTAGCAGAAAACCAAATTTTTTATTAAGAGCTGTAATTCAGGAGTATTAGCTTTCATGTCTAACCAGCTGCAAAACTAGATCCCTGGGAAAACCCTTCAAATGATCTCTCTTTCACTATGGAATCCTGTCTTTCCCCGAAAGAAATCGCCAAGGCAAACTTACTACGGAACAGCAACTGGCTGTGAAGTGCATGCTGGGCAACACTTTGCCCTGTGTCAGCTGACTGGCCGGTTCATCCGTGGAGCTTCACGGTCACACAGCACAGGGGAGGAGGCCGACGCCTCCTCAGCGCTAAAATATTCTTTATCACAAATGTGTGGTCGCTGCTACTTGGCATCTTTACAAACTGGTTATGAAGTCTTGGGGTCAAAATCAGCTTTCAGAACAGATCTATCAAGTCCAAAAGAACTCCCAGCAGCTCGCTGAAACCTTGTCTCAACTGAGATGAGTCTCAGGGCTCAAATTGGGCAATATAAGTCCTGAAAAAAAAATGTCATTGCACTTTTTGTTTAGTGACCAACGACAGAATGTCCATTCTGAGCCACAGGGGTTCTCCGCTTGTAGCTGCAGGGTATCCCCCACACGACCGAACACACGCGAGCTGGCTTCCTTTACGACGGACTTCGAGGGTGCTGCAGTCTTAGAAGGGCTTCTTGTCATTAGGCTTCTGAGGCATGGCGTCTGCATTATCTTCAAACTCACTCACATACTGTCTGGCCACATTTTTGAAGATGTTAAACATTCAAACTTTCAAGCTATTTCATTGTGAACTGCTTACAGTGCAATTTGACGCAAGTTACCTTATTCTATGGTATTTTGGGTTAAAAACCACAGCTTTCATGTAACAATGGCTGAATCTGTCTTGGACGCTCAGTGATTATGTCTGTTAATGAGCAAATGCACTAAAACGCAGTTTTGGGTGGGGGGCCCATATTTCTAACACTGGACGGATCACCATCCTCTGAGTTTCAACATGTAGTTGCGTACCGACCAGTAGCGAAGGCAAAGCAAGAAGAAAGATCACTGACATTTGGTGGACTAGTAACAGGCAAGGCCCCAGTAATGCTCATTCACCCGACCAGCATTTGCTTCACATTTACAGATGCAAATGCACCGACACAGCTGCACGCACACACACAGATGCGGACACACAGGCGAATACACTGTCACAACACGGGCACATACACAAACATGAAGATAACGCTCCCGGCTCTCTGAGGAATAAATACATTGTGCCCTCAAAAATATGTAGTCCGGTTAGAAATATGAAAAACATTTGCACTTCAGAAACTAGGGCCAGTAGTGTAAATATATATATATATATATATATATATATAGTAGTGTAAAAAAAATATATATATACCCACACATATGAATATATGCATATGCACTTCAGGTCTCAGTACTTTTAATTAAAAGTAGAGAGTGCATCCATTCATGATTAAAACTCTCAACAAAATGGGTATAGATGGCAAGTACCTCAACATCATAAAGGCTATATATGACAAACCCACAGCCAAAATAATACTTAACAGCGAGAAGCTGAAAGCTTTTTATCTAAGATCGGGAACAAGACAGGGATGCCCACTCTCTCCACTGTTATTCAACATAGTACTGGAGGTCCTAGCCACGGCAATCAGACAAAACAAAGATATACAAGGCATCCAGATTGGTAAAGAAGAAGTCACATGGTCACTATTTGTAGATGACATGATACTGTACATAAAAAACACTAAAGACTCTACTCCAAAACTACTAGAACTAATATCTGAATTCAGCAAAGTTGCAGGATATAAAATTAACACACAGAATCTGTTGCTTTCCTATACACTAACGATGAACTAACAGAAAGAGAAATCAGAAAAACAATTCCATTCACAATTGCATCAAAAAGAATAAAATACCGAGGAATAAACCTAACGAAGGAAGTGAAAGACCTGTACTCTGAAAACTACAAGACACTCCTAGGAGAAATTAAAGAGGACACTAACAAATGGAAATGCATCCCATGCTCTTGGCTAGGAAGAATAAATATTGTCAAAATGGCTATACTACCTAAAGCAATCTACAGATTCAACGCAATCCCTATCAAACTACCAACAGCTTTCTTCAGTGAACTGGAACAAATAATTCTAAAATTCATATGGAACCAGAAAAGACCCCGAATAGCCAAATTAATCCTGAGAAGGAGGAATCAAACAGGGGGAATTATGCTCCCTGACTTCAAGCTCTACTACAAAGTCACAGTAATCAAGACAATTTGGTACTGGCACAAAAACAGACCCACAGACCAGTGGTACAGAATAGAAAATCCAAACATTAACCCAAACATTTACAGTCAATTAATATTTGATAAAGGAGCCCTGGATATACAATGGGGAGATGACACCCTCTTCAGCAGCTGGTGTTGGAAAAACTGGACAGCTACATGTAAGAGAATGAAACTGGACTACTGTCTAGCCCCATACACAAAGGTAAACTCAAGGTGGATCAAAGACCTGAATGTAAGTCATGAAACCATAAAACTCTTAGAAAAAAACAAAGGCAAAAATCTCTTGGACATAAACATGAGTGACTTCTTCATGAACATATCCCCCCGGGCAAGGGAAACAAAAGCAAAAATGAACAAGTGGGACTATATCAAGTTGAAAAGCTTCTGTACAGCAAAGGACACCATCAGTAGAACAAAAAGACATCCTACAATATGGGAAAATATATTCATAAATGATGCATCAGATAAGGGGTTGACATCCAAAATATATAAAGAACTCACGCACCTTAACAAACAAAAAGCAAATAATCCAATTAAGAAATGGGCAGAGGACATGAATAGACACTTCTCTAAAAAAGAAATTCAGATGGCCAACAGGCACATGAAAAGATGCTCCACATCGCTGGTCATCAGAGAAATGCAGATTAAAACCACAATGAGATATCACCTCACACCAGTGAGGATGGCCACCATCCAAAAGACAAACAACAAATGTTGGCGAGGATGTGCAGAAAGGAGAACCCTCCTACACTGCTGGTGGGAATGCAAATTAGTTCAACCATTGTGGAAAGCAGTATGGAGGTTCCTCAAAAAACTCAAAATAGAAATACCATTTGACCCAGGAATCCCACTCCTAGGAATTTACCCTAAGAATGTAGCAGCCCAGTTTCAAAAAGACAGATGCATCCCTATGTTTATTGCAGCACTATTTACAATAGCCAAGAAATGGAAGCAACCTAAGTGTCCATCAGTAGATGAATGGATAAAGAAGAGGTGGTACATATACACAATGGAATATTATTCAGCCATAAGAGGAAAACAAATCCTACCATTTGCAACAACATGGATGGAGCTAGAGGGTATTATGCTCAGTGAAATAAGCCAGGCCGAAAAAGACAAGTATCAAATGATCTCACTCATACGTGGAGTATAAGAACAAAGAAAAAACTGAAGGAACAAAACAGCAGCAGACCCACAGAACCCAAGAACGGACTAATAGTTACCAAAGGGAAAGGAACTGGGGAAGAGGGGTGGGAAGGGAGGGATAAGAGGGTAAAAGGGGCATTAGGATTAGCACACGTAATGTGGGGGGGGCACGGGGAGGGCTGTACAACTCAGAGAAGACAAGTAGTGACTCTATAGCATCTCACTACGCTGATGGACAGTGACTGTAATGGGGTTGGTGGGGGGGACCTGATGAAGGGGGTAGTTTAATCACCATAATATTGCACATGTAATTGTAGGCTAATGATACCAAAATAAATTGTAATTAAAAATAAATAAATAAATAAAAATAAAAGTAGAGAGTGATAAATGCCTTTGAAGAATAAAGTGCTGTGGAGCATCAGAGAAGGAAAACAAAAAAACTTCACTGTAGCAGGGGAGGAGGTGAGAGGTGCCATCTCATGAGACAATTTTGTACCCCCACGGGTTTAGTATTAGGAAAGTTTTATCTTGTAACAATGCTGGCATAAAGTTAGTGTTGAATGAACGGCTGAAGATACAAATAGCAGAGATCCTGGGAGTATGTAATATACTGTGAAGGCAGACACTCTGATTATTACCAGGCAGTAGGAAATACACAATGGTAACCACCAGAAACACGTATATCACGACATTTGCCATGTCAAACACCCCCACCGCATCCACAGAATTTGACTGTCTTCTTGTGTTCTTTTACCAATACAGTACACTTTGCGTCTCGGCATCATAGCTTTAGACACAAACTCTGTGAACAATGTTCATTAGCAGCAACCAGAGTTACCCAAGGGAAAGGCAATTTTTTAAAAAACATGCACCATCAATGCTTCAAAGTGTTTTCCAGAAAACATTTGGAAAGGTGATCCATATATTTGATGAAACTACCAATACATGAATACAGGCTTGTACGTGTGTTGTCTTGTACGTATAATGCTATCCCAGAAATTTCTGGAGCTATGTCAGACTCCTCTCTCACTCCTACTTCGCTGAATCTTCTAATTCACTCTGCAAGGGCTGTACTGACATTCTTTTTAAGTGAACTGGTCCCTGGTGAGTGAAAAAGCAGGAGCTTCAGAGATGCAGGGGTGACATGGATTCTGAAGGATTCAAGACTCCTTGGTTATTATGTAAAGAGCTGTGAAGGATGCTGGAAATAAACAGAAAAAGGAGAATTGGAAACTTAGGTATAGGTATTGCTCTAAGACACTGGTCATCATGGATGATTCATCCTTATGCGGGAGTCACTGATTCCCGGACAGCACGTTCTGGTCACTCAAAGGAGGCGGGAAGTGCATCAAGCCGCCAGCGTCACAGGTTTTAATATTTTCTGTCGAATGGACAGAAAGATCTTATTCGGAATGATGGAAAGAAAAAGTGAAGAAATATACTGAAAATTTTAGGCGGGTTTTGACAGAGGAGTGAGGTGGACCGTGTACATGGGTGGAAGCCACACAAATCCAGAGGCTGTGGTTTTAAAAAAGGAAATTAGAGTAAGCACAGAGTATTACTCTGTTTGAAAAATAGCAGACATATAAATTAAGTTGCCAAGGAAGACATCAAAAACAAACAGTATAAATGGGTTTTAGGAGACGCGTGGACACTTTAACGGGGGCAGCAGGGATTTAAGGCTCTCGTGACAAAGTAAGGAGGTGGGGCAGCAAGACTGAGCGGTGACAGGCAGTGTGACGGAACGTCAGCATCCCGATTTTAATGGCGTCAGCTCCGGACCAGCGTGCCAGCTCAGGGTGACTGAAAATGAAGAAGGCACGTTATTAGGTAATAGATCATCAGTTTATTAAAAACAGGAGGGGAGGGAGGCACCTAGTCCCTTGAAGGAAGACTATTCTCAAGACTTTGTTGTGAAGGTTGAGTTATCCTTTCTGAGACATTCAGTTGTTGGTGTGAAGCTCTCATTTTTTTGAACCAACTTTCCCATCCTAAGCCTGCCTCTCCATATCAATGTATCACCCTCAAGAGCTTTTTCCTTATGGCCACATCACAAATAACACAGAATAACACAGAATCATCCCAATTCCTGGCTCACAGAGGTTTAGATTTATGTCCAAGCAAATTCATTTTATAGCCAACAAGAGAAATGACCCTTCTTCCGTGCCCTGAGCCCAGGTGTATGACTGCTCGGGAGCTGGGTCTGCACAGGCTCTGCTGTTTAAGGACCTGGCACTCGGCTGGGGCCCAGGGCGGCTCCCGGGAGGCTGGTGTAAGTCCTTGGCCATTTCCACCCCAGCTCAGGTCAATTTCAAGACAAAGCCTGGTGAACCCGAAACCATCATCCTTAATGGACCAACTAAGTGGGCCCCATCACAAGTATTTAGATTGAAGTAATTTGTAAGACAATGCAATGCACTGGGGGTTTTCATGTGCAGGAGGGAAAATTCTGCTGTGTGCCTATCTGTAGGTCTCCCTGTCGTCTCAGGAAGTGTTCTCCTCCGCCATCCTCAGCTACAAGAAGCCATTCCAGGTTTTCTTTTAAAATGAGCATATGTGCATCAGAGTGAAATGGTCTGTTGTCCGCAAGCAATGTAATTATTAGAGGAATTTATGAATATATCCCAAAGGGATGTTCAATCTGCTGAACACCTTTTGAAAGTTCATGTATCATGACAAACTGTAAGCTCCATGAAGGAAAGATCCATGTCATTATGAACCACTGTAAACCCAGAGCTCACCCCAGCGCTGGCACAGAGCAGACGCCAGCAAAACCGGTGTTAAATAAATGATGATGCTGTATTAAACTTCCTATTTGCCTGATAGAAACGAGCACTAAATTTTGAAAAATTTTAAACACGGCCATTTAATGTTACATCTGAAAATGCTGAATCAGGTATGAAAAACACTATGCGAATTAACACGCATGTATGTACCACAACTGTTTTCAACTGAGCAACCTTTATCCCAATCCATTTCCATCTTTATTAGCAATAACGCTGTGATATTATCCTTTCTCAAATAGGCACAAAACAATTGGAACAGATCTCATTTCACAGGAAAGTCATCTAGAGAAACAAGCATAGCCACGTTAAGTGGGTGTAGGTGTGTATTTACATACAAATCTATCATCTTTCGGCCCTGAGAGAGAGAGAGAAGAGAGAGATGGAGAGAAGACACACAGGTTGTCGTGTTCCTGGACACGGGAGCTTTATAACTGTCCCCAGGTCTTCCAGCTTTGTGGGAGAACTCACCAGAGTTTAAGCTCTGGTAGAAACACGTCCAGGCTGTGGTCTGCCCATGTCCTCATCCCTGGGGAAGGCTGGCTGCTACTGCATGATATGAGCAGCCGATTCTTCTCCAGTGAAGGACAAGAACCCCACACGACTAAGGAATTGCTCCATACAGTTTTCAGCATCCGAGACTTTACAGACAACAAAGTATCACCACCAAGCTCTTACCCTTTGCCACCTGCCAAAGCCCTGCCTCAGAACCGGGCTCCCCAAACACTACCATGTGTTTTTAGACTGGCAGCTGACTTTTCATGTATCTATTACTCTGAACTTCTAAAAATATTCTATAGTGGCTAAGTGACAGGAATAGTAAGTGTTAGAAATGCTCATGGTAAACACGGTTCACGAAGCCTTGGCAGTTTGTACGGCGGGGTGAGGCCGTAGGATGCCTGCTTCACGTACCTGAAGGTGGTCTTTCAGCACGTCCTTAGAGACAAGAACCCTTTGGAGATCACCCTGGGTGCGGAGGACGCCTCCTCCCTTCATTTCACAGGGCCGCAAAGGGAGTCCGAGGGGCCAGGACAAAACATGAGCCTCCAGAAGGCAACTTCATCAACTTCTGCTCTCTCAGCCGCTTGAGGGATATTCAAAGTGGTAAATTCTGGCCCCAGATATTGCAAGTATGCTGCGGGGACTTAGGACAGATGCTGTCCCTGCACCTCCAGGGAGTTTACCTCCATCCCCAATCCCACCTTGCATGGGACAGGGACCCCTGCTCCCAGCCCCACAGATCTGTTACTACTTCCAGGACAGCAATTTCAGACTCTAAAATAGCTGTCTGTATTCGTGTCCAAGATTTTGTTCCCTGAGGACAAAAATTCTGTTCTGTTAGTCACTGAATGTGGCTCTTACCAGCACCTGAAATACATCAATCAGGCTTTAGCAGATCTACACGAGATAACTTTTTCCAATGACTTCTTGTTTTTTAGAGGCCCATTCTTTCTGATTTTAAAGGAGTGAATGTCACGGGAGGGAAAAGAGGACTCACTCCCACACACATATTATCAAGTGAGGAAGGTTTCAGATTCCTATATAAGAAGATCACCTTCTGAAGACCTTTTGAATGACCACCAATTGGTGGCTTTCTGCAGGCCCTCTTTGAAGGGGACAGCTGGTTGGAAACTGGCACAAAGAGTCAATTGATTTTACCATCAGGTTTTTTCTGACTTTGTCTAACAGGCAATTTCTGAACATTATAAAAGCCTTCTTAATTTGACTTCATATTGTGTAAGGCAGATGTCCTTGGTTGCTAAACTGATTAGTAAGTGGTTTATATTATTCTAATGGTTGCCATCGTTATTACAAAAAAAAAATAGTTGAGTAAGGCTGCAAAGCAAGGGCATTCTGCATAGTATCGGGGAGGACAGGATGTCAATATTCAGGAAGGACCAGACATGCAGCCAAAAGGCCTCGGTGCCCAGATCCAGTTCAGAAAGCACTGCTACAGCGGCTTAGCAGCGCTGTGCATTTAAAAATGAATGCTTCATTCAGTGGCTGCTTAAAAACTCTGATGGAAGGCGGGAGAGAAACCAAAGGTGCCACAACCACTTGCAGGATCCCACCCGGATCTGGTGCACCAGACCTTTTAAAAGGAGCTCATATTCAGCCATCATTCTAGGCTGTATAAGTGGACAAATCCCCCCTTGCCTCTCATCATACCAGGCCTGCCTTGAGGAGTCAAGTTCCTCATCAAAGGCATGATAATTTCCATGAAAGATATAAAAATCTTTCCCCGTCTTCAGAGCACTTCTCTCGGCATACTGGTATGTACACACTCAGAACAAGACCTCACGACAGACAGTGTCAGCAAACAGCCCTGCAGGAGGCGCACCCTGCCTTCAGAAACACACAGCAAAACCATTTCTTCTGCAAGTGAAAAGCTGAAGGCGGCCATGGAAGTCAAAGCCTTCTCAGCACTGAGTGCATTTTTCTCATTGCACCAATCGGATTTATGTTTATTTTCGTGATTCGTGGGCTACTATCTGCTTCCTCTATTGGCCATCAACTCCAGGAGAGCGTGAACCAGGCTTGTCTCTGTGGATTACTGTAGCCCCAGTATGACATGGAGCCAGGCACTCAGTAGGGCCTCAAATATTTATTGAAGAAGGAAAGGAAGCAAGCGGGGGAGGGGAGAGAGTGACAGCAAGTGGAGAGGAAGGAAATAAGAGTAAGGCAAAGAGGCAAGGCTGCTCAATGGTTTGGCATTACAAGAATTTGCCTGAGTTCTTTCATGCAAATCAACCGGACATAGAGAAACCCCAACATCTTATGTGTGCTATATATTCATAAGCCCTGAGGGTGGCTAGAAAACACTAAGATAAATCTTAAAATTTTGTATCAACCATGCAATTGGGCCCATCAAGGGAGAAATTGGTTTTCTATGCCTGGGAATTAGTGGGAATTTTATTATCTCTGAACTTGCAAACAGCATTCAGTGGAAAAGTCCAATTGTGTAGACTTACCAACTTCTCAGGTGTGGGTCCAATTGGGGGCTAAGTCAGTGACGTGCATGCCTGACAGAAGCACGCCTTGGGGACTGGGGCAGGGGACCTCTATGCCCCGAGCTCATTTACAGGCCGCAAATCCTCCTGCAAGTTCTCAGTACCTCTGCACATGGCCGTGCTTGAAAGCTGTTGATTGGAGAGGCACTGGTTGCCCAATGTGTGCGCTGTTGGAACTGCAAGTGCAGTGATTCTGTCCTTGAAGGACCACAGGGTGCAGGCGGGAGACCTGGCGGAGCACTTGTGAAAGCCTCCGTGCCACCTCTAGTGCTCCTCCAGCTCTCCCTATGGCCCTTCACCTCTTCCAGAGAGCCATTTAGGGAGCCAAGGGCCCACAGCGCACACCACGCCACACCCGGGAGGGGCTGGAGGACCAATGCAGAGGCCCCAGATGCAAGAAGGTGCAAGCAAGCCTCCGCCAGGGTCTCAGGGCTGAATGGAGCCTTCTCCTGTCCCTTCAGAGTCCTGAAGAGCAAGAGGGCTCCCCGAGGGGAGGGGAGCTGATACTTGGAAGTGGGTCTCTGGATAACGCTTGGCATTTAGAGGAATTGCAATTTCAGAGATGGTAGGGGATTGGCCTGTCTTTACATCGTATGAAGTAAGCTTTAAGTCTGGTTTCTTCTCCATAAATTCCCTTTTACCAATGAAGCAAATAGTCAAAATGAGATCCTGTTAGAACACTAAGAACCTAGGAACAAAACTCAGCAAAGATTTTCTTTCTGATTCTTGCAGGGGAAGGGCATAGGAATGCCCTTGCCCTCAAGAACCGACTATTCTGGAAGTATCTGCTCCCCGGCACTAACAAGCAGGTACGCTTGGTTTCTCCAGTGCATAAGTGAACAGCTAAATCTGCACACTTTCTGTCTGCATCTGCCTGTGCTTCCCAGTACAGAAGTTTGCTAAAGTCAGTATTCCCTGTAGCTGGCACACAACAGCTGCTCAGAGAATGTGGGCTGGCTAAAGTGAACCTCTCCCTTCACCTATACAGTCGGGGCTGTATCTGCCTCCCACCAAGTTCCTGCAAGTGTCAGGAAAACTAACAGTTGGGAAGTTGAAGCATAAAAACGGAGCACAATAAATTGTGGTGGTGGCATGTAATTATCAAAGTGCATCAAACTGTACACAGAGAACAGCAGAATTCTACTGTATGTAAATAGTAACTTGATAACAAAAAAGAGGGGGTATCCAATAACTAAGTTGCAGCCAGGATTTGAACCCAGATCTCTGCTCACCCTCTGCCCATTGGAAGGCTCCAGTCCCTTTGATCACCATGGAGCAAGGCTGCAGAGACCTGCAGGTGTGTATTAGCAAGTTGTGGGTCTTCTGTGGAAAGCCTATTTGTATCCCTGACCCATTTCTTTATTGGGGTTTTGAACTTTAGAATATAATTCGAAAAAGATTTAAAAATATTAACACATATTAACTTTGTCAATAAAAAGAACATAAAGTGGTACCAACATGACATTTCTGAAAGAGACATTTCTCCTGAAATTGATAGAGTTATTAAACGGTTACACTATGTTTAGAGGGAACCATAAATTTGGTGTTGTAATAGAATTTTTCCTCTTAAAAAAATTTTTTTTAATGCTACAAAAGGGTCCATGAAAGGAGTGCACATCACGTGCTTTAACAAGAAATTATGTTTGCTCTCCTGCATCAAAGGGAAATTCTTACTTGCTCTCAGGTAGTTGGCTGACTCTGTCGCTCAGCCAAGATGGATGATAGGGAAGTGAAATACAATCTTTAGGGAGCATGCCTACTGAATTTCACCAATTCAATTTATTGCTCTATTTTATCAAATCCTCCAAAATTTGTCTGTTCAAGTTTACTCAAGTTTCGGTGGGGGGGAAATTATGCATCTGGACCATCACACCTTCATTAACGCGGGCAGGCAGGTTAACACTGGCTTTCTGGCACACTTTCGTATTGAAAAGTCATCAGCCTTCGTGTAGCCCCAGCCCCGTTTAAGTATCTGGTCAACCTGCTGGTGACTCGGGACGGTGCCTTCAGCTGCCTGTCCTGAGCTTCTCCACTCCCCTCTCCCTCTGAAGTCACCCTGGGAGACAGGTAGGAAACCGGTCCCTCCACCCTCGTTTCACACAGAGGCAGAGGAGTTCAGTGACTTGTGAAAGGTCAAACGATGAGTCATCGGTCAGGACCAAAACAGAATCAGGGTTGGCTGACCCCCTTGTCTCCTGCCCGGATGATTCAAGGACAGGAGGAGTGGTTCCTGAGCTGTGGAATAACACCGCAGCATCTGATTTTCTCAGCCTTCAACAGGATGGGGGAAGGCCTGTACCCGGCTTAACATTTCTCTTGGACATACAAACAAGAGGTGGTAGGACTGCTAGGGAGAACTGGAGGCCAAGAACCCCAGAGTAATTCCAGTGCTTCCACTGAGTACCTCTAACCTTATCCAAGGCATCTGAGGCTGCTGGACCTCAGCTTTTCTCTCCATGAAATGGGGGCATTTTGAACTATGACTTGAATATACCAACCTTTTAACAGAAGTAAAATATCTTCAAGTATTGTTACTCAGAGCTGTGAATATGGTTTTTGAGCAAGCCACTTATAATGGAAACAAGAATGAGGAGGAGGCGAGATCCTGAAAACACTGCATTGCACACCGTGGATCAGGGCCATGAGAACAGGGACGAGGAATAAACATACATTTAACTGGAGTTTATTCCACGCAGCGGCGCGAGGAGCCTTCAGTTTGGCACAAATGAAACATATCACCTTTGCTGTGATAGTCAGGCTGACAGAGGGCCTTATTTAATTCACAGACATGCTTACACTGCTGCAAAACTGAAAAAAACAGCTTTTAATTACTATTTGTAGAACATCTAAGACAATTAAATGCTTCTGATTACCCTTTTGTTTTTTAAAAACATAGAAGCCGAGGGTAAACATTTCTGCGCAGCCATTAGTGCAAAGTGCCTTTTGAGGCAGAATGCTTTGGCTGCAGTCTGCTTATAGAACAGTGTATAAGGGATGGCAGAGCGAACGGCCGTGAGGTGTGACACGGCCTCTGCTGTCGTGCACACATGAGCTTTCACAAGATCAGACCCACGAGCTAAGACGAATGCCATTCAGCATAAGCCTGGGGCTCTGGAGGCGACATCACAACGCCGGGGGTCAGTGCCGGCGTCAGAGCCACTCCAAGGCGCCCTCTCTGCAGAGTCGTGCATTTCAAAAGCATTTGGGTGAGCATGTTATCACCTGGAGTGGACACTCCCTTCTTCACTGTGATGCGAACAGGGGTCAGGGGCATGCTGTGACAGCCTCCCACCTGTGGCGGCGGCTTTTACCCCAGATATTAAACAGTTAGACATAAACCCCCAATGGGTCCTACATCATGACCTCAGGCTAGACCCACGTCTAGACATGGTGCCCAGAGCGCCTCCATGGAGGGACGGGAAGCTGGACCTGCAAGGAGGCCGCGAGGCTCTCCTAGGCATTCACGTCATGCAGAGCCACTGGTCTCTCTGAATGATGGCTGACCAATTTCTCAAGCGACATTATGACTTTTGGGATAGCGACAGGATTTATATCATTATACCCAACTGGCAATGAAAGCAACTCAGAAAGCTGACTCTTCCAAAGCCACACAGCTAGTAAATGTCAGAATCCAAAGACGGGTCTTCTAAACCAGCAAACCTGGCATTCAACAAACTCTCTCGATGGCCTTAAAGGATGTGAGTGGGGAGACAGGACATGAAGGAATGAAAGACATCAGGTTAGAGAGGCCCTTTATCGCTGGCTGTCGGTGTGCCTTGTATCACCTGGCGGAAGCACAGCACAGCGGCTTAGTCGGGGGCGTGGGCCAACTACCCACATCCAGATCTGAGAGTTGACATGGCCGGCTGTGTGATCCCGGACAGGCTGCTTCCCTCTCTGTGCCTCAGAGTCCTTATCTTTAAAATGAGGGTGATGACAGAACTGACCTTATGCGATTATTATGCATATCCAGTGACTTAATATTGCAAAGCATTTAGAACAGCGCCTGCCATTAATAAGTGTGCATAAGCCTTGGGTAAACGAACGCACGAGTCAACTCTTCCAGTGTGACGCTGTCTCCCACTGGCGTAAACAACTTGCTGATGGATTTTTAATAAGCACACATCACCTCACTGATCATTTTAAAAGTGTCTTTTGACTGATCCTGATACTTTACCACAGGCAGGAACAGAGAGGGGCCTCTTCCCTCACTGACGTTTAAAAACAAAGCACCCACTCCTGGACATCCAACCCCTCCCTGGGACTCCCCTGGGTCACTCTTCTTTCCACAGCTGGAAAACCACTGACTGATTTTACCAAATAATTACATGGATTGATCCAAGCAAGAAAAGTGTTGAGTCAAAGGGGCACCACTCTCACCTGGACCACAATGGCCCACAGCCCTGCTGGCTAGGGTTAGGTTGGCCCCCGGTCCTCGGAGGCTGCACGTGTACAGCATGTGTGTGCGTGAACACAGACTTGGCCAGGAACACGCCCATAAACTCCTCAGAGGAAATGCTGCCTCTTAAAAATCATTAAGTCTCAAAAACAAAGTCAGAGAAGAGTGTTGAAAAGGACCTACTTCTGAGGCTCTACTTTGGGTAAGACCTGACCACTTACTGCTCATTATAAGCGCCCATGGCTTGGTCTTTTGACCTTCGGAATGATGACCTGTCAGTTTCTGTGGTCGAGAGTTCTTGCAGAGAAGCAATTCAAATACATTAATTTATAGCATTAAAAGGATTTTACCTTAGAAATTACTCATACCATCCCACAGGATTATGGCCATTTAAAAAATCATTGCTATTTTCCTGCCTTTATCATTTGGAAACCAGGATATCCTAGCACCATGTGTGCAGCTCTGGGGAGAAAGTCCTTCATGCTTTGTCTTCACATTCCAATGTCAAAGCATAAATGTCAGCTATGTTTCAAAGGAGGGCGGTACAAGATGTAAAAAGTCAACCGATTATTCGCTCTGTGATAGGGTGAAGAGACAAACATAAAATCGATTCCTGTGAAAATTATATTTTCATACCACTGACAACTACCAGCACCAAGCTGGATTAGCAGTGGTGATGAGTAACTTGAACCTACCTACATTTTCATCCCACGTTTCAGTATTTTGTTTCTCAGGTCTATTGTTTTTCCTCTGCTGCTCAGTCTAGTGTCAGCCAGGACTTTTTGAGTAGCTTTGAGTAATGGAATCAGCTAATGTTCTGTACATGAAGAAATTCCATATCATTTGCTTCTCTAAAAAAACTGTTGCCTGCCACGGGAGTCAATCAACAGTGATGAATAGCTAAGGTGACAAGTAGGTCTCTAAATTTACTTCCTCTCTGACAGCCCTTCTGCAGATATGGATAATGGATCCCCGTGACTCACAATGTACCGCCCTCCTACTACAAGCAAGCCCTTTCTTTGCCATAGGAGAAAGGGCACGAGTCTTAATGACCCAATGCGTTCTTCCTTTCCCCTTTTCAACAACCCAAAAAAAACTTGTTAAGCTCTTGTAGGATGAGGTTCTAGGCAGCTGCCGGGCTGCATATATGAGGCTAAACAAAACACATCTTTTAACCCATTAAAAATCCATTAATAGCGGCTTATGAGTCTATCTCAATTAATGCTACCAATCAACATGAAGCTAAAAAATTGAATTTGTATTTATATACATCCTCCTGCTCCGCTCACTGACCTTTAGATACTCACGTGGTTAATCTGAGCAGGACAATTTGCAATAAGTAGACATCCACACGCTTATATAGGGCCAATTTCATTTTCTAAGTGTAATTTGCATTCATCCATTCAACAACATTTATTAAGCCCCTATTATGTGCCAGAAGCTATACACTACGTGTTGGGGACCTGGTGGTGATACAAAATGGGGACAGAAATACATAAAGTCATTTACCTACTGAACAAAACATGATTTTGATTTGTTGGTTGTATGTTTTGGCTGATCAGAGCTTAATATGATATGATTATACTAAAATGATAACATTTTCTGCTGTGGGTGTTTACATAAGGCAAGGTCTTTCCAGTGCACAAACACCTTTGTGAGGTCTAAGACCTTGGGATGCATTTAAATTTCTCAAGTCAAAAGAATTAAAGGGGCTTCACCATCCCATTACAATTAGATAATCAATAAATGAAACCCTTTGCTTTTCAAAATCTACCACTGTCAACAACTCACTCAACGTCACACAAAGAGCAGTGTTTGATGGTGTTGAAATTCCATCCATGCATCTGTCCTAACTTCAAGTTCTCTTTCGTTAGCCTCTATGAGAGAACAGCCAAGAGTGTTGGCTAATTTCAAATAGAGAAAGTTACTTGTGACAAATCCGTATTTGGTGTTATCCAAAGTTCGGATACAACATCTAAAACTGTCCAGTTTTCTTCAACATAGTATATATTTACTATCAGTTTTTCTCATTAATACCCCATACCATCTGTTTTAACCTGGCATTTTACATAAATACTATTGGCCTACTATTCTTGTGGATATTAAGAAATTATTATTTTCATGTTCAAACACTTTAAAGGTCTTTTTAATCATCATTCACTCTCATTGGATTTACTGTTTTTATTCTCTTACTGTTGTGTGCACCGGGCCCTTTCCTAGGCTCTAGGATGAGAAAGACAAATGATAAATGGGGACTCCTTAATTGAGCTATTACAGTACTTTTAAAAAAACCAAGCAGGAGAAATAGGGAGGAACATAATAATCAAAGTGTAGAAGCATTTCCCAGAATCGGATTTGTTATGAGCTGTTTTTGCCCAATTACTACTTTAATGGAACCATCTGTAATTCCTTCCACTTATATTTTTAGTCCAGAGGAAGCCAGACACAAGATGTTACACATGAAGCCAGATGTCAGCACATTTTCTGACAGCAGAGACTTCTGAAAGGCTACCAAAATCACTGGAAGAAAGAAAAAAATCAAGGAATGATGGCCCTAGAAAATGATACCCTGGAAACTCAGAGCCTTGACTTCATTTCTTATGATCCTGGATTGGCGGCAAGAAGGGCAAGACAGGATCCCAACTCGGGCACCTCTGCACTGGGGATCTGCTAGGGAACCAGGTCAAGGCTGCCTGTCCTGGTTGATGAGGGATGCCCAAGAGCCCAGCTCCGCCAGGCTGGGAAAGGCCCTCCCACTTCTGACGGAAGGATGCCTGCGTCCGATCCAGGATGTTTATAAGGCATACACATGGCTTGCCTGCTGCAGCGTTCCATGTGTATTTGCAGGTGCACATGGACAACAGCCTCTCCTGCCACAGCTGTCTCCACCACTCTATCCCCAGCATGATTTTAATTAATGAGAAAAAAATCCACTGGCTGTTACTATCCCCTTTCCTCCACCTTCTGATTCATTTCTATATTCCCATAACAGGCAATTAGTTAGAGCAATGCAGGAGAGCGGATCCTGTAACACTTGGTGCCCCCGATTCCCGAGGCACCATCTAGTGGTGATGATAATTATATTAACAGTAAGGATGCCGAGGATGGTGTTCTCAGTGAATTTAGAACACCTAAAAAGACCATCTTATATTCTCAGTGAATTTAGAGCACCTAAAAAGACCGTCTTATATTCTCAGTGAATTTAGAGCACCTAAAAAGGTCATCTTAACAGGGAGTGGAATGGAATCTTGGTTTTCTTTTTGGAAACATTTCCCCCAAAACACAAAGTGTTCCTATTACCTTGACAGGAATCACCATGGCCTCTAGGTTAGAATGTAAGCTAAAGCCATCTGTATTTTAAAATAAGACAATACTGATTTACTGAGCAACTGAAAATTGCACTTCCCTGACTGCTGTTGGCTTTCTAAATATTGGCAGCAAGACAATGCAATGTTTTGAAGTTGGGACATAGGCTTCAGAAATAGGCTTAACACGTGGGAATACAAAGTTTTTACTTATTATTACTCAGTTTCAAACTACCTTCCAACATAGTTTCATTTTCACTTGCCATGTGTGTCTACAAACCATTTTTGTTGACCGAACTTCTCCTGCCCCACAGACGCCCATCTTAGAATTGATAATTATGGGTGCTTCCCCCTAAATAAATACTAGAGTCCCTAGCTTTTACGGCCACTTGAATTCCTTCTTCTTAAATAAACATAAAGGCATCTCTCTAGCTATTCCCCACATCTATTTCTTCCCTTGCGAAGAAACACATGAACAACAACAAAAATCATCAATAAAGCCCATTCTGAACCCTTCACTTCCATTACCACTTAGAGAATCAGTGAAGCAGTAGTGGTTCCGCCAGCAGCCCCAGTTCCTCTCATCTAAACACGGGGGCATAAAATCAGAGTGAGGAATGCACATGTGCGTACATGTGATGTACGGGCACTTCACCAGGAATATCGACTTGGCCTCATCTTTCTTTAACTCCTGCAGTTTCGGATTCTATTTTCCACATCAAATAAGGCATAATCTCAAATTATGTGTGTGCCCCCACTTCATGATCTGATCCTGCTTTCTGCTTTCTGCAATACCTCTCAAAGATACAAAAGCTCACTATCCCCAAAGGCTGAGAGGAAGAATAACATAGAAAAACCTACAAAGCAAGATTTTGTTGAAAAGACATGAGCGGCCAGTACAAACGTGGCGTGCAGAAGAGTGTCAGCTCAGAATCTGCACTAATAGAGGGCCTTCTAAAGTTCTGCTTTAGTATTCCATGTCCATTCAAAGGCGAAAACATGGAAGAGGCCCCCTTGAGAGCCAAAAATGGATGCAAGCAATAAACAGGGACGTAGACTTCGAAAGTAGCTTCTCTAGGGCATCCCCCAGATTCTTAAGTGTGTTTCCTGTTCAAAAACCAGGCCTTTTGCACAGGCTGTGTTGACTCTTCCTGTCAGAGAAGAGGTCTCTCCAACCTCAAATACTTGAGTATTGTAAGTTAACCAAGTTCTTAAGATACCGCCTACACTGCTCTATATGAGAGGTCTCTTTCTAAAATGTGTTACTGCCTGAGGTATTGATTTGTGCTCAAATTGCTGTGGAAACCCACTGAGTTTCAATGTTTCCACCTAAACTCAGGGTATTCTGCCTGTACTACAGACCCAGCACGGGAAGACTCATTCATATCATTTTCATCATTTTTCATCTATAACCTCTATGACATAAGGGCAAGTTGCTTAGTGAAAGAGAGAATGCTTTCACATCAGGCAAGCATTTAGAATTCTCTTCAATCCATAAACCAAGAACAGTTTACCATTTAATAAGAAAGAGGAAAATAAATCCTCTTTATAATTGAAAACTGCTTTCCTCTACAACTCTGTTAGGCATTGCTGGGAAGAAAAAAAATTTAGTTTATGAGGCAGATTTCAATGAATGTGGATCGAAAAAAACCACTAAGCTTATTCTTCCTGTGAATCCATCTTAACTACATTGACAAATGCTCATCATTTACAAAAGTATTAAAATACTGCATCTGCTCTCTGTGGCTACTTTCTTTGTAGGTATCACTAGATGACCTTCTTAGCGGGTAAGTTGTTCAACAGTTGTGTTTGGTCACTGTGTCCATCTTTAACACGGATGTTTAAGGAATAAGCAAAATACCCGGCAGGAAGATGAAGATTGACATTAGGAGGCCCAGGAGGTTTTTGAGCCTGAGTAAAACATGAAATAAATTCCATTAGTAGATGCTACGCATTATCATTTCATTAAAGGATTTCAACTCACTGCCAAATGACAGTTCCACTTCAGAGGTGGACAGCAGCGTGGGAACGTGGAAGGGCATGTCCTATGCACATGCTCCACGGCACAGGACAGGCTGGGCCGACCATCCTCCCAGGGGCTAGCACCTCTCCCATCATGCCTTGCTGCACATACATGCTGTTACAGAGTTTTTACAATATGTAAAACATAGGTTGTTGTGCTGCATTCCCAAGGGTTTCCCACCCTGTGGGTGCTGGTCATGTGTCCAAACTCTCAGGAGGTCGATGGTGAGGCGGTTAAGGCCAGGCTCGCGGAATCTAGATGTGAGTGTGAACGGCCACTGGGTGGGCCTCCTTGGGCATGCTTTGCTCTGGTATCTCCGCAGCAGTGGCCCTGGCTGGTGCGCTGGGAATGGCAATGACCTCAGAGAACACCATCAAGGCCACATTGCCCGCCTGCCTCTGGCACCAGAGAGCAAACAAGCCAGTACGCCTCCTTCCTTGTCTCTCATCTCTGATTCTCTGCCTTGGGGTGGTGCCTCTGACTGAGGGCTTGTGCTTCATGAATGAACGTACTCATAAACCAAGCAGTGGCCTGACCAAGTCAAGCATTGATGCAGGAGGCCAGGCAGGGTCTGGCCCAGACTTAGGTAGAAGATGGGAAAAGACGCTCGGGTTAGAATGGCTTCTTGAAACATAATTCCTTCTATTCCCCAACACTTTTTTTCTGTTCCACTCAATGAAAGAGAGAGAAAGAAAGTGAGAGACAGATTTTCACAGAGAGGAACATATCCTTGTAATGCATCTAAACATATCTTTGTAATGATATCTAAACACATCTTTGTGATGTAGCCATATAATGCATCAAGGAGGGAATAACGGTAGATTAATTTTTCTGGGACATGTAGCAAAGTACAAAGCCTCGAGACGCCATTCCTGCCATCTTACTTTCCAGTCGGCCTTGACTGCCACCTACTTCCTAGACTGGTACAAATAAATTCCCCTTTGCTGCAAAGAGAGGAAGGGAGGAAGGGGAAAGGATAGGGCAGAGAGACACAAAACACCTGCACCCAGTAGTTAAGGAAAATAACTGGCCTAAATAGCAAAAAAAAGTTGATCACTAAAGTCACCACAAACCAACAAAACTGTGACAGGTAAGAGCACCAGCGTGGCTGGCCACCACCCTGCTTTGCCCTGGAGAGGAGACATCCTGTCTGCCTAGGGTGACTTGGAGAACCACGGTCTGCGCTGGAGGAAACCTGGGTGCGGCCACACATCTGCCTCTGGCACAGGACTCGGAGCCCTTCAATGTCTCTAAAGCTCAGAATCTTCATGTAAAAATGAGAGCACAATGTACATTATACCGAAAAGTCTTTTCAGCTTTAAAATTCTGGACAGAAACTTCTGGAGTCCACTCACTAGGTATATGAGGCTCTAGGGGCCCCTGGCTCTTAGGATGCCCACGTCTGTTTGCTGTCCTGGAAATGGACACAGAGTCCTAAGGCAGATCCATGGGTGTGCAACAACTTGTTATGTGATGAAGGAAGCAACACCATTTAGTAGGAAATAGATGGATTATTTGGAAGATATTATAAAAACTAGCTTGCTATGGAGAGAAGGTGTTGGATCAACACCTCACCACCATAAAAACAAAACAAATCCCCGAAACCTCCACTCAAGTGCGGTAAACGTCTAAGTATGAAGTACAACTATGAAGCTAACAGATGTATTTATATATCCAATTTTTCTTTGTCTAAATTTTCTCACGCTTCGCTGAAGGTGAACAGAGTGACCCACCATAAATATCATAACTTGGCTTTCTTACATTTCAGGGGAGGTTAGATTTGGGAGTCATTACATCTCACTTATCCAAATTTTAAAATACTCAATAACTTTAGGCTTCTGATCTCAGTAACAACATCGTGTCTTAGAACAGTTTTTATTTTAATCTATGGGACTACCAAGCTACTTTCATACACGAATTCACCCACTTCTTATTTATTCACTGAATATAAACTGGGCTTCTACCAACCAGTTATCAGAACCCATAACCTTGAAGGAAAGACAAAACCACCACTACAGATAGGTGCCAGGCACAGTGTTTAATATGCCATGTGCTCTAAATAGCTTATCTCAGGTAACTATTACAACCCTTTGAGAAATACATGCTATTATTCCCATTTTACAGCTGAGAAAAGTAAGGTTCAGAGAGTTAAAATAACTTGATTTTCATTGTTCATAGTGAAATCAGGTTTCAAACTCTGATTAAAAATCCTGTACTTTTAAAGAAAGCACTAGGCTACATTGCCTCCTATAAAATGTTAATGAAAATGTGCAAAAAAGGTATTCACTATAAGCATATTGGATATCCATATGGATAATAATATCGTGAAAATAGATAAAAGGAAAAATTTATCCCTGCATGTGCAGGAAGCCATTGGGACATTACATCTGAGCTGAATCTTGAATGTGGACTAGAAACTCGAAGATGGAAGCATGGTGTGTTTGGGCTGTGACCAGGCATGGATATTTTCCAACAATGATACATGGTTTTGGACATCCGGGTAAAGAGCATATCCAAGCTGCTGACTGGAAAAAAGCAAGCTGGAGACACCCTTAGGAAATGCTAAGAGGTTGAAACTTTGTCCCATAGGCAAAGGGGAGGCCCTGGAGAATTCCAAATAGGGGGTGACAAGATGGGACCTGGGTTTTAGGAAAATGAGTGACTTCAGAGTAGAGGCAGGGAGAGATGCTCTGTCCCTACAAGATGAAGAGAAGGGTACTGATTTTTTAAAGATGTATTTAGTAAGAAAAAAACAGGACCAGGGGTCTTATGGGCTAGGGGGTGAGGGAGAGAAGGGGTTAAGCATGATTTTGATGCATTGCTTGGGTGACTTTTGTTAAGACTTCCATGGAGAAGCATGTTTAAATTCCAAATTTTACATGGAATTTGGCTGCCTATGAGGCACTCAAGTAGAGATTTCCAACAGCAAAATTACTGAAATTCAAGAACAAAGTGGGGCTTGAGATAAAGGATTGGAAGTCACTGCAGTGTCGATGATGTCTAAAGGCACAGCATGCCTGAACTTGGTACTTGGGGGAGCTAAGTGGGCCCATGGGGACCTAAGTTGTTTCAGGAACAACACAGGGCCTCACAAAAGTTATAGGCCACCATCTCCCTGAAGCCAGAAGAGTAATCCACATATTTTAAAAATTTGAAGACTCTTTACCATAAAACCCAATGCAAAGTAAGAGCTGAACTTGCCAACAGAAACAAGAGTATATGCATTTGTTTTCTCTTCGACTATAGGAGAAATGGTTTATACAGGAAAGTAAAGTTACTTCATGAACTGAGAATTGCTTAAATATTTAAAATTTTTTGTGACCTTATACCCACAAAAAAGAACCAGTTAGTGCTGTTTACTTTAAATCGGTGATTTTAAAACAGGCATATTGGGGAAAACATCTTGTAATCTATTGGCGCTCTATTTTTGTCATGGACTGAAAAGCTTATGTAAACAGCAATTACTATCTTTATGAATTTATTTCCATTTATGCAGTGGATTCACTGGATTACAGTCTGACTAATAAATAGTAAGTGTCAGACGTGGACTGAAATTTCAGTGGGTTAAGTAAAACTGAGAGGGGACATTCTCTCTCTACTACCCAATTACAGTAGCTCTATCAAGAACTCTATTATTATGATCAGTTCAATAAAGGACCTCCCTGCTTCTATACAGATGTAAAAAACACTTTTAAAAATACATTTATTAAGCTTGGACTATAACTTTATTATGGGAGTCTGATGCTTTCTCCCAGGAAACTGCTCTAACCCAGGATACCTCAGCAGTAATGACATTTTCCTATCATTACCCAAATTGTCACCAAAGGGAAGATCATTATGATCCCATATAAGATAGAATGGAGCAATAAACTAGATACATTTCCCACAGGATGATATTAAAACAAAATTATACCAGGCAAGGGAGAAATGATGCTTGGTACATAGAGGTTGGAAGCTTTCTGTTGTGTCACAGTGGTGAAAAAGACACCAGTTAGCCATCAGAAAGGGTGAGTCCCTGCTGGTTAGAAAGCACAGCTGGTTTGCTACCAAGAAGTCTGGATTATGCTGTTGCAACACCTGACTATGCCTGAATTAATGGAGAAAGCCACACGTTTTATCATCTAGGCTGTAAATTTCTCTGATCTTGAAATGCTCTCACGCATTGGTTTCTACGTTATGTACTATCGTGGAGCTTTCCCTACTTCATGGGCTACCCCCTCTGTATCTCTTACCAGCTCACGAGTCCCTAAGCAATCTCATTCACACTCCGGACTGAGATCATTCCTATGACACACAGTCACAATTTGTCTCTTCACCCAGGCCTTTCCTATGCAGTCCAAATCTGTACATGCAATGTTCTGCTTGGTGTTTTCCCTTGGATGTCTCAAAGTATTGCAGCTTGCCCCACATATCTAAACCCTAACGCTTCTGATCATTTCCCTCCAAACCTGGCTCCATCCCAGGGACTAGCTTGCTCCTGGACCACCTCAGCTTTCATTCAAGCACACAGGAAACCCTGGAACCATCGTTTATGCCCCTCTCTCACCCTCCATATACGATCCATCGCAATGTGCTATTGATTTCCCCATCTAAGTACCTCTCCAATGCCTAATTAAAAGAAATGTAGGATTCAGAAATGAAATATTTTAGAAACAACCATCAGGTCTCAAGACCTAACTAGAGACACCAAAGGTGTTTAGTGGAACGAGCTCCTTCTTTGCCTGGCATTTTGAAATTTTTCCATCTGCATTTGAATGTGGATTTTTTTTTTTCATTGAATGAAGCCTTCCAATTTATAAGAGAGAAGAAAACTAGACAGCTGAGATAGGAGATCTCCCATTAAAACAGGGAAGGACAGTTAGTTTTTTCTGCCTCCAAGGTACCTGTTCACTGGGTTGGAATGCTTATGTGTATGCTAGCAACTTTTACTCTCCTTTTAAAATGTACCATGACATAAAATGCTATGGGACCTCTTTCTAGACAGGAACATTCATATTAATATATTCATGAACTTGATTTAAAGTTTCACCGGGGTGGAGTATAAAGAAGGGAAGCTTGGGTTGACTGTCCTTCTTTCTTTCAGGTATAAGAATGAGTTTCATGGACCTGCAAAAGTTTTCATTTTTTCCTTTCCTAGATGGTATAATCCATCTGTATTTATTAGAAAATAAATGAGGGCCCCATGTCACTTATGAATAGTGTGTTTTGGGGAATGGAAAAGGGAGAACAGAGTTCCTACAATTACCATCACCTTTAGCTGGTCTTCTCCAGCATCAAGTTGCTGGCCCCTAGTGATTAAGCCGTTTAAATATAAACTGTATTTTAAAAAAGTAGGGACAGGGAGGGAGTTTCCAGTAATTGGTATAAATATATAGTATATATTAAGCTCAGAATTCTACCTCTAAAAATGTTAGCAAACTACTATTTTATAACAAAGACTGTAATTTACACAGCAGTGAATAGAAATAAAATATTCCACTAAGAAAATCCAAATATACAGGGGTAATAACACAGGAATGTATTGAGAAATAATTTACCTGATCACAAGTAACACCAACTATAAAATTTCAGTAACATTTAATTGATTATATTGGTATTAATTCCATCACCTCTAACCAAAAGCAGAAAGAAACCTGGAATCTTACACCGTGCGCTGGTTTTTACTCTGTCTCTGAAATGTATTTGTCTTAGCAGAAACCCGGTAAAAAGCCAATGAACAGGAAAAAAGAATCGACCCCAAGATAATTTTAAATGAGAAATAAAATCTGAAGGGAAGTCATGCCAGAATTTATTGAAAAACAGATTTTTCTCCCTCAAAGATGTTATTAAAAAATATGCATGTTTTTGTGACTTATAGCCAAGTATATTTTATAAGCTCTCTGCTACTCAGATGTACCTCCTGTACAGAGTGACGGATGGGGAATATTAATCATTTTTCCTGAAGAGGGGAGCGGCCCATGCTGCATCCTGGTGCTAAACGGTGAGGTGCTCGAGTTCATTTGTTTCCTCATCAAGTCTCATTTCACATATTCTTGGTTTCAAGTGATTCCTCCATCTGACGCACTTTACTCTGCAGGTCTTGAAAGGTGAGCAGGCTGGTGGTCACAGGTATCACACTGCCTGAGGAGGACAGCCCTGATTCCCTGGCTAAACTTTCAGCTGAACCATCCTGCTTGGGGTGGCACAGCCCCATCTGCCTTTCCGTCCCCCATCTGCATGTCAAGCCGACGCAGTTTTGCGCGTTCCCTTCCTGGACGGCACTCAAACTGAGCGGACGATGAGCTCGGGTCAGCACCGCCAGCCCACAGAAACGAAACGCGCTGATGCAGGACAGGAGGCCCCATCTATGGGAGGGAGGTCACACAGACTACGTGCTGTGTGACCCATAATATTTTCACAGAGGAAACTATACACTCCTCATACACGTCTGTTCATGTCACGGATTATTTGTCTTAAACAGAAAAACATGAGAGGGAGCACATTATAAATACGCTAAAGAGATAGACAGCGACTGCAGCGTGCCTCACCTCCTCCTTCACCCTCTACCTCCCCGCTGCATTCTCTCTCCTCCCCTAGGCCCTTCTTCTGCTGTAATGCCTTCCAAGGCCAGCATCTTCCTTCTTCCCCAGCACACTGGGGTCTGGGCTGATGTCTGGCTCCCGCTGACCCTGGGTCAACGGGGCAGAACAGATATGCCTCTCTGACTGCTAAGGCCC
>JAQQAC010009376.1:4406286-4429055 GCA_029783875.1 Phataginus tricuspis | reverse complement strand
TTGGAGCACCTCCACTGTGCAGCCCCAGGTTTATGTGACTTCCTGTGAATTCCATGCAGCTGGTGGCAGGATGGGTTAAATCCCAGGAGGCCGGAGCCTGGAGAAGAGACCAACCTTTGGCCAGTCTGGGAAGGCCCTGATTATAGGTGATCATGGTAGCAGAGTTTCTCTGCTGATGAGAGAGACCCACCACTTGGGGGTGTCCCTAGGAAGTGAGAGCAGGATTAGAAAACTGCACAGAAACCCAGATACCCAGAAGAATCCCAGAAGCAGTAATAGAGACTACATGGGTGCCTGGTCACGACGAAGAGGGGAAGACTCAGATTCCAGAGTTGAGGCAGAAGGTCCAAGACAGACAGGAAAGGAGACTTGAGACCTAGCTACTGGATGGGAACACCAGACGCCTGTAGATCTCCAGTCCAGGAGTTCAGAGTAGAGTAGAATCCTACTATGGTGGGGGACCCATGTTTCCAGGTAAAGGAATAGAAGGAAGCAGGTTATTTTATTGGGTATTTTAACTTTCCCAGACCAGACTTCCATCTCTATTTCCATTTCCATCTTTTATAAACCCTCCAGCTCAGAAATTTACTTTAAAACCTTCTGAACTTTCTTCAGCTATATCAAATGAGACAAAGCATTTGAAAAGCAAATGGAACAACTTTATGGATAGCTAGTTAAAGGGAAGAGATGTAAATGTTTTTAAAGGAAGGTTTCTTATATTAACAGTTCAGTGAAATAGTTCTGTCTTTGCTTTCTGGATTTTTATTCCAATATCCACAGACATACCATGAAAATGAACGGGGAGTTCAGCTCTACTTTTGCTGAGATACTTAAGGGAAATATTAGAAATTACTAACTGGTACTAGATGGAAAAATATGTAAATTGTCATGGTAAAGCATGGTCAGGAGAATTTTGTAAGGAACAACAGTATTTCTCAGACCACATTTTTTGAACCAGTGATTAAAAATTTCATTGTTGGCTTTAACATCTAGTAGATTGACAAGCGTTTGAAGACATAAGGAACCAGCAGTAAGAAATATAAGGAACAGGAGGAGGATTTGGTTAGTAATAAGCTTATTTCAGCTCTCTTCAGATTAAGGTCAAGTTTAAAATTCTCTCATTAGTTTCCAGTTTATTTAAATTTGGGCTGCAGTGATTTGAAAGTCACCTCCATCATTCCTGGCTAAGTGGGAAACTATATGATTAGGTAAGTCCACAGAGACCAACAGAAGGAGCTATCCCTAAGACTAAGAACCTAATCTTCTGTAGTTTTTGTTTTAAAAATTATTTTGTTCAAATTCTTTGAAAAGAGGTTCCATGAAGAAAAGCTTTGCCAACCCCCTGCTTGGCCGGCCCCCCAAATTGAGGCTGGCTTCAATTAGCGCACGAAACAGACTTGAGAGATGGCAGCATTTTCTCCTCTTTGATTGTTAACTGCTTTTATTTTCCATTTTATTTAAGATACTTAATTTGTTTTTAGTGATTTACTCTTCTTTGTAATTAGATGTAGTGATTAGCGAGCATCTTTTCCTTGGCAAAGCAGTTTCCCTTGGACAGAAATGAGCTTAAGTCAACATTACAGTTGCCACTACCAAGTATAAGGATTTGTAAAGAGGAAAACCACCAACCAGATTCCCTCTCTTCCGCTGAAGTAATGCAAATTGGAGGTAAGACAAAGAAAGAAGTAATTAGCAGGAGAGAGGCAGCAAAATGGATGTTTTAAACGCAGAACCCATTCATAACAGAACACTTCTCGAGAGAGCTGTTCTAATAGATTAACCTGCTGAAATGCATTATTTAAGCCTTAGCTGTTTAGAGCTAGAAATAAATGCACCTCCTCTGCATTTGGTGCATAATACCTTTCGCATGAATGCAGGTCAGTATGAGGCTCCTTATTTGTCTTTGCAAAATCAGCTCTGGTATCAGTACAAGGACCAAAGCGATGATTAATATCCAATAAATAAAACGAGGCAGATGTCTAAACATACTTCCATGATGACACAGAATAAACGTGGCAAAATGTTACGACAAATTGTGAACTCCAAGGACATAGTAAAAAATAGTTTTACTCTATAAACCAGCTAAAATAAATGCACCCTTTTCCACAAGGGAGTTGCACAAGGGGGATTCAGCACTTTCTTCCGGATTCTAGGGGCTGGTCTCCTATTTTGTAAGTTTCATTTCAAAGTGTCTCCTGTCGTTAACGACAAATGCTGCCGCCCTGCTTTTCCTGCTGGGGTGTATTGCATGTCGGCCCCTGTCACTCTCTCTTCCTGGTCTCCAAACAAGAAGTCCACCACCACCTCTCTTGAGTCAAAAGGCAATAAGGCCTTTTCCCAAGCTGAGAGGCTGTTTCCAAGTGACAACTCCTTGTCACAGTTAAAATGAGAGCAAAAGACATGGAGGTTTACATGCCTCTGGTAAACCTCAGCCGCCTGACCCTCTGAAGGTCATGGATTAAAACACTGCTGGGGCTGCACTCTGGTTACAGGTAAACCATCGCAGGCAAATGGAGCAACACCAGAGAGCTGAAACATGGGTCTCTCTGTGTCAGCGGTGGAAGATTTCCTCCCAAGTGACATATTCTTGAATTATGCACAGACAACTGGACAGTTTGCTACCTCCAATTCCCTGCACAAAGTGTCAAGGAGCAATGTGTCAGGACCAGTGCTATCCCAGGGCATCGTTAAAAGGAAAAAACAGGAACCCAACATAGCTACAATTAAAAAGGATGAATGATTGATAGGAATAATAAATAACTTGCAAGATCAAAAGCAAATCGAATCCAGTTATTACTCCACCAAAAATATCAAAATGTAATTATACTGTTTTCACACATCATTATTTGCCGTTTTGGGAAATGAGAATGGACAGATTAATTAATGTACAGAATGATATTCAATTAAAACAAGTGCAGTGTACCCTTCCAGGGTTGCACGAGAATTCTTGCCAATGTCCCCTACTCGAGTTTATACCAAGAAGTCTCACACATGTTTATCTGATGATTAAAGTCTATCTGCCAGGGACATATTCTTTCTCGTGAAGATTCAGAAACCAAATGACAGACACTCTGGCATAGACACAGTGGGGGCAAGCCTTTCCCACAGTGCTTGAAATGCCCCCTTTTTTTACCTTTACAAATAAATCAGCAAATGTATTTAACACAGAGATGTGGCTCTTGCTTTCCTTTTGCTCTCCGCCCCTACCCGAGAAAATGCTTTCAGGATAAGGCTGGTTGCTATGGAAGCTTTATTGTGGACCACTTCAGTATTAGAAGGTTGGAAAACATTCAACCATTTCAAGTCACCTGATCTACTAAACATTCCCAAGTTCATTATAATACGAATGAGGAAGAGACAGACAAGGTGATTTCAAAAAACAATGCAGCTCTCTGAGCCTAAATGGATTGCATAGCTTAGTAACTAGAATCCTGATAACAGTGGCTGAGTCTGACACACTTTCCTTCCTTCCAAAGCTGCTTTTACAAATGATGGCATTTTAGAAAAATAACAGATTCTCAGATTTCTAAAATAACACACAGCCCTTGTCATTGTTATGTACTTAATGTAAAGTTAATGCCTTGCAATCCAATTCAGTCAGGCAGCGAGGTCCCCAGCAAGATAATTTGCCATGAAGACACGTTTCCATAAACATAAGTACAAATACTGGAATCCACAAAATGTCATTTCCTGAATCACCTGAAAAATGGAATGGCTTCCAATCTACCATGTGGACTCCAGTCTCTGAGAACTCATGTAGACTGTCATGTGGTCGATAGGACCTCTTCCTAATACCATTAGCAGAAATGAACTGTAACCAATTGTAAGTGGCTACTAATTGCCCATGACAATGATGGAAAATACTGACTCAACCTCAGAAGAGTTAATTTAGTCTGAGTGGTAGCGATACAGTCAGAGGCTATCATAATTATATCACAAGTTGACCTCATTAATTAGCCATTCTGGGGTTCTAGCTGTAAAACAGAGATCAAGATGTGAGTGGTAAGCTGCGATCATTGACAATCTAGGGCAAGTGAACTGAATTGACGGGCTGATTCAGTTGGAAAAAAGGGCTTGGAGAATGCAAGTTAAGAAAGCACTTGGTCCCTGGTTCAATCCAAAATTGCTCGATTGTTCTGTGTGTGTAGATTATTATTAGTATGTTTGTTTAAAAGTTTGCCTAACTTACCAGAACAGTTTCACTGTGATGCCCAATTTGATGATATGAAGGCGGAGACTCCCTCAAATCACGAGACTGGGATGTGCACTGTGGCTGTTGTTCTGATACTGTAACGCCTCTCATGCTCCTCTTTCTTCTCTTCCCCAGAGCCCCCCTCCACATTCCTAGTTTATAGGTCATGTATTTACTTTGAACACTGAAATAAAATTGGTACTAGCTTGAATTTCACAGTACCTTTAAACAACGGGCTCAAAGCAGTGCTTTTGAAGGTTAAAACAATGCTGGTCATCAGGACTTTGAAGACTGCGCCCCAATCCTGGGAACCGTCCCCTGAAATCTGCATGCCAACTAATCCCCACACACCCAACTGCTGCCACATGCTAAGCTCCCTCTGAAGAGGCTCAGGCCAAGTGTCCCACAGAAGGACTGACAGCAGCATGAACGCCTTCTTCTGTCAAGGAAATCAGCAGACAACGGAGGCAAAAAGCTACAGCAGACAATTACAAGTGACTGCGGCATCTTGCATCTATTGGCATGCTGATTCCCTGACAGAACAGCAAATTAAGACCCATGCCAATCTGCAAGCGCTGCCTCCTGCCACGCCCACTGGAAGGGATGGATGCGTCTGGGCAGCGGCCACAGTGCCAGGAAATGCGGCTCCTCTTCAACGGAGAAGTGCAAAGAAGAGGGACATGGCAAACGCAGAGAAGCCCACAAAATAAGGTATCCGGGCCCCGCACAGGCGGCTGTCAGCTTGAGTGTTCATTTATCTGTCCAAGATGCCATGGCCTGAAATTAGGGTGCAAAAAGATGAGGCACCACCCACAAGATCCTCTTGCCAGGGCCAGGCTCTGGTGGCCACTGTGAACACCCCCAGTGCAGGGAGCTGGAAGCTGTATTATGTTTCTTAAAACTTGTTGAAAAGCGGAGGAGAAAACATTTGAATATCGTGTGGTAGTAAGAAAAAAATCGTCTAAAATTTACAAATAAGACAGTGGGGGGTAATACAGCATTTCTGTACATTGTCATGCTGGGGCATTATTTAACAGGTCTGTCCAAGGATTAGTGAATTCTGTAGATTGCACCTAAACTTGCTATTCAGTATTTGATTAGAAGCTACAGGTTAACGTCTAGATAAATGTCCACTTGAACAGAGAACCCTAAAGATGGTTTTATCACTCTCTATGACATTAATTCATTTTATATAAAATCAAGAAATTTTATTCTAATATTCTTTTCTAAATGCCTATAAATGCGCATTTCCTTAAATGCTCTGGAACCCCGCCTCGCCCCCTCAGGAGTTTCCCCACTGAGGAATTAGATAAATCTTTGACATTTGCTCATTCTGTATTTGGCTGAGAGTCACACTGGACTATTTCTGAGACAACGCTGACAGTGGGAAGCCTGCTTTTGGTCACCGAGGAAAATTCTATTGCTGACCTCCCTCCATTTTTCTATGAGTTAAGTTTTTCTGCAGGATAAGTCTTACAAAATGAGTTCAGAAGCCACTGGGCTGGTGGAAAATAATGTTTTAGGTTTTCTTCCATCTTTGATTTAACTTTCCCTCAAGTCACTCCGCCATCAGCAGAGAACACATTCATGTGACCACAGACACCTGCACTTCAGTATTCTTCACAAGCACAGTTGGGCTACTTAAAAAAAAAAAGCTAGGAAAGGCATTCAAAAAAAAGGCACAGCGCATTAGTTTTCTCGGAGGGGCTGTCTCATGTGTCTATGGCCTCATTTCTAGCACTTCCTGGGCATGTGGGTCAGTATTCTCTCAAGGCCAAAAGAGGCTGATTCACTTCTATAAAGGGGGCCATGATTTTCACAAATTCGTCATGCCTTTGCTGGAGAGTTCCCCAGGGACCTCTGCCTTACCCACCATCTCCCGAGCAGCAAGTAATGTCTTGTCATGCCTTTGAGTGCCCAGACTCCACAGTCTACTTTCTTGTTGAAAAGATGAACCCTGAATCTGGAGGTGAGGGAAGGCATGTGCCCTGGAACCACGTAGCTTTAGGAGGCTAGTGGGACAGAAAGTAGAATCAAACGTTCATGCTGTGGGCTCAGTGCTTTGTATCTTTTCCCTAAGAAGACATCCTATCTGTTAGGAATTAAGTTTCAGAAGGGAACTCAGATATTCCATAAAGTTTACACATGACCTTCCTTCCACACATTAACCATGGGTTATAAAACCAAGAATGATGTTGAATGTAACAATTAACATCTTTTCAAGAAAACATGACATTACAGAAAATGTCGGTAATGAAATGAAAACATACAGCCTCATTCTAACATAACCACCATTAGTGTTTTGATGTATTTACAGCCTGCATTTTTTGTAAAGTTTTTTACATGTATACATGCATATGATTTTTCACTTAGATTATATCAATTTTTCATCTGTAAATTGCTGAGAATAAAGCCTAACCCTCATAGAACTGTGAAGTTCTACTAGATCACTTATGTTTTAGCCAAGTTCTGGCCAGTAGAAAATAACAAATAATAGCCATTTTTCCTAATTCTTAGTCTGATTTCAAATGGCTATAAAACACGCCAATAAGTAGAGATGCCATAATTTCTTCGGCTCTTTTCTTATTGGATATCTAGGTGGTGCCCAATTTTTCATGCGTATATATAACGCTGTAACTTCATTACCTACATTTGTAAGTTATAGGTCCACCTTTTGGTATTCTCTGAGGTAAGTCTGTTCAAATGTCTGAGTATTGTAAACTAGAAGATATTTCTTCTTTAATTATTAGATACCAGAACCAACACAAAATTCATTTGATCTTTTTTTTTAAACTGAGATGGGGGAAGAGAAATTTAGAAAGAGGAATATCCAGAATCAGACATGATTGGCTCTATATTCTCCAAAGGTCATGAACAGTAACTGTTCATCTGGAAAGAAAATGTTATTTATTCTTTTAAATATATATGGATATAAAAATTGTCTCTTTAATTTGCTAGCCCCCTAAAATACCCCGACTGCTCCTTTCTCCCTACTTCAGCAGAGTTACATCTCTTCAGCTTGTACCTTCTCACTGTCTCCTTACTCCTTAAGCTGTGGCCATCTAATTTCCGTCTCTACCACTGAAACTATTCTTTTCAAGGTCACACAGCACCACTCTTTTTTAAAACTCTCCCTTCCAGGACTATACCCTCCTGGGTCTCTGCCCCCTGTCTGGGGTCCGTCCTCTTGCACCTCAGGATGTGGGTGCCTGGAAGAGCTACACTTGTCCTTGACCCACTGGGTATGTGCCCACTTCCCCAAAACCTTTCACTCTCTCCCAATTGGCCTATATTTCAGTGACTATACCCTTTTCACCTCCAAAGTCCTAGGGCACCTCAAACCCAACAAATCCAAGACTTAGTTCCCTGCTGCTGTCAAAGGCCAGCTCCACCGTGGTGGACTGTTTCCCCAAGGCAGCTGTAGCGCTGGTCCCCGTCCCACACATTCTTCTACAAAGTGACCTTGCCATGCACCCCCTCTGGAGAGTGGGAGTCCAGTTTTCTCCCCTTGAAACTGGGCTGGCCTTAAGGACCCTCCTGTGACCAACATCATGAGGCAGATATGGCACCACTGGACTTGTGAGGATGGTTAGACAGCAGCTTTGCCTGGTTCTACGGGAAGGCTTCCCCACAGAAGCTCCCTCTGGAAACCCAACAGACAAGGAAAGGCCACGTATGTGCTCCACTCTCCAGCCCTGGCTGAGCCTGGCATTCTAGAAATCCCATCCCGTGCGTCAAATGACCAAGATCTCTCCTTGACCAAACTCTAGCCAGGTTCCTCTGCACCCTTTCTCCTCTAGGCCTCACCTTGGCCTGAAATCTTAGAACTAACATGGTTTCTAACAGCTCCATCCCTAGGATAACCCTGGTTCCCCTTAAAGTATCTTCCTGGAAAAGCTCAAGGCTGCCAGGAGGATTTACCCTTTGTTCCAGTCAACACCTGAAGACCGTCCCTGAGGGAGGGTAGGAGCCTAATTCCATAAGCGCCAGCTAAGAAACCCAGATGGGCTCATATGCACCAAACCCTCCTTCCTGGCCTGTGTAATTTTTCACTTTCCTGACTCAACTGAGTCCCCTCCCTCCCTCCCTGTTCCCTCGTTCTCCCTTTAAAATGCCCAGTACCAGTCAAAGTTGAGTTCGGTTCACACTGGACTCTTCCCTACTGAAGCAGTATATTACTGATTCAACTCTGTTCTGACCACTTTAACTGGTGTCGAGCACTGTGTATCTTCCACACTGAGTGAGGAAGCTGCAGAGGACCCCAGTCCTCAGTCTGTTGACCCTATGCTACTCATCTGAATCCTTCCGGCTGAGGTCCCAGATGTCATGGAGCAGTGACAAGCCATCATTGCCATACCCTGTCCCAATTCCTGACCCACAGACTCCATAATGATGCTATTGTTTTATGCTGAGAAGTTTGGGGAGGATTTGTTATGCAGCAAGAGACAACCACTACACGCAACACAACCACCAGTTCTTCCTGGTCCCCCCCTCCCTTCCACAGCCCAAGTCACTTGTCTTCGCATGTCCATCTGCACAGCTGAGGCAGACCATTTTAAGAGTCTAGTGAGCAGAAATACGCACACTGGCTCTGCTTCTAGGCTTTTCCCCCTATACTTCAACCTGCATATTGCTGAATTAATCTTTTTAAGCCACAGGTCAAACATGGTCATTCCCCTGCCACAAACCCTTTAAGAGATCTCCAATGCCTATGGAAAAAGTCCAAACTTGTTAGCCTGGCATGCAGAGTCCTCTATAATTTGGCCTACATTTGCACTCTTTGCTTTATCTCCCATTTTGCACTGCCCGTTCTAACCCGACTGGATCAGTCACGTCTCTCCAGAGATGTCCACACTTTTCCCATGCCTCTGCCTTGCCCATGCTGAAACTCCGCCTCAGCTGTCTCTTCCTCTCACAGCCAGAGGCCTGCACTTCCTTGAACGCACAGCTCTGCCTCACCTGACAGTCCTCGGCACTTAAGTACCTTCACTGTGACATGCTCCACCTTTTATCTTGTACAGATATGTGATTTTGCATCTTGTCTGCTCTACCGGACCAGCAATTCCTTAAGAGCACAGATCGTGGCTGGGACGTCTTTCTACCCTAATACACTGCCTTGCACAGAAAGGGCATGCAGTTTTCTGTCATTGCTGAGAATGTATCAGACAGACAGACCTCAGTATCTGGAAAAAAGTTCAAGTACCTGGTCTGCAAATCCTTAACCTTAACATTTAATAAATACAAATGAAGTGCAAGGCCATGGGAAAGTCCACCTCCAGGTCCTCCTCTGGAAGTTCTGGGAAAGCAAAACTGCTGCTTTCTAGGTAAAAAGAGAAGCAGAGAGTGAAATTTTAACTTTGGGTGCCTGGAGAAGGGTATCTGCAAAGGACAGCCTTTCACTAGTGCTGTGTGATAATGTAGCTGGTTTAAAAGGTGGGCACTAAAAGACCCTGTTTCTGTGGCTATGAGCTGTTGTGATAGGCCAATTATTCCTCCTGATGGAGTAATGTGGAGTCAAATTCGTGATGATGGTAAACGTGATGCATCTCATTCCGGGCACCGGCATTTGATAAAGTGATGATGGACAGGTCGGCTTGCTGCTGTATGATAACAAAGCCATTTCCCATGTCAACTGGGATGCCTTTGGAAAGGCATAATTTAGGGAGAGAAGCTGGCTGCTAATTTCTTTCCCCTGGGCACCTTTAATTAGCATGCTTTCCAGCATTCAGGGGGCCATGTGCTTTTGCCCCTTACAAAGGAGCTGGGAGTTTTTGGTTTAAGACACACTTCTCCATATGCTATCCAGATATGTAGGAAACACATCTCATCACCTACAAACCCTTCTGTTGTGAATTCATTGTTCAGTAGCTGGCATCTGAAGAGAATTCCGGAGGTAATCTACGTATGTTGGGAAGAAAAATGAACTCACCAAACTCAGCAAAAATTCTGAACTCCAAATGCCAGCTTTGTAGATACAAGATACCCCTGACATCCCAGTGTTTTCCAGTTGTTCCCAAGTATTCTTCCTAAACTCCCAGAGACTGGAACTGCACAATTCTGTTGTCTCCTGGGCCCCAAAGTCCCTCAAACCCACTTCACAACAACAGAGTGACATGCAAGCCGGCCAGTGCTGACAAGAAAATCAAACACACCTAATTCTTTTAAAAAACACAATCCTTGAGGATCAACTTCTCTTTCAGTAATGGCTCCATCTTCTCCTGCTCCTTCAAGAGGACAGAAAACACCCTTCTCTGAAGTGGGTTTGAGGGACTTTGGGGCCCAGGAGACAACAGAATTGTGCAGTTCCAGTGTCTAGGAGTTTAGGAAGAATTTTATTTTGGTCTCACTATTCAGGAAGCAATTAAACGTCCGTTCTCTTTATGTGCGTGATTAGGAATAATAGCTGATTTGTGAAGTTATCTATTACGCGAAATAATCAAGATTAATGAGCCCTGTGGCACTTGCTGAATGCCTCGGGAGATTTATTGCTAAGGCTGTGCATTTCTCTCCTGGTGGTTTTGGTGCTGTCAGTTTTCTTACAAATGCAAATGGAGACATGGATTAACTGTGGAAGAGGAAAAAAGCCCTTTCAATGTTATCAAATATTGTGGACGGCTCAGTCCCACCCCTCCCAGTGACACCGGTTATAGAATGATGTCGGCGTCTAGCCTTCATCCTGCTTCAGACCCAGGTATGAAGTTTAGCTCCCACCCTCTCTGCTGGGTCGACCCCAGAGTCCTGTCTCAAAGATGAGATTTAAGTTAGCTGGACGGAAAAATGTGCTTGTTCTTGCTGCCACCGTCAACGGAGTTTCAATCCCTCGTTCAGCCCGGCGCTGTGCTGCCTTCTCCTCTGTGGAGCTGCCCCGCAGCTCTAGGGCTGCTGCAGAGGGTGAAGCCATAGTAGAGGTGCAGATGTGCCTCTGCTCTGAGCGTCTGGCCTGATTCAGGGCAATGCAGCACCCTGTGCATCCCCGGAAACAGAACGTGGCCCAGGGCTCAAATGAAAACTTCCCCACTCTTGCCTCTGATCTGTACCAACTGTGTAGTTCACATGAACTTCCAAAGAAGGCTTCTGACACAAGGCAGATGGGAGGGGGGTGGCAAAAAGCTCCCCAAGACCAGATCCCATTTGGGGGAAGCCAAATAAGGAGCTGAGTAAGGGCAAAGGGTTCCTTGCCTGCCTGTGTTTGAATGAAACTCTGCCAAGTACCACCTCCTCTCTCCCCTAATATGCAAACTTTTTCTACCTCAATGTCCCATCTGTAAACTGGGGAAAATAACGATGCCAGTATCCCAAGGTTGTTGGGATGGGTTAAACGAATTAACACATGCACCAGTGCTTAAGGGAACTGCATTAATGTGAATTATTATTTTCTTAAATAACAATTTGTCAGCCAAAACGTACCCGCAATTTCCTGGGCTCTTCATCCGTGGTGTTCCAATAGGTGTGTTCAAATCTGTAAATTCCCAGTTTTTTCAATGGACAGAATGAGGGTGTAATGGATGAACCCCAAACTAGGAGTTAAAAGGTCAGGCTTCTAGTTAACAAGTTGGTTAGGTCAGACACTAACCTATGGTGTGATGTTGGTCGAGGAATTTTGTATCTTTGCGTCTAGTTTTCCTACTGAAAATTAGAAATTTTTCTTGGATGTCTTCAAGGATGGTACCGCACAGACCTTGAGGTTAGACCTGTTCTTTCTGTTAACGCAGGTGGGAAACAGCACCAGGAGTGAATGTGAAACCAGTGCAACATGCCTGGAATTTGATAGAAATGAGCAGAAACCCTAACAAAGGTACATTTGAACCCTTTGAAGTCCATTGTGTATAACACCACAGGGCATTTATTTGTAGAAATTTGAAGAAGTCAAAGCCTCTAAAAACTTACTTTGCAGAAGACGGGAATAGCAAAGCGTCCCAGTAGGATACTTTCATGTGCGTGTGCTTGCATTTTCATAATGGCACTAAAAGGACCATTGGGTTTATTTAAAGGCATATATACTGATGACCTTAGCACTTAGACGATAATGGCCTTCTTGTTGAAGGGGTTTATACTCTCTAGACCAGATTTTTCACATTCTCTTGGCAGAACTTAGAAACTAATACTGGTTTGTTTTTTCTCTTATCCTTTCCCCAGAGACTTAACTAATTATCAGGTAGAGACTGAGATTTCTACACCAATAGCAAATTGGCTAGTTTTGTAAGCAACATGTTTATGTTCCATCACTTGTAAATTCAAGAGACTGATTTCTTCCTTTCTCTGTCCCAATCCGACTCTTGACTCTGCCCGTTAATATACTATGTGCCTGTTTGAGACCCTAGTCAAATGCCAAGATGTCACCTTCAGCATTTCCAAATGATGCCCATTTCTCCCTTCTCAGTGCCTGCAGAGCCTCCGCCACTTCTGGTGTAGGATTTCGCACATCACCCACTGTGCGCCACTGCATCCCGTCACTCAGCCCAGGAAGGTCCTGTGCACAGAGACCACCTCTGATCCACACTTACTCAGATGCAGTTGGTCGTGGGACTGTGCACTCCGCTACCAGACCCACAGCATAAAATCTGCAAGTGACGGTGTCTTAACTACTGTTTCTTTCCACCAGTTTCTGGTGCACACCATCCTTAAAGCCGCTGCTCAGTTTAAGTTGTAGAATTAAATAATTTCACTTCTTGGGGTTATAGCCAATCAGAGAACAAGAAAGTGTATTATTCTGGATTCTTCCCTTTTCTGGAGGGAAATGAATTCTCCAGGAGGTGGTTTCCATTCTTTGCTAAAAAATTATTTGCTCAGGCCACTGACAGTGTGCACTGGACCCTTACAGCGGGCTGGTGACTGCCATGAACTCCTGACCACTGGGTTCGGCCCACTGGATTGAAAGAATGCTAAAGAAGGGCTCAAACAGCCCATATGCTGGGGGCTGAGACTGGCGGTGGGAAGCATGCAGTGAAGAAGCACATGTGACACATGACAGGCTCTGCTCCAAAGGCCTCTCCAGCCATTCTCTGACTTAACCCTCCCTACCACTAAATGAGAAAAGCATTATTCACCCCCGCCTTTTTTTATTTTGCTATTATTAATATACAATTACATGAGCAACATTATGGTTACTAGACTCCCCCTATTATCAAATCCCCATCACATACCCCATTACAGTCACTGTCCATCAGTGTAGTGAGATGCTACAGAATCACTACTTGTCTTCTCTGTGCTATACTGCCTTCCCCATATCCCCCCCACCCCTGCTACATTATGTGTGCTAATTGTAATAGTCCTTTTCCCCCCTTATCCCTCCCTTCCCACCCCTCTTCCCCAGTCCCTTTCCCTCTGGTAACTGTTAGTCCATTCTTGGGTTCTGTGAGTCTGCTGTTGTTTTCTTCCTTCAGTTTTTTCTTTGTTCTTATACTCCACAGATGAGTGAAATCATTTGATACTTGTCTTTCTCTGCCTGGCTTATTTCACTGAGCATAATACCCTCTAGCTCCATCCATGTTGTTGCAAATGGTAGGATTTGTTTTCTTTTAATGGCTGAATAATATTCCATTGTGTATATGTACCACCTCTTCTTTATCCATTCATCTACTGATGGACACTTAGGTTGCTTCCATTTCTAGGCTATTGTAAATAGTGCTGCGATAAACATAGGGGTGTATATGTCTTTTTCAAACTGCAATGCTGCATTCTTAGGGTAAATTCCTAGGAGTGGAATTCCTGGGTCAAATGGTATTTCTATTTTGAGTATTTTGAGGAACCTCCATACTGCTTTCCACAATGGTTGAACTAATTTACATTCCCCCAGCAGTGTAGGAGGGTTCCCCTTTCTCCACATCCTCGCCAACATTTGTTGTTGTTTGGTCTTTTGGATGTTGGCCATCCTTACTGGTGTGAGGTGATATCTCATTGTGGTTTTAATTTGTATTTCTCTGATGACTAGCAATGTGGAGCATCTTTTTATGTGCCTGTTGACCATCTGAATTTCTTCTTTGGAGAAGTGTCTCTTCGGCTCCTCTGACCATTTTTTAATTGGCTTATTTGCTTTTTGTTTGTTGAGGTGTGTGAGTTCTTTATATATTTTGGATGTCAATCCCTTATCGGATATGTCATTTATGAATATATTCTCCTGTACTGTAGGATGTCTTGTTGTTTTACTGATGGTGTCCTTTGCTGTATAGAACCTTTTTAGTTTGATATAGTCCCACTTGTTCATTTTTACTTTTGTTTCCCTTGCCCAGGGAGATATGTTCATGAAGAAGTTGCTCATGTTTATGTCCAAGAGATATTTTTGCCTATATTTTTTTCTAAGAGTTTTATGGTTTCATGACTTACATTCAGGTCCTTGATCCATTTTGAGTTTACTTTTGTGTAGGGGGTTAAACAATAATCCAGTTTCATTCTCTTGCATGTAACTGTCCAGTTTTGCCAACACCAGCTGTTGAAGAGGCTGTCATTTCCCCATTGTATATCCATGGCTCCTTTATTGTATATTAATTGACCTATTCACCCCCCTTTTAAAGATGAAGAAACAGAGGCACAGAGGAGTTAAATGGCTCACCCAATTAAGTGATGGAACCAAGATTCCAATATGAGCTCACTGACTTCTGCTGGAGGAGTCAGGTGACGCATGCACATCTCACCTACTGCAGGAAAATGGAATCAGGCCTATGCGAAGGAGAAGACAAGGAAAAACGGGCTGGAGTTGAGGCTTTAGAGAGGGAGCCGGCCACTACCTCAGTGAAAGCTTCCATGGAAAGCTATGCTACCTGCTATCACTCAGCGGCTGGTCACGGGACACAGGCTCACTCATGTCCACAGCAGGAAGAAACGTACCTGGCGGTCACCAAACTACCCACAGCCCTGGTCTCCAGTGGCTTCTCCATCTCTGTTATTTAAATTCAGTTACACCTAAGTTCAAGGCTTCCTACAAGCCACTCACAGAGCTAGAAGAGAAGCCAAAATACACATTTGTTTCCTATTATTAGGAATTTACCAGCTGGCATGGTCTCCCATAATGGGCATCTGTCAAAGTGACAACAGTCCTTGCACCAGCTCGATTCATTTTCCCAACAGAGGTGTCGGCTGTCAACAGATTCTGTGGTATGAACAGAAGGGTCATTATGACCTCTGACATCACTGCCAGGCAGGATGGAATAAAAATCACAGAAAGAGGAAACGATGCACATTGGAGGAGACGGGTCAGGAGCCATCCTCACAGGCTCTTCTGTGAAGGGAAAATAGGGACATTTTTTTCTCATATAAATGGAATTCTTTATCTGGCATCTATTTGGAGACATAAGTATAACGTGAACCTCCTCCAGTTCTAGATAATATTAAGATACCAGAGATGTTGCAACAGCTAATTATTGCAGGCAGAGGGACTGCTGAGGCACACCCGCTGACACCTCTGAAGGACAGCAAAGCTCCAGTGGGTGTGCTCGGGGGCTCTGGCTTCCTTCGCCATCTACACGAAGCATCTCGGAGTCAGGAGGCTTCAGTCCGCCATGGACAAGCCCACCGAGTCCCAAACCACAGAGCTCTTCATAGACACCCACGTGCTTCATGCCAAGAGTGGAAATCATGTTGTTTTCAGCTTCAATTTGGAAATCTGAAATACTGGTTCTAGAGGCTGGTAATCAGAAAAATCACAGCCTTTTTAGCACTGGAAGGGATCTCAAGAGCTCATCTCAGTAATCCCTTCATTTTACAGATGAGAGACTAGAAAGACAAGCAGAAGGAGTGATTGATTTATAGTTACTCAGCTGCTCACAGCAAAGTGCTCTATGGAACCACGTTTCTCAACACCAAGGCCACCATGTTGCCCGTGTGCAGGGAAACCCAGCACACCGTTTTGCCCCCATCAACCACCAATGCTTTGCTGAATAAATAACCGTGTGATCTGGAAATCTAGAAAAGCTGGAGGGAATTCAGTTGGAATGGGATAGCACCACCTGGGCCAGGTCACAGGGACTCCTCTTTCCCTTTATTCAACAAAACATATGAGCTCACCCAGTGGCTGCGACTGGACAGATTTGCTTTAGGGTCAGTCCTCTGCTGGAAGGAGCTCAAGGCTGGATATTATTTTGGGGTGGCTGTGGCGGGTGGGTGGGGTCGGGAGGGAGGGACTGGAGTCCCACAACTGTGTTACCTTCTTCACTCTTCTCTGCAGAACTCTGGCTGCGACTTGGAGCAAGGATCCCATGACCCCAGCCCCAGCCCACTGGAATACTGACCATTCTGTGATACAATGGCCAAAGTTACAGGCTAATTTGAAAGTTCTTCTGGGAGCTTAGAAAAAAAGTTCAGGCCAGGGTGGTGTGACATTGGCCCCAGAATAAAGCTTGTTTTGTTTTCTTCTCTGTAAGTTAAAAAAACCTTTGAGAAAAAGCAGCAATGGGAAAATTATTGTCTGGGGAAAATGCATCAGGAAATGACCAGGGTGCCCCCAAAGTCTTTTCTTTCTAAGAAAAAGATAAAACATGAGACACATGAGAAACTTGAGCCATACTGATTTACCAGAGTGGGCAAGAACGTGTGACAGACACTTCAGAGAAAAAAATCCCTATCAGTCAAAATTCCCTAGTCCAAATTTTCATCTACTTCTGAATGAATCTATCTATGAGAACCTTTAGCGGTTCCAGAGCATTAAGTTTAAGGGCTTCTCTTTTTTTCTATTTCAAGTCTCCAGGTTCTGGCTGGTATTTGAACCTGTGCTGTCAAAATAATAAAGCAGAGTCCTGACTTAGAATTTCCATCTTTCCTGGGCACAAATTCTATCAGAAATGCAAGGTCTCTTGTCCTAACATTTTTTAGCCAGTTTTTAAAACTCAAATTGTTCTAGGTGTGACTCTGATGTAAATCCAGATAGTGAACCTGGCTGCTAATTAAACTTGAAATTTCGAGAGGTACCTATTCAATCACGATACTGAGATTGGGACACGTACCCTTGAGATTTCTTCTCCCTTTCCCCCACTGGTCTTCTTGCCAACTTAGTAAATAGGACGTCACTTGATAAACGTTAGCTTCTTCAAAGCATCCCACTTTCTAGCTGAGGCTACTAACATGAGACCAGGTCCCACTATGTGGTAAGTCCTACCTGTCAAAAGAACAGGTCAATTAGTCATTCTTTACTTTCCTAAAGAATTTACTCCAAGTTGAAGTTGTCCTTTCCTCCAAAATCGGCACCTTTTCATTTAAGTAATGATCTTTCCAAAGTTTGATTTCTATGAAATGGATGCTCAAGCACCGTTTTAGAAATTCAGCAAACACCTATTTTTTCAAATATTAAACTAACTTAATCTAACAAAGCCAACTTGGAAACTGAAAATGGAAGCAGCCGAAGCAGCTGTAGCCCACCCGCCTTTAGCAACGCAGCTGGATAAATTAATTCATGACAATAGACATGGACCAAGTCACCGGGCAGACAATTTCCTTTTCATCAAGTGGACTTTCCCTCAATTAGGATTGTGATTCAGACTGAACACTGTCCAGGTGAAGGCTGTGCACCGTTCCCCTCCATCTCCAGAGTGCCTCCCCCACCTTATCATGTAAGTTCTAAATTAGGCACAATGGAAAGGCCCTTCCATATCTGACTCTGTGCCATGTACAAATTATATTTTCAGAAAATGAATGTTTGACAGGAAGGTAATGGTTCATACATAAAGAAGCTTTCAAGTAATGGCTCATACATAAAGAATCTTTCAAGTCTAAACTGGCTTTGCCTGAAATTTACTGAGTCTATACACTGATAGATGCTCATGTAGGCAGTGAATACATTTTTTGGGTAATCTTGGGTAAGCTTCAAACTCAGTATTCCTTGCTTAATAGAGGAAATAATAGTAGCCACATTCCACTAAGTACATGCAATCATTCACTTACTCATTCCGTGAACATGTACTAAGCTATCAGGATAGGCTAGGACCTGGGATTTTACTAAGTAATCCATTAATGATGGTACAAGACTTCTCAATATGCAGACTTATTTAAGCAAAGACAGAAAAAGTAAGAGGACCTAACATTAATAGGGTCCCTATTTGGACCTTTTCTACATTACCCCTCTTAATTTTCATCATGGGCCTTTTACTTTTTAGAAGAAATTAAGGCAGTGAAAGGTTAAATGACTTGCTTAAGGTGACTCTTAGCAGCAAAGCAAGCACTGGAACTAGTGTCTGCCAAGTGCAAATCTCTTCCCATGTGACCTGCTAGCTCTGATATGGCTATAACCCATTTATAGACCGGGGAGAAGCTGATGGCAGTTTATGATCTTGATCATTCAGCCAGATTAAATTTTTCTTAGTGAGTCATACAAATAGTTAGTGACTAACAGATCTCAAAGTCATGTTTTTTATTACTAAATACTATTGCTGTCTGCACGGGTTTGTGGTAATTCTGATCACACACATTGATACAGCCTGGGGACAGCAAAAGCCAGCCCAAGGGAGAAGACTGAGTAACAGCTTCTCTTTCTGTTTTCAGAAGCTAAATTCCATCCATCTGCTTTTTCCCATTTTTGTCGAGGTGAGAGCCATACATCAAGCCAAAAGCTGGGTATATGCTAAAGCTAAGGTCTACAGGTGGAATGTAAAGAAATTGTGGGATAAGAGATCGCTCAGTTGTTAGGACTGTATTTCAAATAGGTCCTGAACACTTAAGAAACTGACATGCTTTTCAGATGTCACCCCCACGGGCCCCAGTCCCTCTCCCACTTTTATTCCTAGGCCAATAGATGCAAAGAGTACCTTTAAAATCACACAGAGGGCAGGCAGATAAAATAGAGGAGGGTGCTTTGTACAAAAGCACATGAAGGACACGCAGCTGTACACTCGGATGCAGACAGCAGCGAAAGGAGTTGGCATTCTGCTCGAGTGGAATCCTAAAACGAATCTCTTTTGGTCCAAAAGTATGTGCTTACTTAATTCTTTAATCATATCACATTTAAACCAAAGAGGGGAGGAGCGTGATTCACTGAAGGAAATGGACATACCCGAGAGCTTCCTAGCTACTGGGCAGTCAGGGGCTGGAGAATCTTTCCTGCAGAGGCCAAGAACAGGGATGAGAATGAGGACTTGCTGCGTTGGATGATTTCTGTAGTTTCTGGAGGGAATGCGTGAAGAGGCAGGCCCATCCGCACCTCTGTGATCTGCCATGATTATGCGTCCTGCCTTGAATGAGCATATGATAACACTGCATGGCGTTACATTGGATGGAAGCACATTTCCACTGAGTCTTTGTGATACTAAGTTTGTAAAGGTGTGTGGATAGATTATGGAAGATGGAGGACTTGGAAAGGAAGAAGGTTCAAGATAAATGAAAGTGGCAATGCTAGAAGTGGGTCAGGCACTAAAGTGAGGCCAGGGAAAAATACATTTAGGGAATCTTTCTCTTGCAGCACTTGGAACCACGCTATTCTCTAAGGGCCCCTTTATTATGGGCAGAACTTACTCAGCTCTGGAAAAACGTTCCCTTTGTAACTTGTCCACTCTGTAATCATTTTCTCTGAACAAAGCTTAAGTTTATGAAAGGTGAAATTTGTAACACCCAAGAGAGAAATGCTGGTGAACTCTGTTTCCCATTGCATACATTCTGCACAAACCGCTTTTAGGATAATACAATAAAGAGCAATTCTGCAGACACTGGAAGAAGAAGTAAAAAGAAAATTTAGGCTGGATGTCTTCAAGAAGCACTCAAATGCCTCTATCTATTTGGCTGTGGAATTGCCCTCGAAGGCAACGCATTCCAAACTTAGATGAAACAAAGTCGTGCAAGGGAGAACGACCTTGAACTAGCAGAAGGTGGTCTGCTCTTGTCTACCCGAGCAGATCATTTCCCAACACTAATTTGTACTCTTTATCTCCTCTGGTGTGCTCTTCTCAAGGATTATTGTGGGCTTTAGTTGCCAAACTCCAAATGTACTTTTATAACTATTATTTGTGTCAAAATCCTGATGTAGCATTTTGAAAATGAGACTATTGTCTTCCTCCGACATATTTTTCTTCTACTCATACAATTTCTAGAGCTACAGGACCAGACACCATTAAAGGGAAATTAATTGCATGTTTATGTGTGCTGTAGGGTTCAGAATATGGGTGAATCCTTCCTGACATACCTGTCAAGAGCCTCACCCTGTGTTCCACTGTATCTTAGAGCATCAGAATGTTTAACATACCCAGCAATAATTAACTGACTTTGAAAATGATGACTTCCTGGTTTCAATTTTAAATTTTACTAACAGACTTAAATTACATATTTTGATATGGCCCAGAGGGCCTGCATCATTTTCCAGGAGACAGAAGACTACATATCGAGGCTGTTTTGGGAAGATAGATGTTTCTAATGCCAACACGTTGACCTCTTCACTTTTGTCGTTCTATTCATATTTATGGCATTAAGTCCCTAGTTATAAAAGCCTTATAAGAACCCCTTAAAAACTGGACTAATGGGGTCTAAACCACTTGGGCTTATTCAGGATTTTTTTCCACTGTGGTATTTCCCTACTTCATCTGCATTTGGCTTTAAGAAGAAAGAAGACAAGATTAGCAATCATAGTCATTATAAAAACTTTAATCAGAGCACAACAAGCGAACGAGAAGCCTTTGCTGTGGTGTGTCCTGGCGTGGGCCCACGACCCTCCCCCTTTCACGTACTGTTCCTACAACCACAGTGCACACTGAAAGTCTGGCATTTATAATGACAACCCCAGGCATTGCATGCCCTACAATCACCACGGAGACATTAACTTGTCTCAGAGTTAATGGTTTTTAAAACTGCAAAGGACTTGGGAAATTACTATTTTATAGGTGAGGAGATTGAGGCCCAGAAAAGTAAAAGTCACTTACCTAAGGTCACTGAGCATTAAATGACAGAGTAAGGATTCCAAGCTGGACCTTACCTCCAGGTTCAATGCTTCTTCCCATAGCCTTTCTCCCTGACTCTCCCATTTTCTGTAAAGTTACATGCGATCAATGGTTAAGTTAGATCTGCAAGGCAACTTCTCCACTGGCCAATCCTCTCTAAACCTGAAATTCTACTATTGACTACCGATGCCTCGATGCGTACAGCTTCAACAGGTCACTTAAATGTTCCTCCAGCTTGGGAAGGTGAAACAATAATAAAGATAATGCCCACAATCCAAGCAACGCGTCTTGGCCCACTGACTTTTACTTAATGAATCCACATCATTTTAGGCTACACCAAAAGAGAGACTCACCACACCATTACAGCTGGAGCCAGTGCTTTTCAGAGAGAACGCTAGGTGCTCTGGGTGACACTGGTAACAAACTCCCCTTGTTATCAACTACTACTTAGTTTAATTCTGGGTTGTAGAACATTCTTATAAGGCTCGCTTATGAAACATCCACGCAGAGAAAAGGAGTCCAGTGTAGGTCTGTCCACAGAGAGTAGAGCAGGCAGTGCACACTGGAAGCTCTCCTGCCACACCTGTCCTCCTCCTGCTTTTCACTACAATGGGCCCACCTCCCTGCAATGCAAACGCTCCATCCCAGCACCTGCCTTTTCTTTTCACTGTCCAAAGGAAAACCCCTGTCCCCTTTCTGCTAAATCTTCACTCTCTGACTATCACCTCGGATTCTAGGATAAAGCCCCCATAATACATGCTCTTTGGCTCCATGGGGTTCCTCGATCAGGAGCAGTTTGCTTTACTTCAGTTCGGCATCTGTCCACCTATTGTTAACAAGCTTCCTCGGTCTAAGACAAAACTATTCCCTCTAAAACTTCTCTCTGCTTTTTTATGTCTACCAGCAATCTCATTGGACCTTTTTTTTTTAAACAAGGAGCCATGACTTTATGACTGTTATTTCTGAAGAGTTCAAAAGATTAAAAAACCCACTAATGTTCTAAAATAATCAGTGTTTCCTCCCCAAATGCTGTGCTGGTATACCATTTTTAAAAAGCTTTTAACAAAAACAGGAAGAAAAAGAAAAGTTTGATCTGCTCAGTCTAGATAACGTTAGCAGCAAATGAAAGATTTCAGTTAACTGAGACTCTGCTCTAATACTAGCAATTTTTTTCTTGCCTAAAAATTTTCCAACCATCATTGAACAGTATCTCCTTGTCTGGGCCCTTTATGAATATCACTCTTCATTCCTAAGAATTCTCACAGCTTCTCACTCCCCTTCTCATTCTTGCCAATGGATGTCACCCGCTTTGCTGCAGATATTTTATCCCCCAAAAGACAGGTCTCCAGGAAATGCTAAACCAAATGGAAACAAAGGAGAGAGACTACAGATTCACTTTTTAGATCCTGGACACTTGAGTTAATTGACTCTATTCCATAGCCACTTTCTTTTAAGCTTCTTTTAGGCCTTTAAAAATAGAATAAAACACTTCCAATGTGCTGGTGTTGAGGGTCAAATTACCATCTCTTGATCACATCTCTCATATCTACGCACTAGGACTCCATACTCTTGCTGACTCTTTAGTCTTTAATAAGGTATTGTATGGAACCTAATCTTGTTAATGGGCAACTCCCACACTCATTTTCACCTACTTTTTTCCTATTTTGAAAAAAAGTGTGTGTGAGTTGTGTGTGTGTGTGTGTGTGTGTGTGTGTGTGTGTGTGTGTGTGTGT
>JAQQAC010009376.1:4350378-4406276 GCA_029783875.1 Phataginus tricuspis | reverse complement strand
TGTGTGTGTGTGTGTGTGTGTGTGTGTGTGTGTGTGTGTGTGTGTGTGTGAGATGAGCGAGGGGACTGCTGGAAGACTGAGGAGGGTATTATGCTTTCACTATTTTGTAGCAGAAATATAAACACGCCTTCAGATGACTTATGACATCCCTTACAAATGAAGATCCACGCAGTGGGGGTTCCTCCGAGCCTCTGCCACTCAGAAATAGTTACAAAGGAGGAAGGAGACAATCAGGTGGCATTTGAAAAGAGCATTCACTTACAGGGCTGAGGGATCCAGGATGGACAACCATCCTTCCCATAGTTAGGGCAGCATTACAGATTGTCAAAAACATTATTCTGTTCCCTTCTGAGTCAAAGAGGTTTTTTTTGTAGCCCAGTTGGGAATTTACATTTCAACTACTTCTATGAGAAAATAAGTTCCAAAATTCAAATAGATGACTTAAAACGAACTTTTGCCTAAATTTTGTCATTTGTAGAGACCCTCAAATTGTTTTGCTTTAGATAGAAGAACATCAGAATAACCCATAGTTTCTGCGGCTGGACAAAGTAACCAGTGAGTCTTTACCGGAGAAATGGACGTTCTCCTAGGTAGAGGTTCAAACAGAACTTTCCCCCTTCGATCATTCAGATCTGTAATGCATAGTTCTTACTTTTTGTGGGATTCAGAACTGCCGCTGCTCTTTCCATTGCATTTGACATATTTCTGTACCACAGTCTGTCTCTGCTTATACAGGTGTCGCCAATAACACGGGTTTGGGTTGGGACTGCGGGGATGGTGGGCATCTTTTAGCATGTTTCAAAGAACAGCAGGTAGTGTATTTCATGCTGAATAGTGATTAGGGAAGCCAATGGCCAGCAACCACACCTGTGCTGGAAATCTTTCCCTTTAATTCTAAGTGGCTTCCAAGGCAGTGCTAAGATATTTTGAGAATGGAGGTATTCATTTCAGTGACAAAATCTGACCTCAGAAGAAGCTGACATACTTTCCAAGAACGGAGAACTAGGCTAAAGGCAAAGTCACTATTTTCCAAGCCTTGGCTATTTTTAAAAAACTCCCTTGAATAGTAACTCCCAACCTTTATGAATTTTTTTTTTGATTTAGCCCCTCATGCGATAATAATTGAGCTTTTTGGCACTGGGTGACTGAGAATATATAAAGGGATACAGAGTTATGCCGAATTTAGTAATTTATTTCAGAGGTATATTTTACTGATCGAAACAGCAAAATAGACTGGACAAGTGTTGTAACACACATGCCCACATATACTCACATGAGTCATGTGAGTCTACAGGCGATGCCTGATGCGTTCAAGGACTTGAGAATCTCTGGCAGTAACTGCAGGCCCCTCAGGGGTCTTGAGCGTGAAGGCTGGAGACAACTTTCTCTAAAGCAGTTACAGTTTCTCAAATCCCAAACTTCCAAGTTCTAGGTCTCTTATGAACATATTCTTCTATTACTTAGCTCACATTTGGTTACACTGTGAAAATATTTTATTTTTAAATAATTTGACAAAATAATCCATGTACAGAACCCTGAAATCAGTCATCACTTGGCCTCACAAAACTATGTAATTCATACAAGTACATGTGTTTTCTTCATGCCACCACTCCATGTTTGTCACCAACTACCTGCATGCAGGCAGGTCCCGCTTCTTCTGCAAGGTTGGTGTTGTTAAGATCAGCCTGCTGCAAGGCTAAAGGCCATTTGTGTACCATGACAATCCCTAACCTGTGAGCCATAGCTGAGTCAAATGCAAAAACCATTCCACTTGAGACCAAACAGTCTGCATATAAAGGGTTCAGGAACAGCGCCTGATAAACATACACAGGCGCTGTCAGCAAATTTGGTTGGTCTTATAACCATCCCAAGTATCTCATTAAACTTGGATATTGTGAAAAACAAGATAAGCCCAGAATGGAATTGCTTATGCTAAGCCCGATGTCACCAAGTGGAGACTTGGCTTAACTGCAGCTTCGGCTCTCCCAGAAATGGAATCTGCAGCCAGTCCATCAGGAATCGCCTGGCGAGCACTAGCTAGGACATCTGCCTGACAGACCCCGGCCACCTCCTAACGGAAAGTGACCCCGCAATAACCACCCTGCTTTTCTGTCTGGTATACTTCTTTGTTTCCACTCCTTCTGCTCATAAGGGTCCTTCATTTCATACAGCTCCTCGGCGCTCCTGTCTATCGGCTAGATTGGACACTACCCGATTTGTGAATTGTTGAATAAAGCCAATAAGCCCTTTAAAATTACTAAATTGAATTTTGTTTAACAATATATATTAAATGCTAGAAAAACTTCTCGTGCTGACCCAGGTTGCAGAGATTCCTGAAAGCTCGCTGGAATATTTCAGTTCCTTGCAGCTAACTGCTATAACACCATCGTAAAATAAATGTATCGATACTCCTAGTAACAGTTGTCTTATAAGACAAAATAATGAGAGTGGGGGGAAACACCTCCCCCCACAGAAAAAACCTTCCTAGAGGAAAATGCTACAACTTGAGACGAAACGGCCAAAGCTGAAGGGACGGCTCTGTGCACAGCGAGAGCCGGCCCTGAGGCACACTGAGTCACGGGGGAGCCGCGCACCATATTCTACCTTTCGAGAGTTTTAAATGTTTTATAGTTTAAGTGTTATGGCTCTGATGCGGTATGTTTTAGTTAAGCATATTAATTATATTTATTATAGGATATGTAATTATATTTGTATAACTAGTAAAATACATAACATAATAATCTATAATTTGTATGTATTTTGTAGAATATATTATGAGTACTATAATTCATATCATTTGTCTATGTATATTGATATACTAATTAGCATGACATTTTACTATATTTTAAATTTCTTCACTACATTTTAAAATGATGTTTTTATTTTAATATTGAATTTAATATTTCAGGGACATCTGCTTCCACCCCCAGTTAATGGGAAAGTGTAATTATAATGAGAAAACAGAATTCACCTAAAAGAATTATCAATCAGGTGGATATTCCCATACAACAGTGATCACCTGTGAACTCCCTCTGGGTAGAAAATCATCCTGTGTATCTATCTCTGTTAGGGACTGACTCTTTCCAGATCTTTGTTTTAATATTCAGGGGAAGGGAAGACCAGGCTCAGGAAGTAAGATCTTGCAGCCCCGCCCCAGAACTGCACCGCCACCTGGGGTGGGGCTGGGAGACCGGGAAGGAGGGCGGGCGGCCGTGGCCCTCCTCCAGCCTCCCAGGTGAGGGCAGGTGTTAGAAGTTTGTTCTCTGGTCATGTTCTGAGTAATCCGCGGGAAACAAATGCCTAATCCTTAACATTTACTGTGGTATGACAGCAAAATCTCCCCATCAGGACAAAGAAATACCATGTCACATGCTCTTAGAAGAGGTTCTGTAAATGACGTTAGAGGGAGGCAGAGAGGCAACGAAACTTTAGGAAAGAGAAATGCGCCATCTTTTCACAGTGGTGCCTTCTGTAGCTGACCCTGGGTACTTAACAGGGACTTTGATCTTGAAGAAAAATCAGCAAAAGAGCAGCAGAACGCTGCTGCTCTACTTTGCCTCCATCAACCCTTTCTTCTGTTTTACCTGAAAACGTGTAACCCAGCTGGGCAAACCCCTGGGGGTGAGATCATAGCAATATAATGTGTGAGCCCATCTCTAAGCCCATGGCTGTCATATCCTCTCCATTTCTATTTCAGTGCAGGCTCAGCATGGAATCATAATGACGCTGGTTATGTCTTCTGTTCACTCACGGTTTTGTTCGATAGATGTCAAAACATGTTACCAATATGACCCCATTTAACTCAGGACTTAACAGGGGTGAGATGTGCCAGGATTTCAGATCAGGCGTTTTCCTGCCTTGGGGTCATACATAAAGTGCTGACGTAATAGACTCCAGGGTGTGAGGAAGGCAACACAAATCCTATACCTTTACAGTTGCCAGAGCCCCTGAGAGGTAAATTCATTTACTACTTTCACTCTTTGGAAGGACTAATTCCAATACCACATCAATGAACACGTATGTGAGCTAACCGTGGGGAGGAAGGAGGACTGGTTTTGAGTTGGCCCCGTACCAACATGTTGTATAAATACATTCCAAAGAACAAAAGAAAGAACTCCACGAATCTGGGTTTTGCTTTGAACAATCTCTTGCGAGAGGCAGTCTGTTACTGTAACTGAGAATGTTATCCTGGGAAGAAGACAAATCAGGACATGGGCAGTGGGGTTTGAATCCTGGTGTTCCCTTTTCCTAGATATTTGACCATGGCAGGGAGTCACTCTGAACCTCAATTTCATCATCTGTGAAATGCACCAGCCTCATAAGGATGTTCTGGGGAATGAGACTGAGATAACACGTTGGTCCAACGAAACAGCATTCCTTTCACAGCATGAGGACAAGATGTTGCACATGCCCCACCGGGGACTAAAGAACAAAACCTCCCAAAGAGCCGGATGGAATTCAAAGAAACTCTTGACAACTCAAAAACATTATAGACTTTCAAGGCCTTGAACAAATAGAACATTTTGATTTAAATTATAGCAAAATCAGCCTTGATAAGTAAAAACTAAACAAGAACGCAAGGAATTAGTTCACAGTTGTACTTATCCTCTGGTCATTTGACCCTGTGTGTCTTTTCTCTCTGCTCTCCTTCTAACAGCCATATTTCTAAAAAGTTATCCCTGCTGTCCGTTTCCTCACCTCCCACTCCATAGCTAGGTTCAAATCTGCCCCGTAACTTCATCCCTTTACTGAAGATTCTCACTAAGGTTACCCAAAAACCTCAGTGTTGCTGAATTCACAAACAACTTTTTAAAGTAGTTATCTGACCCTCTTATCTGACTCTCCAGCAGCCATCAGCAGTATGGACCTTCACTCACATGACACGCAGCTGCTCTGTCTTCCTGCTTCCCTCACGAAGCACTGGGCAAGTTTTCTTCTCTGATGCTGTCCTCCCCTCTATCCCCCTTACAAGTTCATCTGCCTCTTCAGGGCCAACATTACTGGCCACCCCAGAGACTGGGTCCTGTGTCTTTTCTCTTTAAATCCTCTCCTCTGGCTGATTCCACACATGTCCAAGATTGTAATAACCAAAGATCTTTCACTGAAATAAATGTAGATGAATCACAATTTTAAATTTCCAACCCAGAAATCTCTTATGAGATCCAGCCCCACATGCCCAATTGCCTATTTGGTATCTCATCTTGGATACTTCAGACATCACCTCAAATGCAATCTTTGAAATGCAAGTGTGATAAGGCTGGTCCTCTGCTTCAAAACCCTTGTTGGCTTCCCTTGCTCTAAGGATTAAGATAAGAGTCCTCAGCAGGCCTAGAAAAGCATATATTAAAGTGCCTGCTCTGTCCCCAGCCTCATTCCACAGCAGGCCCCCTGCTGTCCCTTATTCCAGCCACAGGGGCCAACATTTAGGTCCTGAAATAAGCCATTCTTTCCTCCTACCAAAGGGCTTCAGTACATGCTGTTCCCTCCACCAGAGTTTCTCTTCCTGCACGCTTGACCTGCTGAACCCTCTGTATTACAAAGAAAACATCACCAGTCACCATGTGGATCCAGTGGGCCCTTTACATTTTTCAAAAAGTTTCTTGAGAATGATTTTAATGAATAATGCACAAAAAAAATGGAGAGCAGAAACTTGATCATAATTGTTAATGAGAACTTAAATGGCAAACCAAATTTGTATTCCGTATTTTCCTGGCTTCAAAGGTACAGACACCAAAAGGGCCAACACTCTTTTAATGGCGTTGAACGCTCATCAGTGGTCTTGAATGAACCTGGAACATACATGTCTGGCAAATGCTGATCGTCTGTGTGAAGACAGACAGACATCTCTGTGAAGTCGTAGCTCGTCACTTCTGCCTCTTCCTACAGCTGCATCTTCAAAACACTGTATGGTTGAACATTTTGATGGCTCATAATTTTGCTGATAAGAGGACAGTCATTTCATGTCTTAGCAATTGCAGAACGTTTTCATTTCTAGATTTTGTCATGCTCATGAATTGACGATCCAGTGATTTTCTTTTTTCATTTTTACATCATCTATTTCTTCCAACCACCTTTGTGTACCTACCACATTGTTTACTTATCAACCATATGAAGTAAACTTCTGGCGCATACACATCTTAAAAGATGAAACAGTACTGTCAAATATCCTTTTACCAAAATGGAATGATCTAGGTTTTTGTTGCAAAATGTATGATGAAGTACTTCCTATTACTGGATGACTAACTGGATATGAATACCCTATATCCTTTTTGTCCTTTGAGATGTATTGTTGATTCATGGATCCCTGAGTTGGGGAAAATTCATCTAGGAAAACATTATCTGAAGAATCAGTGTGAGATTTCACTTAGATAATCAGTTTCACCATCATTAGGGTCTAGAGTACTTCTATATGTATCTTTTTGCATTTACCTTCTGAATTATGTCATAATCGTGAGACACTTTCCTTTGTCGATTTTTTTCTCTTCACTACATCAGAAAAAAATTGTAAAATTCTGAATGCTCAACTATGTTCAATTAAAGATTCTTTAAAAGTATGTACAAAGATGATGTCTCTAGACTTCTTTGAAATCTTCTTAGAGATGATGCCGAACTGTAGGTGATGCAATAAGAAAATTCAAGGATAACAGTGAGCATTTATCTCACCACTGTAGCATCTTACAGGTGATTTCATCATTCTTTGCCTTTCTATTTTTACTATTTTAGTCTGCTTTTTAGCATGGTTGCAAATAATGGATGAGTCAGGATAAACTCATTCTCCGATGATGAAATAGCAACATGCTTCAAGATATAGGAAAGATAAGATCACTACAGCCCTATAAGGCATCTTAGACATAGAAGAGTCCAGTGGAACACAGAGTAATGGTAAGACAGAATGATTTTTCTGCTTCAAAATAAGTAGATTTACTCTTTGTTCCTTGGTAAACCTTTAAGAATGATGGAATTTATGAAGTAGCAAACTGTAAAAACAGTTAAGGTTGCTCAAAAAAGAAATCCCCAAACCAAAATGGGATCTGATGGACTCTGAGGGTACCCTGAGGGTCGAGGGCACCTACTCACATTTAAGATGTCAGTATTGTTGCTATTTTGTTTGGGAAAGGGTTTCTGGAACTTCCTAAAGACATCAAACTTCCCTTACACATTTTAATGTCATTTTTCTCTTTCATAGCACTAAACATAGTTTCAGTTCGACATTTATTGGTCTGATTAGTATGGATATTTTTTCAGTGTCTGCTCACAAAACTGTCAAGATTATGAAGGCAGAGACAATTCACAATTCTGATCCCCAGTGTATTCTCAGCCCCTGGAATTGGGCACGGCACATAGTAGGTTCTCAGGAAGGACCTTAGGGAAATGGGCCCAAACTCAGCTGTTTTTATCTCCATGCTATGTGTAATAACTGCAGCTGCCCGTTATTGCTTCATAATTTTTCCCCTTAAGACGACTGTATCTTTTCACCTCCCCTGCCCCCGGCTGCATGATCCTTGACAACAGTGAAGAAAATACATGTTAAGTGTCTAATGAGGCCAGGTGATTTACATTTATTGTTTTGGCTTTAAAGGCTCAAAATCATACAAAGTGAATATTATATGATTCTCATTTTACAGATGAGAGATTGGGATTTTAAAAGGTTAACTAACTTGCCCAAGGTCAGAGAACCAATAAACAGGAAAAATGAGATTCAGATTTGTGCCTGGTATGACTCTGACCTGTGCTACTTCCATTCTATCACTGAAACACACATTGGGGAAATGTACCGTTCTGTTTTCTTTTTTTAAACAATTACCAGAAACACAGAGTTTCATGGGTAGGAGATGGTGTAGCCTAAAGAACAATGATTCAGTTTAAATCAAGATTAGGGGTGGTTTATCTGTGTGGGTTTTTTGTTTTTAACTATTGGCCTTGCCTGTGTGTGGAATCTTATTTGATGGATCTGCCTTTTATCAGCACCTCAAAAATGTATTTCCATTGGCTATCAAGTGCTTATTTCCGTAAAATATGATGACTTAAAGCCGGCCCAGTGTTTTTAACCTGTCAGACACGTGCACATTTACACACCCCTGTCAGAGACCGTAATGGTTCCCTCCTCAGAACTCCGTCACCTCATACACCTCCATTAGGCGCTTAGGTTCTTCCTTCCAAAATGAAAAAACACATTCACGAGACATCACCATTAGCAGCCATAGAAAGGTTAGAGTGACATAAAGTGACTAATATCTGGATGGAGGAGAGAATGGAGAGTGGTGCCACAGTGGCAAATTCAAGTCCCTCCCTGTAATTCCCACCTGCAGGCAAGAGCCCAGCCACGCCACACAACACGCGCTCCAGCCCCCAGGGCCGCGCACCTGCCTACTCTGCTCGCAACCCGGGTCCCCTACAGGGGGCTCAGAGCGCAGGGGTCCCGGCACCCGCTTCCAGGCACGAAGGAGGCTGCGCCGGGACGGAGAGACGATGTGACGGAAGCCCGCCGACACCGGCCACGGGCAGCGCGTGGACGCAGCGGGTCCGCGGGGCGCAGCCAGCCGGGGCTGGGCGGAGACTCGGCCCCAGGGCCCCCGCCGTGCCCAGCGGTGGGCAGCTCACCCCCCGCAGCAAGCGTTGCCTGTCCCCATTATCATCCATGGAGAGGGAAAGGCGAAGGGGAGAGCGTGCGGGTTCAGAAAAGAAACGAAACTTAAGGGAACAAGAAGCATTCACTGAACATCGGATGGGCCGAGACGCACGGGGAGCCGCTGCGCCCTCCCGCTGCTCGGCCGCTCTGAGTAGGGCCTGACACCTGGCCCGTGGGGTCTGCACCCCCCTCACCCCCGGGCCCGAGCACCCACAACGCCCCAGCTCCCCACCTCGGCCCCTGCACACCGGCCTCCACCTTGCCCTCCTACCTGGCGGGCACCACCTGCATTTCTGCTGGGTGCACCTTCTGCCTGGATGGCTCACCCCACACGCCACTTGGGGAAACCCCTCACCCCCTTCCTATTTTGTCCCAGTACCTTCTCCTTGAGGAAGCCCACCTTGACCTCTGATTTTAAACTGCGGCCCTAAAATAAAAAGAAAAAACAAACAAACAAAAAAGACAAAACAAAACAAAAAACTGCGACCCTTCCCCAACTGGGTCTGACACCCCCAGATCCTGTACTCTGCTTTCTCTCTTCCCCCACAGAGCTCATCACCTCCTAAGAACACTGTTATATTCAGCATCTATTTTCTATTTCCCCCGGGGAGTGTGTGCTTCAAAGCGGAGAGAGGGGGACGGAACTGTCTTCCTCACCAATTCTCCTTAAATATGTGTTGAACTTCATGCTTTAGATTTCCCTTAACAGTTTCCCCATTGGTTCCAAGAGGAAAACCTCATCCTTGCCATTTCCCCCATTTTGCCAAGGAAACATCAAAAATGACTACTAAACCCCCTTAAGATAAAAATAAGCCAGGAAACAGCTAACCGTCGCATCACATGTTCTCTGGGCAGTGAACTAACTTGTGTATTGAATTTATTTCTAGTCATCTCTTTCCAAAAAGAATCTGTGATTGTTTCATGGCAAGGAATCTCCCTTTCCTTCAGCCATACAGGAAGAAACCAGAAGTGAACAAAGCAATCCTCTTGTGTTTTTTGCAAAACAGAATTACTGTGACAAAGAAAGAACACACTCGCACACACAACACGGGGCATTAGCTTCTAGGACACGTACAGACGCTCTGGCCACCCCAAAATCCCAGCACACGTAGTCCGTCTCCACCGAGGAAGCCTTCTTTAATAGAAGGTGTGGTTCCCAAGCTTTGAAGAGAAAACCAGCCTTAAAATACATAAATGGCGGAATTGCTCCATTCCTTTGATAACAGGCACTTCGTGCTAATAAAGATGAGCTTTAGAAGAATTACCAGGGATATGCCAGGTGACAAATTATACACATATCTAGAGAAAGAAATACTCCTGGAATGAGACCAGGCCTGCAATACATTTGCAGTATTTCTGTGCCGGGTATAAATTGAGTCATTTCGCTGACCACTGGAGAGAGCCTGTGCTAAGCCTGATTTTCCCTGCCTCACACGACAGATTTTCATCTCTATGACTGCAGGTCACATTATCGCATGGATGAACTGCTATGTAGGTCAGCGAAGAGTCCTTGTCTAATTGAACGTGTGTTTTATCCCTGGTATTCATGCTCTATATATCAACATTTTAGATAGTTACTTGGTGGGTGGGGAAGAGATTAAATATTGGGATGATTATACTTGGTTTGAAGCTGACCAATTCAAAATTCCTGAATTAGTTAAAGTATTTCATTCTTGAACATTACGTTTACTTTTAAACTGAATCACCAGCATTTAATTGACATTACTTGCTTACCTATGACTTCTTCCACAATGTCAAAAACCTTTTTAAACTAAGGAATGCCTGATTCTAACTTCAATGCTTACGGTTCCAGAAAGAAGCAGGGTACTACTCTTTGCTTTTTAATAACAGGCAAACAACCATGATTGTATGACCCCTGAGCTCTGTGAGGCACACACAGTATGGAGTGATGTGCTAAAAATCGTGGCTGCGGAGAGACAAAATCCAGAAGTCAGAAAAAGCATCAGTCATGAAGAAGTGACTCTGACGACAGAGGTCAGACCTGAGAATCAGGTTAAGTCTATCGATGGGATGAAATGATCCTGTTAGTGGTTATGTTCAGACTTTGAAAAGGCTCAATAAATAGCCTTTTGCCAAAACTAAGATATATCCATCCCAAGAGGGGATCAGGCCTCTCTCGCTGGTGCTGGAGAGCAGCCGACACACAGTAGGCCCTCAAGGCATTTTCGGAGCAGACTCCTGAATGAAGAATTTCCTGTAGTTCAGTTGAGTGCTGTAACCCCACTGGAGAACATTGCTCTCTGGCTACCATATCTTGTCAATATATAATGCAAAAGGGACAAATCTTCCCCCCAGAACAGAAATGTTCAGGTTGCACTTTCCAGAAAATCTGAATTAACGGTTCAGAGTGGAACCCAAGCATCTCTGCTTTTCAAGGATCAGCGAGGTGATTCTACTGTGTAGCCAAAAATAAAAACCATGACCAACTTCTCAAAATATTTTTATATGATGTTTGTCTATTCTGACAAGCAGAAAAAAAAAGTATCTTTTAAAAGACATCTGCCACACTCCTATAACACTTTGAAAGAATTTGAATATTTGAATTTAAAAATGTGTATGTATAGTTCAAGAATATTTTATTTCACATCCATCAAAAAAATAAACCTTACATCCCTGATACTTTAATGAAAATGTGATCCCCAGTTACTTTGAAAAAGAAATGCTACACACAGTGCCTTGGACACAGTGGTGCTTTCAAATAAAACTTGGTGAGCAAAATCTTACAGTTTAAATAGACATGTACCCGTTTCTGAGCCTGGATTTTATAGATAAATCACAAGGGCTGTGGTAGCTGCTTGTCCATCTCAAATCAGCATTTTTCATTAGTGATTTCAAATCAGTTCGCAGACACCAAATGGGGGGCAAACATGTACAATCCTCTCCACTTAGCATGTTTCTAAATATTCTATATCAAAGTAACAAAGAAGGGTGGCCCTGCAACCCCAGAGGGGCAATGGAGGAAGCTCACGGCAGGAAATGCAGAGAACATTATAAGACCAAGCACCTCCACCGTATAAAATGCTACAAGTTGTACTTTTCCTGTACTTTCCTGACTGCAGTGATCGAACCTGGCCTGGGGTGCCTCCCTTCTCAGGAGGAGCACGGAGCTCAACTCGCTGTGCGGGGAGTGGTTCCCAGGGTAGCCGCAGCCCGGCCCGGCCCAGAGCAGTAGTGAGCGAGGTCCCCTCGGGACCTCCAGGCCACTTCAATCGCAAGGCGCAGGGAAGACTGGAAGCCCCGCGGTGCCGCCGAGGTTCTGAGGCTGTTCGGTGACTGAGGCAAACTGCAGTCTGGCTCTTTGCACACCGCGCTCCGCTCCGGGGCGGCCCAAAGCCCCGACTCCCTAACTGGACTTGCTGGGTCCTCTTCCTCCTCCACGGGGAGCGCAAACCTCTTATGGCAAAGATGAGGGTTTCAGAGCTTTTAAAGGAAGAGAATCCAAGAAACTGAACTATGGTCACCTGTATCTCCTCCATACCAAGCGTCTGAGGACTGAAACTCTACTGCAGCAGATAAACTCAATAATTATCGAAATTATTTAAATGCAAAGGCTCTACCCCCTCATTCAGGCACATTGTCAGAAGGTGGAAATGCTGCACTTTCGGGGTTTCTGATCTTCAGTAAACTGGGTTTGGAGGGCCTTAAAGAGTTTGAAGTTTCCAGAGCCGGAGGCCCAGTTTCCCTCTGGCAGACACAACCCACAACCCACCGCGGGCTGCCTGCTCTGCCCTCCTTGCTGCTTTGGGCTGCGGGTGGCTACCGGCTCACAGCAGGGGCACCCTCTACTCTTTGGACTCCTTGCCTTCTCTTCAAGCTTTAAAATCCCTGATGCAGCAAAAGAAAGCAGTCACGTGAGACATGTTTTCCCCAATACACCTGAATTCTCCTTCAAATAGGCTGAGCTCTGAGGACTTGCTGTGTAAACACTGCTGTTCCTCGTGGTGTGCAAAGGGCCCACTTTCCTGAAGACCTGTTTAGTAAGGGCTCTCTTCATAAGTGCTCTCCACTTGGGTGAAATGGCTCAAACCTCCCCACATTCCTACGAGGCAGGCCAAATTATTAAGCCCACTGTGACCACCACCTCAAGCCCTGGATCTGCATCCTAAAATAGACATCAGATGCAAATGAAACCAGGAAGTCAGCGACTAAAGATGAGAATACCTATTATTTTAGCTGATTCATTAAAACAGCATCATCACGCAGTGAAAAGCCACGTGATACAGGGAAAAAGTGGTAAGTGAGGATCCGGACATCCGTATCTTAGTGGCAGTTCTGCCTGCTGATATCATGCCCTGGAAGCGTCATTTCACATGTATCTTCCCAAATACGAGATATAGGGGGCAACACCTCACCCAGCTGGCTCCTGGGGGTAGTTGAAAAATAAGGGTTTATCCTTTAATACAACACAGCTCACAAATACCACATGATTTTCCTTACATGTGGAATCTAAAAAAAATAAACACATGAACAAACACAACAGAAACAGACTCATAAATACAGAGAATAAACTGGTAGTCGCCATAGGGGAGAGGGGATGAGGGGCACGAGCAAAATAGGTGGAGGGGATCAAGAGGTGCAGGCTTCCAGTTCTAAAATAAATCACGGGGATGAGAAGTGGAGCATAGGGAATGCAGTCAATGATCTTGTAATCATTTGGTATGGTGCCAGATGGTAACTACACTTACTATCATGAAAATTTTGTAATGTATAGAATTGTCAAATCACAATGTTATACACCTGAAACCAGTATTGTGTATCAACTATACTTCAATAAAAAAAAGGAAAGCATTACACAATGAAAAATAGAGCTCTTAAAGTCAGTAGAAGTGGGAAGCAAATACAGTGTAACTCCTTGCAATGTCCTTTAAAATTTCTCATCAAAGAAACACAGAGGAGAGCAGCTGCAGATGAATGCACCCCGCCAATAGACAGCACCCAAAATGTTATCACATGGCTGAGCACGAGCTGTCTTGGTCTGTTTTATTTATCCTCTTTTGCAATACATTTAAATACCAAAACCTAACTGGGGCATGCTGAATTTTCCAGAGGCTCAAGGAGAGGGGGTTTTAACATTTGATTTTCTGTAGATAATACATTCCCATTTGGTTGGGAATGAAGTATTTTCATTTTGTGTGGCCTCCTTCTCATTTCCAGGCAATCTAGAACCTAGACTCAAAAGAAAAAAAAAAAAGAAAGGAAAAATTCCATTTAATTTAACGTGTGTCTTGCTAATGGTAAAAAGTAGAATGAGTCTCCCTACTTGTCACTGTTCCTTGTGGCGGGCTGCTAGCACGTCAGAATCTTGTTGGATGCAATATTTTAAGATGCCTCTTTCTGATAACACGGTGGAAAGGAAAGATGCTGGCGTTTGAGGAAAAAGGCTAAGCAAAACATTTTGTGGTTCCTGAATTCCCCATGTTAATAGCCTGACAGTCACACTTAAAAGGAGTAATATTTCAGTGGCTTTGAGTGTGTAATTAGTGTTTGTATCCATAAAGGCCGGGCATTCTTGGATTAACGCTTATTCAGATGAAATCCTCTCCCACAGGGCTGTCTGGGGCTTCAGAGTTCCATGGTGAGTAGTTGGTTATCATGCTATTAATATGTTTTTCCTTTTTTGTCTTGTTCTCTCTATAGATGAACATTTAGCAAAATCAAAATTTCCAGGTCAATTACCTGGCTGTGTTGCAAAGCATTCATGAAAATGACTGGGGAAGGATCCTGTTCATTGATCACCAGAATTAGGGCAACACATTTGGAGCTCACTCTGCCTCACCTTCCTGGGCAGGTGGCCCTTGGCCACACCCTCCTAGGCCCAGGGCTCATTACTCCTGTGGCCTCGTGCTCAAGAAGGGGCTGGGACCACTCGTGCTTTCAGAGGCTGCATCTACTGCTTCTTGAGATGGACTTTTTATCAGGGCAGACTGCTTCCTATCATACAGATGGCTTCAGAGACTAGTGGTGGCTGCTTGCTAATCACCCTAGCACAGCCTCCACTGGGCATGCTGCATGGATTAGGGGAGGGCAGGGGACTGGATTCCCACCCAGCTGGCTCTGAGCCCGTCCTCCTGGGGGAAGCCCCCAGAGCATGTGGTGAGGAGCCTAGCCTTGGGATCTGAGGTTCCTCCTATGAGTTTCACTTTTCCCTGCACATAAAATCCCCCTTGTCCTAGGATGTTGGGGATATTGTGGGGGTTTCTGGTCTAAGTTTACAGAGTCATTTCTAAGGTCTGTGCCCTTTCAAATCTCTAATTTGTTTTCTTTGATTGGAATGCCCTGATGGATCAAAGTGATTCACTTCTATACCCTGCTCTTAGTGTCTTCCTCACGTCTTTGGAGATGGATGGTCTCTTTTTATGAAAAGGAATCTTCCAACCCCATTTCCCCTCAGATGTTCTGTGATGCTTCTATCAAGAAATAAATCAGCACTCTTGGTAAACATTTCATTCTCATGCGTAAAATGTATAACCCTTGACTCTCTTCTTTTACAATTCAAATACCTTCTCTTCTTGCAAAAGGGATAGCAAAGATCCAATTACATCCCCTTTCTCCCTCTCTGTGTCTGCCATGCTCTCATTTTGCATCGTGAGTGCATTTTATGGAATTTATGCTTACAGTTGCATTCTGCACTTCTCTTTATCTTGTACAGACACTGTCACAGGATCGAGAAGCTTGTACAAGTGTAATAAACCATTATTCCTTGATTGATTACAAACTACCCAGCATGCTATCAGCCACCTATTCCTAGCTATGCGCATTAGGAAAGGCAGATCTAACCATTCATTCTAGCTATTCGCATCCTAAAGAAAGAGCAAACCCTCATCTACGGAACAGCCCTAAAAATAACATGGAGTGTGAAGGACGTAAGCTATCCACAGGATGAATTATTTATATGGTTATAAAAAGCATTTTAAATAGTTTTAGAGGCTCAGGGAATATAAGGCACCACGGTGCACCTCTATTTCTACCTGTAACCCAAATCTCCAGTTTCCTTCAGAGATTTTATTTTTTTAATCTGCATAAGAGAGGCTCAGTAGTCTCCATTTTCAATGGACAAACATGCTGAAAGCAATTCTGCTTAAAACAAACAAAAACTCCTTCTAAATGCATTTCTTGGATTTAGGCCATTGTCACAAAATCACTCCTCTTCTGTGTGGCTCCCCTGGCTGCTTTTAGAGCTTTGTTTTCAAATACAAAAGCAGATTTGAGCATTGCTCCTAGTGAGTGCTGTAGATGGGATTTAAATAATACAGCAGTTGGGACTGAAAGGAACTTTTAGAAATGGCTAGACAGGGGATAGACCAGATGGGGAGAGGAAAGGACGTAAAAATTGAACGCAAGAGCTTTCAGGATGGTGGTTGGTCTCTGCACTGGTTTCTGGAATCTGCCCTGCTTTCTAAATATTACTAAGAGCATGGGTGAGCAACTGGGATCAAAACTAGATTATGTTTAGCAAAATCATTTTGTTTTTCCTCTTCAGAACCCATTCCACTGACTATCAGGGTTAGAACACATTTCAAAAACTGTCTAAGACCAGCACATCTTTCCCACTCGGGAGCATGTAAGGTATGAGGGCATGTGGATGACAAAACATATTTTGGAAGGAGAAAACGCACTTATGTGAGCTGGCATTATGTGTATTTCTGTAAAAAGTATTCTGTATAAACTGATTATATGTTGTCAGGCAAATAATTCACTTTATTGCTTTCTCTTTCAGTTCTTCTAATTCAGAAACTTGGTAGAAACAGGAATTTGTCCTATTTACAAAGTGCTTGGTTTATGGTGAAATTGTAGTAGTAACAACAGAATAAGAATGGATATCAACTTGGACTTTTAAAGGCATTCTATAAAGGTGCCGTCAACCTATTTGTTTAGTGTGAATATATGTGTGTCTTTAGCCACATTCCCTCTGCACCGAGAAATACACAGGGAGGAAAGAACAGATGAAACATGAATTAACACCTTTGCCCCTCAACATTTTTTTCCTGTTGTTTAGGCAACTGGAAATTTGCATAAATGATATATAAGACATGGAATAAAGATTATGAACCGTATGTTAATATCCATAATTCAATCAATCAATGTTCACCATCTCCTACAGCTAGCTCATGGGTTTATATCGCAGAATATGCTAGAAAAGGGAGCTTACAGTCTTCCTTCAATAGCATCTTCACTCTCTTGTCTTGACCTTCATTTGACCTTTACATTTCACCCACGCAGTCCCTGTCCCGAGTTTCTTTCGGTCCACTGCGAAATGAGATCAAGAAGGACAACACAGTGGACTTTTCTTAAATTGAAATTATTTGTTAAAAGCCAGTCCTATTACTACATACTGAGATTTTCTCCTACTTCTTTTAAAAATTATGGTGAAAGCCAATTATAGATTTTTTTAAATGTGCTTCCTAGTTAAAGTACAGTCTTAGTACCTTATGCATGTCCCTTCAAGCCTAAGAATTACTCTCCTAAATATCAATCATCTCTTCCTAACAACACTGCAGTAACTATGGGGTGGTAAAATAAGACAAGGAAAGATGAAAGATCGAAGCACTGGTGAAGGAGACGCATAGTGGAATGAAAGTCATGGTTGTGACCACCACTATAAAAATATACACCAGCTTTGCAGAGTCACCACAGAGAGCATTCTCTAGGCACTGCCCACATGCCAGACTCTGCGTCAACTGCTTTATGCACTTTATCTCAGCACTCCTCACAACTTGAGGACTTGAGCTCAAGAATCCGTTGCTTTCTAAAAATATTAGCCATTATACATCAAAATCAATCGTGACTCTATTTGGGAGTATCAAAGTGGGATATTTACTTTCATTTTCCAAATTATCCAATGTACTTCAGTTATTTATGATAGCATCATTAATAAGTATAAACAAAACTGCCAAAACTATATTCAAGATGAGCTAATACAGAGAGACATCAGAGTATGTATGAATGCTCAAATAAATTGGTTCAGTCTCTTTTAAGCATGTGTTTCTCGGAACAAACGTGACAGAAATTTGTTGATGCAAAAGAAAAAAAGTTATTTAAAACTGCAAATGGGAGAGAAAAAAGGAAAGGATAACAGCCTGAGATATTTCCTCCTGATCCAGCCACCACACAAAGTTGAAAACGATTTTGAATGTGTTTGAATGCATTTTCTCTCTCTGGATGTCTCTCGGATGAAAGAAAAGACCAGCTACGATTTTAAGGAAAGGACCTGTGCACTAGAACATCCTGAACAAGACCATAGCATCCTTCTGCTCAACTGAAGAGATGGTCTATTGGAGAAAAACGAATTAACAGTTGATCTGAGGAACAAAAGAAGGCTCTTGTGTGGCATTTTGTTGCAGAAGTGACTGCAATAATAATAACAACAATAAATGTCCAGAGAATGTGCCACATAATTACAGTGTTTATAGTAGATAATTTAAAGGCACAGATGAGTTGGAGTTTTCTGAGGACTCCTCTAACCCCTGAGAATGCAACTTATTGTGCTATGACCTTGATTTTCCATGAAAGAAAAACCTTTGAAATAATGAACCCAATACTATAAATTATACCGACGAAGAAAAAATACTCTTAGAAAATAAAAAGTATTTTATTTCCTCCGGCTTCAGCCAGGAGTAAAGTCAAATAGAATTACATGGGATTTCACTCTAAGGACAGTAACAAGCTCTCAAGATTTAGCATGGAGCAGCCATGTGCCGAGAAAAATACTAGATGTTGACGCTCTAAGACCTTTGCTATGCGATTTTGCTGCAACTCCAGAATCCCCTGACTTTTCTCCCTGGGCTAGCGTTTCCTTCTGCAAATCCCACTGTAATAACAGGACCGTCAGACTCATGAGGTCATTGCTTGGGTCGAACAGATACAGGTCACGTGAGAGCTTTCGTTGTAAAGGATCCTTTGTCATCGGTGTCAGAGACATTAATAGGGACCCAGAGACGTGCCAACGACAAAACTACAATGTTACGGAACACGAAGTGCGTTTTATCTGTCTGCGGCTAGCTTTTCATTTTTGAAAATGGCCCTGCTTGGTCCTGCCCACTGTATAAGTCCATTCGCTAAAGCCGCAGGACAGCGCGCAGGGCCTCTGCCACAAGGGGCATCTGAGGAAGCAAGCATCCGCAGGGCAGAAATCGGGTGGTTCCTCACTGAAGGAGTTTGTTGATAGTAGGAGGAAATGTCTATCTCAGGCATCCAGATCAAGCAGGGCTGGATGGTAGTAAGGGGAAACTAGGTCGTCTGAACTAAATTTTGCAACATCTTTGAAAAACAGTAATGGCTTCTGTTAGTTAAGTCTTCTCCGAGTTCCCTGAAACGGTCTACAGACCCTCCTTCGCAAAGCAGAATGTGCCACTAAATACACACACCGACATACACACAACACACGGAACGCAGTGAGGGTCACTGAATTACAGTAGTCCCACAGAGGTGGGATGCCCCCGATGAAATCAAATCTCTTGTGTATACACATCTTAAAATAGCTTGTAATTAATTATATATGTGTATGATTCTTTGATATTTGTCTTCCTCTTGAGTGTAAGCTCCTTGGAAGCAGGTACACAGGGTGGGATCTGTCACTTAGAAAGTGTCTAATACATACTGAATGAATACATCAAACACAGTACCTGACTGGGGAGGCATTAGTAGGGCCTCAGCAACACACAGCGTTAAATTAGGTTATTTTTACGTTTTATCTAAGCCAGTGGAGCTGGAGAGGCAACCCCAAAGAACTCAGGCTAGGCTACTGACCCTGCCATATTTACTTACTTTCCATAAGTAACAAGAGGATCACTGAAAGCGAGCTGTATGTTTCACTTGTTTTCAATATTCAAAATATAAGTGAGCATTTCATGCAAAATGCAGTTAGAAAAGATGTTTTCAAGATTGCATCCATATCACTGCATGGCCCCTATCCAAGCCGATACAAGTTCTCTCCCAAGAAGGCTCTCAAAGGCCTTTTTAGGAATGACTAGAAACCAAAGACTACGCAGACTGAGATCAAAGTCTTTTCACCTCCCCAGACCCCAGGCATGTAGGAATGTCCTGAGCTTTACAGCGATCCGTGCACTTGCCCAGCTCTGTCCGTCTAGAGCCAGCTGCTGAGAGCAGGCCGATGCCTGCGACCCAGGGAAGGGCTTTGTCTGTCTCCCCTCCCTCACCCGCTGGGGCTTCACGTGGAGGGAGTCCCCACCGCAGAAGGAGTCAGGCCTGCGCGGGGAGGCAGCGCTGCTCACTGGTCTGGTGGGGAGAGAGCATGGACAGCCGCTGAACTGGAGCACCGGGAAGGAGGGCAGCCCCACACTTGGACGGGCGCGGCCCTAACCAGATGGCCTGGCCGTGATGGTGGAAGGCAGGAGAGGCTGGGGAGGGGCCCAAAGGTCAGGGGACCGAGTGGCCACGCTGGGACAGAGAAGTGAGGGCTGAGAGACCCAGAATCTGTGCAACCAAGTGCTCAACCCAATACAAAAGACAAGACAAGCGGTGGAAGAGACCCTGTGCCACCGGTCTGCCCAGAGCCGGGCATTGGTGAGAATGGCCCCCAGCAGCTGAGCCCCACCAGCAGAACCCTGGGCTCGAGGGGGGCCAAGTTCTGATGACACTAACGTCTCCTGCGTGTCACAGCGTCTGCCTCGCCATAGTGTCAAGCCTGTCGTGAATGTCCCAGAAATGCCTCAAGCCCGAGACCACCATGATGCCCAGACAATGGGGCTGTACAGTTTTTAAATGTTGCATTTTCATTTCCCATTCAGAAGAGACCAACATAAGCAGGGTGTGCTGAAGCCCGTTACACTGGATTGCTCTCTGAAACCTGCAGGGATAAGGGGTGCAGGACAGGCGACCTGTTCTCTGATAACCACATTCTCTGCGGCTCCTTACCAGCTCCCACTGTCATTTGGTTCCCTGCCTTAGCAGGGGCCAGTCTGGTGGGCAACCCGGAGGCAGTGACTGGGGCTCCTGGCCCACAGGGGGCATGCAGGACCAGCTCTGAGGGGGCCCAGGGTAGCCAAGGCCAAGAGGACATCACCAGGGCTCCATATTGGGCACATTCTCCGCAGATCTGCTTAGGACAGTCTTTCCTCCTCCCCGCTGTGAGGAGAGATCTGGCAAAGCCTGTCACACGTGGTATTTTCCTCCGCATTGTACCCCGAGTGCGTCTACACTCCATTCAGAGTAAACCCCAGCCCCCGGACGGAGGCCGGCAGAGGCTGTGATGAGCAGATTCTCTAAGGACCTTTCTGTTCTACAAGCCCTGAGTCCAAGGACCTACTATAAATACGGGAAATATAAATATGCTTAAAAGGAGAAATGCAGAAACAAAATCATAAAGCAGGTCTTATCGTTTAGAGTGAAGAGATCAGAGCTAAAGCAAAGGACAGGAGAGACAAAAAAAAAAAAAAACCATGTTGGAAGGAAAAAGGAAAGGGAATGAAAAGCACCAAATAAAGGCAGTTTACTGAGTGATTCAGGCCAGGGAGCATCAGAGGCCCAGCTCACAGTGTTTTCACAGACGGTGCCCTTAGCCTCCCCCGTCTATTTTGGCCACAAAATGATTAGACACAAGCAAGGCGTCCATGCCAGCATAATCCTGTCGGCGACAGGACGCAGCAGTGAAGCCACGACGGAACCCAGCGCACTTGAACACGCTGTAATCTTTCAAATGATAGAAATATTGCTAAAACTCAAGATTCTGAGACTCTTGACCCAGGCTCACTTCTGTGATCCAACACTTAGGCAGTTGGGGGAAACAAAGCACACAGAGAGACGAGGTTCCAAGAAAATGAAAATGGTGCACAAATAAGTGCCGCTATCGAAAACAAGGCTCAAGTTGTTTTTTTGTTTTTTTTTTCCCCAGCAAGAAAGTGAAGACTTTTTACAAACAGAACAGTTTGTTCAAGGTTACATGAAAACACGCAGAAAACAAGACGTCATTTCCTTCTTGCCAATTTTTCATGGTAATAGGTTACACCCAAGATCACACTCAATTCTGTACATATTCTGCAGCTCCTCTGGCTTCTAATACATGAAGGCAGCATGCAGAGACAGAGGGCTGTAAAACACCTAATTTCTGTTTTCCTGACAATTTCAATGATGTTGTGTTCCCTGTCATTCATTTAAATTAGGTATTCTGTACTCAGAACATTTAGATGCAACATGTTTACGTGTGTGTGTGTGTGTGTGTGTGTGTGTGTGTGTGTGTGTTGGAGGTTTTAACCAACGAATTCATACACCTACACTTACAATTACACTCAGTGAATAAGAACCAGATTGGCTAAAACAGAAAACGGCAGCGCTCTGTGATACATCACATTAAAAGTCTGGATTGCCCTCTGGGAGAGGAAGAAGAAAGTTTCTTAAATTCTACCTTCGCTGTTTATGGATGTTTTCACAGCTTAATGGATCTTCACACGCATCACACTGCTGTCAATGGGGTGACCTAACTCCTTCCTGATGCCAGGATTAGAGAACCAGGCTTGGTCTGAAACACTCACCATCACAAGTAACCACCCTGACCGAAAAAGTCAAATTGTGCCACGTAGCCGAGCAGGCCCTGCCTTCGGAGAGCCAACGATCTCTTAGGAAGTGTGTCTGGTTTCATCTCTCACCATTTTTCCATAGGCAGTACTGAAAACAGCTAAAAATGCGTATTCTGATGATGGCCGATTTTTAAAAAGTAGCAATAGCCCCAAAGCAGAGGGAAAGAAATGTCAACTTTTCTATCATCAGTCGTGCTGATAACCTGCAGCCATAGGACTCCGCTCTCTCCTTTGACGCGGACTCAGAGATTAATGGCCTCCAGCAACTCCAACTATACTTCCTTGGCCTTTTCTGGTGACTGGAGAAAGGCAGCCCGAGGTGGGGAATTGGTGACCCGAGTGCGGCCTTAGGGGCGGCGGCCGAGGGGAACCGGGAGAGCAGAGGCACTTGGAAGTGCAGACCGGCAGCAGCAACTCTGCTGTGGATACCGGCCTTCAAGGACTTGCTTAACTGATGAATGAATGAGTTTTAAATTAATATTAATTGAAATTTTCCCTAATTTTGAAAGCTGACATCTGTAAGGGTGAAAATAAAACCAACTCATGACCTTTCTGCAGCATTTCACCCTAAAAGTATATTTAGCAGTAGAATGCTGAATTAGGCAGGGACATCTTGTCCAAATGGAAACAATAGAGAACAAAGATTTCTATATTCCAGAAAAATTTAACCAGAAACCAGCACTCAGGACAGACACCGAGGCCTTATATAATGACTCTTTAAATACTGAATTACTTACTTATAATAATATATATATTAAGAGATATTTAATGATTTATAGCATGAATTATTTAAATAGTGAATTACTGATGAACAGAATCTCTAGTACTTTAAATTTCCTAAAAAGAATTTTTTTCTGCTTCAAGAAGGACCCAACATCGTGTCTATGGCATCTGCCTGCACAGGAAAGCACAGAATTCTCTGTCCAGCGTCTCTGAGGCTTCTTTAGGAATCAAAGATGATGGAAGCAAGGATTTTCACACAGTTCTTCCCAATGTCTGTTTGCAGTGATACCACAAGATACTCGGCCCAAAGATCCCCGGCCAAGGACACTAAATTAAACTCCTCTCCCTTCTATGTCCCCAGAGCCTAAGAGCCATACTAAAGATCCTGACAGTTCTGAATTAAAGAATTAAAGACACCCCTTAATTTTGTTTAAATTATGTCTGTAAGCTTCCACATTTTTTTTTTTGGCCACCAAATCCTTGTCATGCATTCAATGTCCTCCTGGTGTTCCATGGAACCTACTTTGGAAAAACCCTAATCTAAAAACTGAACTCATGTGTTGGCTGGGAGCAAAGAGTGAAAGTTATACGCAGAAACTCAGTGGAAAAGATATTTAAAGCTCTTTAATACCCTGGCATAGAAGGCTCCCTTGTAAGTGGGGAAGGGTCAGTGGAAACGTTTTTTTTTTTTCTATCTTAATGAAGGAAAACACCACTTTTCTCTAAAATTTGTCGCTCGAATCGAAGAGTTTAAAAGATGTGCAAAAACAACATCCCCACCCACTCCCCCGAGCCCTCTCCCACTAGCCAAATTCTTTTCTGGTGAAGAAACACTCAAGTGCTCACACTCAGAGAAACGTGAGGGAAATAAATCAGGCAACAAAGTTCCTCCAGACTATCCTTCCGCTGCAAGTGCAATTTGTTTTGTATCACTTTTCCATAAAACTTTTTCTTCTTGGGCATGACTCAATCAAATGTTGGCTTAGTGGAGGCAATTTCAATCAAGTTTGAAATTTTAGAAAATGAACTAACAAGCCAAGGCTTCATGTTAATGTGGTGGAGAGACAGTGAAGTGAAATTAATGGGTAGGGAGGTGTAAAAGCTCTTTGGGAGGTACAAGGACCCTCATTCACACATTAGTCCTGAGGGTTCTGTTGGCTATTATTAGTGCAACAAGAAAGGAAGAGTGTATAAGGACCACCTCGGAGTAGATGAAAATGACAGCACATGGGGGACACAGAAGCCATGAAAATTAGCGCTGAGCCCACATGCCCAGGACATAAAAGAAATCAGGCCAGTCTTAATGAGATTCAGGCAGAGCGCCTAATGAGAACCTTAATATACTTTATCTTCCCTTTATATTTCATTTTGGTGTCATTAAATGCAGCAGACCACCAAGTACTTACTGAGTGCGTGCTCTGTGCCCAGCCCTGGGGAGATCTCAAATCGCATGCAGCAGTGCTTTGCAATGTCTGATTTCCTGACCAGCAGTGGCAGAATCAACTGGGATCTCGTTAGAAATGCGTTCTCAGCCCCACCTCGTACCCACTGAATCAGAAAGCTGGGCTAGGCCTGGCATTCAGTGTTTTCAACGAGCCCTTGCACTGACTGATGTGCGGTGATGTTTGGGAAGCGCTGGCGTGCCGTCTGGTCGGAGGCATGAGACCATTAAACGGCAGCTGACGACAACAGTAGTGGAAAAGTCTATAGCACTCAGCGTGTTGCACCGAACACACAGACTCTTTATGACCAAGTCACTGCCTTGAAAAACAAACTAAGGGCATTTTAAATTGCATTTTCTTTCTCTCACCTCCACCCCCCGAGGCCTGGATGAAAAGAGGAAAGAATGTGAACTCCGACAGCAACAACTAAAAGAACACACAAGCTAATGGGTATTCTGAGCGTCTTGGCCAGAATGAATGCTAGAGAAAGATCAATTTTTGTTCTTTAAATAGGCTATACATGTATATGGTATCTTAAGGGGTCTCCATCTGTGTTATATTTGTTATTTTCAATGAGCTGAATGAGATACAGTTCCAGGGGAATAAAAGCAAAGGGAATATGGGTGCCTTTTCATTGGCTACTTAAAAGCCCTTTTACCCCTCTTTACCTGATGGCCATTCCAGCACCTCTTTGCTAACGAGCATGTCTTCACACACAGTGCAGAAAAGTTTTACGATAATAATAGTAGTGATAATTGCCATTAACATTTCTTGAGAATTTTATTATATGCTAGGTACGTGCTATGAATCAACTCATTTAAGTCTCACCCAACCTTACAGGTAGCTAGCTATCCAGCCCATTTTATAGGTGGAGCAATGGAAGACTAGAGAAAGTCTCACACAGAAAGTAAAGCTAAGATTCACACACAGGTAAACCTGACTACAGAGAGCGAGTTCTTAATCACTCCATCATTTTCTTGAATTATTTAGTGTACTGGAAGGCACCAGAATATGATTTCCAACTAAGTTAATATTAATCTTATTTTTGGCAATTGCATAAAATTGGTAAACAGACAAGAGTCAGGTTGGAAGGCACTGGAACAATTTGGAGTTTTAGGTAACAATATGCAACATAGCAAAGAATTAAACTGGGAATGTACACTGTAAATATATGGACCTACTTTGCCAATATTCCTTTTGATAATGTGTCTTATGTTTTGGATAACATTTTCAACTGCAGATTCTTACCCTTGGATATTTATAAAATGACTAGAGCTCTATGTGTATGTAAGTGAGATCCTTATTAGAACCACCATAATAAGATATTACTACATTACGATATTATATCCTAGGGTATTATAATACAAGGCTATTATCACGTACTTGGTAATAGGGTCCATACTGTTATAATGTATTAAAACCAGATTGAGTAATAAAAATGACAATAGAATCATAATCTTTGGTACTTGGGGAAGAAGAGTTTTCAGACGAGGCCTCAAAGCACCTGCCGAGCATTGTTGCAAATTTATATGTGAAGAAACTATGCCACAGAAATGCTTCCAAAAATTTATACATAAATATTCGGAAGTCTCCGGCAAACTGTAGGAAAGATTAAAAGCTCACCCAATACGGGTCGACAGCAAAGAGATTCTGGGTGATGCCCGGAGGCCCCAAAGCACCTCTCATTCACAGTGATTGACCAAGTGCCCAGCATGTGCCGAGCACGCCTAGGCGACGAGGGGATCGCAGGAAACTGAAGACACAAAGCCTCTGCTGTCTGGGAGCTTACATCCCGGTAAATGAGACAGAAAATAAGCAAATACATACTACATTGTCAAAGACTGAGAAATGCCCTGCAGGGAGATCAGCAGGCAGGGTGAGAGCATAGCAAGCGATGGGGCTGCTGTTTTCGGTAATGGGGGGTCAGGAACAGTCTTCAAGCAGACACGTAAAGGAAGTCAGGGTGCAAGCGAGTGCAAACCACGCGGGGGAAGAAGGTTCCGGACAGACAGGACAGCAAGTGCAAAGTGCCCCAGAGAAGAGTGGAGCAAGTGGGAGCTGGCGAGAACAGGAACTGAGGGCAGGGCAGCCGGGGGCTTCAGGACCGTGTAAAGACAGATTTCTTTCTAGGCTTGAGGGGAAGCAATTGGGAGGTTTTAGCAGGAGACTGGCCCGTCTGAAGTCCAGTGAGAGATGACGTCCACGTGACATGATCAGGACTATGTCTGGGTAGTGAGAGAGAAGTGGCCAAATAGGGGTGAGCCTGTGACGAGCACCGAACCACAGGATCTGTGGATGGGCTGCCCGTGGAGACTGAGAGGAGAAATGAAACATTTACGGAGGTTTTCTTCTCTGAGAGACTGGGTACCATTCCGTGAGATGGGCACAGGAAGGAGGAAGGGGTCAGAGTAGGGGTCGGGACCAGTAAGTTTGAGACGCCTCAGATACACCCAGGGGGAGACAGGCGAGGAGGCTATTCAGGGTGGTGTGGGAAGCAAAGGCCGAGGCCGGGACTCCTGGTGGCCTAGGCGTGCTCGGCACATGCTGGGCACTTGCCAAATCCCCGTGGAAGGAGCAGGTGCTTTGGGGCCTCTTCCGGGCATCACCCAGAATCTCTTTGCTGCCGACCTGTACTGGGTGAGATTTGAATTTTTCCTACAGTTTGCAAGAGACTTCTGAATATTTATGTATAAATTTGTGGAAGCATTTCTGTGGCACAGTTTCTTCACATATAAATCTGCAAAAATGATGGTTGTACAACTTAATAAATATATGAAAAACCCAGAACTGTACACTTTAGGAGGGTGACCAGGATGGTGTCAATTCTATCTCCGTTAGATAAAAAGCCAAAGAACCTAGACTGATATTGGGGAGAAAGACTGTCAGTCAGTTTCTCGGATAAAAATGTCATCACGGGTCATGAAGAAATACGACACTCTAGTCTTATGATGGGGAAACGATAATAGATAATTCCAGAACAATTTCTTTTTCATTTTTTTCTCACTCAGTTTCCTGGAAACACAGTGTGGCAAAAAGAACAGTGAGTGTGATCAGGAGACGTGACCTCTATCCCTGGAACTCTGGGCTCACCTTCCAGACCCTCCTTCTCACCTACAAAATTAGTGTGACTGAGTGTGATTCTGTGACAGACAACAACCAGGGCTGGCAAAGATGTGGGAAATTGGCCAGACAGCATGATGCATTCGCTGTGGAACACGGTTTGGCAGGTCCTCTAAAAGGTGAACATGGAATTATCGCAGGGCCCAGAAAACCTGCTCCGAAGCATGTGCCCAGGAGAACTAAAGACATGTTCACACAAACGCTCGTACAGGGATGTTCACAGCGGCATCAGTGGTAACAGCCACAACAACCCAAAGGCCCATCAACTGATGAATCTGTGGTGGCGCATACATACAATGGCAAAACATTCATCCATGGAGAGGAAGGACTGACATATGCTGTCATGGCATCATGAGGACATTAGAAGCTAAAGAAGCCAGTCACAAAGGTCCACAGGCTGCACGGCTGCGTTTATGCGAAGCGTACAGAACAGAACAAAGCCAGGGACACTGAGAGTAGACATGGTGCCCAGGGCTGGCGGAAAGGGAGGGAGGCTGGGAGGTGATGACGAACGGGGTAGATGGGGCTGCTTTCTGGGATGATTAAACTGTTTTGAAAATAAAGAGTGATGATGGTTGCACAACTTATTAAATATATGAAAGCCCCAGAACTGTACACTTTAGGAGGGTGACTATGATGGTGTCAATTCTATCTCAATTAAGTTAAAAGATACTGGGAAGAAAGACTGCTGGTCAGTTTCTCAGACAAAAAGAAAACCCAGGTTGGAAATCTGTCGGTAGGAGGAACATCGGTGTGACTTCTGAGGCAGGAGGACTGTTCCATCATTTGCACACTGGCATGGCTGTGGGGCCGGCTGCGTGTGTTTGCATTTCCACCTCGACTGTGACCCGTGTTTCCAAAGGACTGAACCTCTGAGTGCCTGTTTAAAGACATCCAACTTGAAGCAATGTTGTCTGGCCTTAAAAAGGCTCTGAATTAAAATATAATGTCTACTATGGAATACTGACAGAAATATGAACGGAAAGCGGATACATATGAAACTTCCTTTTTATTTTTCCCAACAGAAAACTGACTTCTTGATAATTTCCTGATATGTCAACACAGTGCTTTCTTGTATGTTTCATTTTATGAATGAGTTCCTGATCATGCAAAAGGTAATTTGTCAAACATTCTGGTCTATCCTGACTGTACCCATCACTAACTTTGTGCCTATAACTGTGTCCCCAGTGAGAACATAATAAAATTTTAGTAAAATCCAGATATAAGATAATGGGACTAATCTCAGAAAGCTAGGTTGTACCAAATAGATGAAGATACGAATAACTTTGACAGGATTCTTTTTATATATACTGACAGGACTGTGAACAATCAAGTCTTTCAGCTTACACACTAAAATCTCCAGGATGTACTCAGTTCCAAAGGGATCAAATCTTTCGAAGTCCTGATGGTAGGGTTACAAGGACCCTACCGGGTTAACATCATGGAAAAGGCCCAGAGATATCTCTTTACATGAAGTAACTTTCTCATGAAAAAAAAAAAAAAATCATAAAAATTCGTGTAACTTGACTGAGCAGAACTTAAATGTGTGTTGAGAGAACCGAGAAGTCATATTTTTAACATGAGTCTTATAATCTGGATACCACAGGTATCTGAAATGTTAATATTTTTTTCTCAGCTTCAAGAAGGAAGCGGGCTGGGGGCTTTCTCTGGTGCTGCTTCCCAAGGGCTCCTGCTCCAAGGTTGAAAGGAGAATCCTCAAGAGCATGTGTTCAAAGTAAACCACTATTCTTCGCTAGTGGGTCCTGATGTCAGGCTATCCTCTTCCTCTGATGTCCCACTTAAGAGTGTAGACTGTGGTTCCTCCATCTCTTTTGAGGTCTGCCTCTATGCCTTGCTGGTATCACTACCCGTCACGGGTGGAATGTTTGTGCCCCCCAGAATGCATATGGTGAAGCCCTAACCTCTGATGTATGGCCCTTGGAGGTGGGACTTATTGGAGGTGGCTAGGCTGACATGAGGTCATATGAGGAGGGGCCCCCATGATGGGATTCGTGCCCTCATAAGAGGAACCAGATGTAGGAATTCACCAAAAAGGCAGCTGTGTGCGAGCCAGGAAAGCAAGCTTGGACAAGAACCCAATCTGCCAGCGCCTTGATCTTGGATTCCCAGACTCCAGAGCTAAGATAAATAAGTGTCTGCTCATGAAGCCCCCCAGTCCATGGTAAACTGTCAGAGCAGCCCAAAGACATTCACTATCCGTGGCAATAGGCCAGAAGAAGAGCAACTACATCACAGAGATGGAGCTCAGCCACAGGCATGATAAAGCTGGATCCTGGGAAACCCTGTAAGATAGAAGCTGAATTGGTTGGAGAACTCACGAAACAGAAAGCAAGTCAAAAAGTGGCCTTTCCCGTGAATAGGGGAAACAACTTTGAGGAGATCTATAGTAGAAACTGGCATACAGGCAGTTAATAAATGTTTGTTGAATCACGAAATAAGCACTAAAATCGTTACATAGGGAAAGGGGAGAAACCAACCAGACCAGGACTGCAAATAACTGCGACCAAATCAGTTCCTATGTTGGAAGCACAGCATGAACCAGGTCTCTCCGGGTGGCTCAGAGTTCTACTGCTCCATAAGTAAAATGCCATACAAGTCATACCTTTAAAGTTCCCATAAACTACTGTTACTTTCATGCTATGATGTAATTTATCAGATGTCAAAATGTTGTTAGAGCAGATTAAGATCTTACCAAGTACTAAATATAAGTCGGTGTGTTGAAATAACAGAAAACCTGATTTTATTTCTTCTCCAAAACACTGACTCTCAGCCTTGTGAATGCTTGTTTTGAATGATTTCCATATTGTTGGAGGTAATTCACCCTGAGAATGTAGCACAGACACGGTCAGGCGCACAGATGCCGTCCTTTCCTCCTGCCTCGCACTGACATGGGGAGCCTTTCATTTACTCCTGTCCCAGGTTCCCTGTGAATCATGTGGCCCCATCGTCACTGACATGCAAATGATACAATTTTTCAAAATTTACCTTTTTCTTGAGTCACTGAGCTCCCTGAAAGTGGGAAATCTTCAATTAGAAAATCAACTTGTTAATGACCCGAATACATACTGTTCATGCATTTTGTTCTTCTTCTTACCTAGAATGTTTTTGAAATCTGTTCTGTGGAGGTAACACCATATTATTAACTTGACAGAAGTATAACAGAGATGGTAGCACTGCTGCCACCCCTACCCCCAGCCCCCAACATGTACTATGTTCCCAAGTCACTAGGAATTAAAAAATACACCCGCACAGTTGATTTCCTTGGGCCCATGGTCTCCTCCAGAAGTACTGGCATTAAAATCTAAAATGTAATGAATGTGTATAATTATCCCTTATTTTGTAATGAAACTAGCCTGAAAACCTGATACGTATGTTCCTACTTTAATGTCCAAAGTTATGAAGCACATAAAACGTTCATCTCCTGCTCAGTGGCTTTCAATTAAGCTGTAAGAGTAAACTTGTGACTCTTAACATTTTTCTTCAATAATGGGCATTTAGAAGCTTATAAAGCTTCAGCAGGAATAAAATGTGTATGTGGGTGAACAGAGCGAGCACAGCAGTGTCCCCTGAGGCTCATAACGAAGCCCGTGGCTTAAGCACTGGAGTCCGGCTTAGGACACTGCCAGTCGGCCCTGGGACTGGGGTCCCCTGCCCGCAGGGTCTCAATGCAAATTCTTCCGGAGGCACTGCCGTTTGCATGAGGGAATGCTTTTTTGTCTTTGAGTCCTACAGCCTGGCATATGGTAGAAGCTCCGTGAAAATCTGCTCAGTTCACTTCAAAATGAGCAGTATTAGTTCTCAACTCTGCTTCCTCTCATTTGATTTGATGCGCCTGCCCATGGAGTGCTAGGTACTGTGGTCGGGAGACTCACTCCATCTCGGACTCTGCTCTCAGGGGCCGACAGTCAGACAGGGAGGCGCGCTGCCATTATGTGGGAAACACCCCTAGAGGGGGGCGGGGTTCGTGGCGGCCCGCGCACGCACAGGACGCCTGGCAGCCCAGGGCGCTCGGCTTGGTGTGGAGGTGGCAGGTGGGTGGGCGGCGGACGAGGAGTGCAGGCGGTTGGCTTCCTACAAGACAGTCCTCGCCCTCCCTCCATTTCACAGATTTTGTAAAGCTTTCCGCTTTTAATTCCAAAATCATGTTTAATAAGCGAATTTCACCAATGCCAGAAATGTTTTAATAAAAATGAACCTGACCAGTATAATTTAAAACAATTATCATAATTTTCAGCCCACATACAGGGTTCCAAATATTAAAATAGTTTTGTGTGGGGGTAGTCACACAAAGCTTAGAGTACATTGCAAAACCATAATCCTGAAGAAAGAGTGTTTAATCCCACCTCCGCTCATAATTCATGTATGATACATAAATGTATGTGTGCGACGTGTATGAAGGCAGTGCCGCAATGGATATTGTAACTTCCACTCCAGAATTCCTTTTTATGACTGTGTATGGCCTAATATTTGACTGGTCACAGCAATCCTGTCAGAATTCCTGCTGCCCCAGCATCATAACTGCTACTCTTTTAATGCATTTTGGTAGAAGAGCGATCACCTTCTAATAGGATTATCTCCACACCTTGCCTCGGTGGACGACCATCCTGTATCAATGACTTAATGAGCACAGCAGTTTGAAAGACACTCCATTTCACACACGACACACCTCTTCTGGCACAACCTGGCGATGTGATACAGGGCAAACCACCTCAGACACATTCCTTCTTAGAAGAGAAGCGTTCTTCTGTTCAGAATATAGGCCAGAGGCTCTGGAACAGGATGCTACAGGTTGAAGCCCAGCTATAGGCGGGGAAGAGGGCAGCCGTATCTCAGCAGGGCTGAGACGTTCCCTGCGGGACCCCGACCCGTCATCATCGGGCTGGCGTGGCCAGTCCTGCCAGAGGCAGCCAGTTCCCCGGGACAGAGGGACACAACGCCTGGATCCTCTGCTCTTATTACTATCAGAGGTGGCTGACTTACAATTTTACAGGCTACCTACCCAGAGTTCTAGGCACTGGAGAGCATTTTTATAAAATTCAACAAAACTGCAAACATAATGCACTTTGGTTTTGCTATAACCCTGAACTTCCCAATAGCTGTCAGGGATCTAAAGCTTTTCACTTTGCAGCTGCTCATTAATTCAACATACATTCTTATTCTTTCTTGTTCTCTACCTTTACGATTTTTAAAAATTTTAGTATCATTAATGTACAATTACATGAGCAACATTATGGTTACTAGACTCCCCCTATTATCAAGTCCCCCCACATACCCCATTACAGTCCCTGTCCATCAGTGTAGTGAGATGCTATAGAATCACTACTTGTCTTCTCTGAGTTGTACAGCCCTCCCCGTACTCCCCCAACATTACGTGTGCTAATTGTAATACCCCTTTTTCCCCCTTTCCCTTTGGTAACTATTAGTCTGTTCTTGGGTTCTGGGAGTCTGCTGCTGTTTTGTTCCGTCAGTTTTTGCTTTGCTCTTATACTCCACATCCTGCCATTTGCAACAACATGGATGGAGCTACAGGGTATTATGCTCAGTGAAATAAGCCTTTATGATTTTCTTTTAAAAATGTTAGGGCTATGGAATAGAAGGGCATCATGACACAAAAGCCAGGTGTTGCACCAAACCCACTTGGAAGAGGAGCCTGGAATGTCAGTTAGAGATGAAACAGCCCAAGCTGGGCTTCATCTGGTGAAAGGCTGAGTCTAATAAATAAAGAAAGAAACAACTCTTACTGTTCTTGCAGTAAACTGCGAACCCTTCCTGAGGTTCATAACGCTCTTAATGAATTGTTGCAGTGGGACAGTGGCCAACTCGAGCGCGCTCAGGAAGCGGCCATCGCTGAGCAGACAGGCTCCACCCACCGTCTCCCAGGACGGCCTCAAGCCCAGGCTAGTGAGGCAGAAACTGCTCACCAAAAAGACATCCCGAAAGGATTACACATCAAACGTGGACACATGGCTTCCCTGCCTCCGTCAGCGCGGATAGGGTAGTAGGTAGGTAGAGCATGTGAGCTTTCTAGGAAGGAATGTTGGAAAGGATGAGCTGAAAGTCAGAGTGAGTAATGCTAGAAGCCCGCATTCAGGAGTCAGAACTGGGCTTAGGGAGATGCCAGTGAGAGACACGAAGAGTCAGAAAAGGACAAAGAATCACATTCCTGAGAGGCCGAGTGAGGAATTTTAAGGAGACAAATTCGCCAAATATCCAGAAGACATGCAATGAATACTTAACGACATAAACACCAAGGCATAGTGATGCTTCTCTCAGCCACCAGTGAAGACAAAGGCTAATTTTACACCCCAGAGAGGCTGAGGGGTAAACCTAGGAGAGGAACAGACCCAGGGGTACCTCTTCCCATCAGAGATTGATCCAAGGAGGCTGAGAGTGATCAAGACACTACCAGGGGCAACACAGAATCAAATATGATTCTCACCTATTTCTCTAGGATATATGACAACATTGGATCAAACGAATAGCCAAATGTATCACTGGAATGTCTACTTTTATGTTTAATAAAATATAAGATCAGAGAAATAAAAATCAGTCCCCATAGAAAGGTAAATATTGAGACGAAGAAGCCTTTTGTCATTGTATAGAACAGATCCTCAATTAGTAACTGCACCTTTGCTGGGCAAATGGCAGGGGAAGTAATTAACAATTAATACAGGCTGCCCTCAATGTAAAGCCTCAAAGGGAAGTAATTAAATTTAGTAGACGCTGAAGCCTCTAAACAGATACATCATCAAATACAAAAGGAAACATAGATTTGAATAATAAATGCAAATTAGAAACAAGATTTGACTATAGACTGAAATGATCCTAAAATTATTTTTCCTAAGAAATGCTCTGTTCAAGAGACTAGTTTATGAGCCTATTTTAATCTAGGCCAAGGTTTGATTTGAATTCTGGCTGATGTTTTCTTAAGCACAACCTTGCTTCCAGAATATTTATGCACGCAGATCAGACAGCTTCCTGAGGTTTGAATTAGCTGTACAAGTACCTTTCATATCAATGCAGATGCACCTGATATATACAGTGTCAACATCACTACCAGGGATGGAGATCGCAAACATTGCTCTGTTCGTTGTTCATGAAATAAAATTGCCAAGCACAATTTGTGTAGTTCCAGAGGGTAAATTAATGCAAGCAGCACAGTTATCAGCAGTCTTTAGCCTGCCTCTCTAAGCCTCTAACAGAAACATTTAGGGAGCAGAAGCATTACATCTGGCTACAACTGCACATTACACGGTCCACTGAAGACTCAGATGCTAATGGCTGAACTGAATAACAAACAGCTGGGTATAAAGGTAAAAATCAGGAATCAATTTCAGACTGAATTTCACAAACCTCTGAAATCCCAGCCCTGAAGGAGAAAGAGAAATTAGCACTGGAAAGTGCAAAATTACCCCCAGAGATTAAAATTCAGAAATATACCTAGGCACCCTGGTGTCATTGTGCCTCGGCTAGATGCTGGCCTTACTGTTTCCCAAAGGGCAGTGTGAGAACGAAGGCAGGATCATCGGATCATCGTCCAGCTCAGGTCACGCTCTAACTGAAACTTAACAGAAGTAACTGAGTTTCCTGTTTGAGCATTCCAGAATGGGGAAAAGTTATGAGCGCCACAGAATTGAATGGAACTGCTGCCTTGAAAGTCTCACCTCAGGGTCCTCCAACATGAACCCATGTACTAGGGGCAGGATTTCAGACAAAGCTGTAGACAGCAATTCCCAGGACAAGAGATTTCGGTCAGAAAGAAACGTATGTGAATGAGATGGCACGTCCCAAAGTGCCCAGTGGTGTGCAAACACATTGGAAACACTGAATAAATGTTTGCTAAATTTGGAATAACTCTGAAAAAGGACGCATTACCTCTGCAGGAAGGGCGACAGCTCTTCAGCCATGAGAGCTGCTCGACCCAGAGCAACAGCCTGCTTGAGTCTCACAGATGCCCCTCTCACTACTTGTGACTTGCCAGAACCAACAATGGAATTAGGATATTGATCAATCACAAATCACTAATAAAATGAAAACAGATAAAAAAAAAAATCCAAATGGCCAAGGATTTAGGTAAAGGAGCGGGCCAGAAAAAGGAAGGTTATAAATTGTTTTTTTCTGAACGTTTAAAAGCATGGATAACTCTTCTTGGGGAAAGGTTTGGGTTAGTCTTGTGTGTTGACTTTTAAACGTTGGCAAACATACTTAAGAGAGGTAGATACAGGATGGGACATGAGAAGGGGGACCATATAATTTATCGTCCAAACCGGGACACTTTTTAGAGTGAAAGGCAGGCATTGTTAGTGACAACAGGTATAATAAGCTGGGCGGATCCTGGCAGATCAGCACACGTGCTCAGCTGTGCCTTGAGTGCCAGCGGCACCGAGAAGAGCCCTAACTGGGCTGCTATCCCATCACTTTTTGTCACTGTGTCTACTTGTCCTCAAGAGTCTAGATCCAGTTCGCATCAAAGAGCTGGTCTAAAGGAAGCTCAGGGAGCAAAGGGGCGAACTAGGGAAGACCTAGAGTTCTTTACCTGCACGATTAATTCTGTGGGCTGCACAGATCCCATCTGACCTAATGAGTGGGGCCCTGCTATTTCTGCAGCTTTTCTAAATAGAAAAGAACTGAAAGATTACCAGTTCTGATGATCAGCAGTTGATTTCCTCTTACCTCTCAAGCTACTGAGACTCTACAATCCAAAAGGCCAAGATAATCCAAGTGTTCATTTACATGCACACGTCTGCCAAGAGACTACGTTTCCTCCACTGAAATATGATTCTTAAGGATGCCCAGGAGGATCTAGTTATAGCAAAATAATAATAATAATGAAACAATATTATAATATTTACCTCACTTGACCTACAGGATGAAGAATGAAGGTCTCTGAAGGATGGAACAGTTACATTATTTCCCAAGAAGGAAATTCTGTATTAATCCAACATAGTCCAAAACAACACAGGTGAAGATCCTTTTCATTTTAAGCCAGTGTTTCTCCAAAGAAGAAATACACAGAATCAACAGCGATGGACTAAAGCCCAGAGTAACCAAACATGTATCTTAAATAACTATTGTTAATACTTGATAAAATTTTGTTAACCATCCAGTAAAGTCCAGAGACTAGATATTTGTGTTGAGAATGACGCTTACGATAAGCTTCAACTCTTGTTCAATGGCAGGCATTTGAGAGTAAAAGGAAAAGAAAGGAATGTAGATTTCAGTACAGAAAATGTTTAGGTGGTTTCCACATGACAACAGAATAACTGATTGATTCAGCCAAATAATAGGTCAGCTGTGACTCATCAATCTTAAACTACTCAGCTGTCCCACTTAATTTTAACTATTTAAATCTGAAGTACAAACTGTATAACTGCCATGTTCTCTCTGACTTGTGCTGTGTTTACTACACCGCAGTGGAATGAGCTCGCTGCTGTAAAGACAAACAAGAAACCCTGAAAATTAGATATCTTTAAAAGCGAATTTATTTTAGTTCTAGGCTAATTACATTTCTTAAAGTAAGTTTTGCTGATTGGTTAAGAATCCAAGCTATCAAAAACCCAGGAACTTAGAGACATAGACACATAACTTGTCAAAAAAGTGCCCTGAACATAAGAGAGAGCATACGTGCCTTGACAATGGGTTTCAGCCCCTGGCACGTTGCTATGGATTCAGTGTGACCAAAGGAATGACAGTAGAACGTTTCTTTGGGGTGATAGGGTTTATGACCCGGCTTGTTCTCCCGGCGGTAGGTCGAGCACTAGTGTCTCTGCCTCCGTCCAGAGCACTGGGCCGAGCTCTCTATATAGCACAATGATAGCTTATTGCCTTTGGGTGTGGAAGCGGTAGCCTAGCAACAGGCCAGTTACATCATCAAATGGTTTAAGTTCAGTGAGGATCCTGGCCACAGGAACCCCAACTTCCCCACACGCCACCCCTTCAGGATTCTCACCGTACAATCTACATGCTTTCAATCTTCCACAATGGTCCCTGTGCAAGAAAGCTAGAGCACTGTAACCAGATTCCACAAGAGCGAGAGAGGATGACAACAACTTAGAAATAATAACAAGAACAAGATTTTGAACAAAAATTATAACAATCCTCAAGCCAGAGAAGATTCCCAATCCACAAAGACCTAAGGGGTGATGAGACACATGTTTTAATGACACTAACATAGGCAAATCTTGTCCATCAGGTAGGATGCATGCAGGAGAGTGGTCCTGTGATAGGACTGTAGCAGGAAGGGGGTCCCTTCCAGGTCTAGTATACCATACTTTTACTCCTCTCCCTGTGGGGGTTACTGAAGGGTCTGTATATAGTGCTACTGGAGGTGCATGCACTGGCCATAATGACAAAACAAAACTCCCTGGTAAGATGCTCCTACCTTCTGGCCATTCAGGATATACTACTATGGCCTTTGGTGGCCACTCTGCTGTTATTCCAGGCATACACAGGAGTCCAGCTTCCAGGCCTTGTCCCCAAGGTGCCAGGAGAGCCAGCCATCATTGTTGAAAGGTCCAAGGCCACGTCCACTCAATGGAGTCTCTGGGGTTCAGTGCAGTTGGTACTGGCAGCGAGATGTTATTCTAGTGGCTGAACCTCGGCTTCAGTGATTCTTCCTTGGTTTGCACTTGCAGTTGTATAGGGGAGGCAGCCATGTGTGTTAACATGTCTACGGGGCTCAGGGCTCCCTTTCAGGGTCTCTCATTCAAACGCTGTAGCATGGTCCATAAGTGGACAGATCATCTCCACATACTATTGGTATCTGACCTTAGTCTGGATTTTAACAAGCCATTGTACCTCTCTATCATGCCTGCTGCGGTAGGATTGTATGGCACATGAAACTTCCACTTGATTCCCAGCTGTCGTACCCATTCTTGCAGCGTATGTCCAGTAAAATGGGTGCCCTGATCACTCTCAATTACCTGTGGTCGGCCATAGGCAGCAAAGAGATGCTCCAGGCCTCTTTTGTCATCTGCTCGTCTGCACAATGGGTAGGAAGAGCAACCAGAAGTCCAGTAGCTGTGTCCACACAGGTCATGGCCTACCGATATACGTCCGACACAGGTAGAGCCCCAATATAGTCTATCTGCCACCTGACGAGGGGTATAGGCCCCTTAGCTATTGTGTCTTCTTTCTGTGGAACTCAGTGTAAGTCCCTTTTGGAGCACACAACACACTCCTGCCGAGCTCTACTAAGTTCTTCAAAGGTCAAAGGCAAGCCCGACCGACAGGCTACGGCCCACATTGGCTTTTGCCCCGCATGCAACAAACGCTGATGCAGCCATTGGGCTACATTAGAGGCAGGCTTTCCGTCTAACCAACGTATCTGGCCAATTTATCTGCTTCATCATTTCCTGGGGATGCCAATGGCAAATGATCTGTCACATGGTATACTGTAATTATTTTAGTCTGATCACAGGCCCATAAGTCTTGCCACAATTCTTGCTCCTGGAGGGGTCGGTGACCAACCAGCCAGTTGGCATGGTACCAGGTTGGTAGCCACAGGGTCAAGCCCCGATAGACAGCCCAGCTGTCAGAGTGCAGACAACTATAGGGGAGGGCTCCTGGCTGATCACAAGCCACACGGCCCGCAACTCTGCCCATTGGCTGCTCTTCCCCTCACCATCTTCCATCCATATTGTCTCAGTCTTAGGATGGACAGCTATGGCCCTCCATTTTGGGGGCTGCCCATGGCTGAAGCCGTCTGTGTACCATGCATCTTTGGGTACAGGGGCTCTTCCCTCCCGATAGGGACTCTCTGCCACTAATGGTTCAAAAGCAAGTTCTTCCTGCTTTTCACTAGCATATGTCACTGGCCCCAATAAACGTTGGAGTTCTTCACTCAAGGGGCTACTAGAGAGGGCACTATGCTGCTGTAGGTGGGCACCCCATTTGGCCAGTGTGGGTGTTTGTGCCCCACCACTCCTTGGCTTTTGGGTCCAGTCTTGTACCCACCCCAAGATGGGTAGGTGGTTATTACCTTTATCAGGGCCATTCCAGTGATGGGTTCTGTAGCCAGCAAGATGTGATACACGGCAGCCAGTTGTTTTTCTATCAAGTGTATCGTACCTCTGCCCCTTTCCAGAGTTGTGACCAGAATCCAATAGGTTGGAGAGTTTGTTCAAGCCGCTGCCAGAGACTCCAGCCACAACCGTCTTCAGTCACATGAACATCCAGCTCACAGGGCCTTGATGGGTCTATCACACTCAAGACCTGCATGGCTTTGGCTGCCCATTTTGCTGTAGTAAAGGCAGAGGCACATCTCATCCCAGTCCCACCTGGTGCCCTTTTGTACCAACCAGTATAAGGGCTTCAGAATTTGTGCCAAGTGCAGGATAAACACTCTCCAGTAGCCTAGAAGACCCAAAAACTCCTGTAGCAATGCTACAGTTGTGGGGGTGGGAAAGGCCTGGACTTTATCTATAACTGCTTCTGGTGTAACTTTGGTCTTACCCGACCAGACGACCCCCAAGAATCTGACAGACAAACCAGGTCCCTGAACCTTGGTGCTGTTCACAGCCCATCCTTCCTCCTGTAAATGTTGCAGCAGTCTAGGTGCTGCACCTTCTAGATCTGAAAGAGAATTGGATGTGAGCATGACATCATCAATAATGGTACAGCCGCACCATTGGTGGTTTCTCCCATGTAGCCAAGTCCTGGGCTACAAGTCCATGACAGATGCTGGGGCTGTGGAGGTGTCCCTGTGGGAGGACGGTGAAAGTCCATTGCCATCCTTCCCACGTGAAGGCAAACTGTTCCTGACTTTCTTGCTCAATGTCAATGGAAAAGAAGGCATTAGCAAGATCTACCACATAATGATATGTTCCTAGTTCATGGCTGAGGGTGTCCATCAGGACTGCAATAGAGGGGACAGCAGCATGCATAGGGGGTATGACCTTATTCAGTTCTCTGTAACCCACAGTCATACTCCAGGAGCCACCTGGCTTTTTTACTGGCCGCACCAGGGAATTGAAAGGACTATGGGTGGGCTTTATAATACCATCTTTTCCAGCTCCTGGAGAGTTTCTCCAATCTCTTTATGCCCTCCAGGCAGTTTGTATTGTTTGGTGTTAGTCACCTGCTTATGCCCTCCAGGCAGTTTGTATTGTTTGGTGTTAGTCACCTGCCAAGGCACAGGCAAAGCTATGGGTGGGTGCCTAGCATGTCCCCTCAGAACTGCCCTCACCACACGTACTCTCAGTCTGAACTCACCTGCAGTGTCTGCAACCATAGACCCTGCGGAATATCAGTCCCCAAAATATACTCAGGGATAGGAGATATATACACAGTATACTCTTTTGGGGGTAGATGCCCTATTCCCAAAGGGATTTGGCCTTGTTTCATTCTGATAGCCTTACCCTTGTATCCAACCATGACAGTGGAGGTCCTGGGGATCTGCTCAGGGTTACCAGGAATCAGTGAACATTCAGCCTGTCTCCACCAGAGCCAGGACACACTGTATGTTCACTGGGGACCAATGGATAGCTATTTCAACATGTGGCCTCCGGTCCCCCCCTGGTCCCTCAGGGCAGATACCTCGACCTTCCCCTCAGTCAAACCGTGTTCCCCAATCACCTTCCTGTGTGGGCTCAAGTGAGGTTGGCTCGCCTTCCAGCAGGAAGTCTTGCAAACACACACGCCAGACTCGTGGCTCTGTCTCTGACCTCTGCCTCTTTGGTCTTAATGGCTGGAACTGCTGCTCTGGTTTCAGTTGTTGCCATAGCTCTAGTAAGATCCTATTTGACTTCCCATCTAATTTCTTTCCATCTGCTCCTGCCCATATTAAATCAACCCACATCTGGGTCCTTGTAACCTTCATGGGGTCCCTTAAATTCTTCTTGTGAGTAGCAGACCTTATTTCTTCCCGTGTTCTCATTGCTTCAGCCTCTCCTAAGTCGGCTACTGTACATGTCACCTTGCTTATGGGATGCCGTAAGTGAGGGGAAAGAATTACCACTAGAGACCCAAAGAGGGATGTGGAAGCCATCTGAAGCACAATATTTCTCATCCCAGTAGTGAAAATATCTTCATCTGGGCCATAATTCTATGGAGTATACATGGCATTTCTTATGCCTAGCTCTCGTAGCACCTGTTGGAGTTCAGCATATGTCTGCCATCTAACAGGAGAGGATGGTAGATCACCCTGATTGGGCCACAGATCATGAAGTGCAGCCATAAGCCAATCGAGGAGGGAGTGATTACCTGGGGTCTGATGTGCATTTTGTAATCACTGCCTCAAGGTGGGCTGCATTGTTAGGGAAGACAGCTTTCCCATCTCTGATCCTGACAGAACAATTCCATCCACCCCTAAGTCCCACAGATGCAGGAGCCAAGCTGATATTGACTCTGAGGGCTTCTGCCTAAACCGGGAGCCCAAATCCACCAGCTCAGCCTGAGTATAGGGACGAAGCATAGAGTGCTCCACGACCTGGGGAGGGGGATGCTCCTCTCCTTAGGGAACCTTCAGCTGCTGGGTCTTTATTTTATTTACAACCACTGGGCGTGTTTTCAATACAGGAGGGGTCAGTGCCTCCAGCACCACCCCTTCATCCTTCCCCAGCTCCTCCACTTCTGGGGCTGATGGTACCTTTCTCTCGCCTCCCGCAAGTGCCTCCTCTGCTACAACCTTTACCTTTTCTACCATGTGTTGCAGGAATTCTAGCTCAGTCTTCAGCAGCTCTCTTACCTTCACCTCAATGCTTCACAGCTGGCATTCTTGTGCCACCTCCACCTGTGCTTCCCTTAGGAGTCCATCTTTTTCCTTTATGGCCTCTTCCTCCTTCAGAGCACCTGGCAGCGCTGCTGTCTCGTTCTGTAAGGAATCTTTTACCTCTTCAACGGCACCTCGCTGCTGGTGTTCTCGTGCTGCCTCCTCTCGCATCAGTGCCATTTCCTTCTTCAGGGAATCCACAGCAGTTTGCAGCTCGCATTCTTGTGCTGCCATTTCTTGGGTCTTTTTCAGGAGCGTGTCTTTCTCTTTTGTAGACTTTTTTAATACTGTGAGAAGCAGCCAACCCACAGTCCCCACTGCCTCATGGGCACTCTTTCTCAAAATACCTACTTACTATGCCAAGGGCCACCCCTACTGCCTCAGGTATCCCCTCCACTTGCCTCCAGTCCTGGGGTGGGGCCCACCGGGTGGGGCCTACTCGTCTATGATGCAAGCTACCTCAGACCATATACCCATTGGGGGACAATCCACTGTCTCCCCATTCACAGGGGAGCCCGCTGAAGCACCCCTCCCATAAGGGCAGCCTATCTTTTTCCTTGGTCAACAATTAACCCTGCCAACTTCGCCAATTGTCTTGCCAGTGGGTTTCAGCCCCCAGCAAGGTTGCTATGGATTCAGTGTGACCAAAGAAATGACAGTAGAATGTTTCTTTGGGGTGAGAGGGTTTATGACCCGGCTTGTTCTCCCGGCAGCAGGTCGAGCACTAGCGTCTCTGCCTCCGCCCAGAGCACTGGGCCAAGCTCTCTATATAGCACAATAATAGCTTATTGCCTAAAGGTGTGGAAGCGGTAGCCTAGCAACAGGCCAGTGACATCATCAGGTGGTTGAAGTTCAGTGAGGATCCTGGCCACAGTGTGAAATTCACATAGGGAATTTAGGAAATACACAAACTGAGTTGCTCTCATTTATATCTTACCATTGGGCAATTCTATTATGGAAACTGGCTGTGTCTCAGAATTTTCACTGAAGAGGTCTTGCATAAAAAGCTGCAGCAATCCACTTACATTTTAAAAAATGAAAGGAAAAAAATCCACAGCTTTTGTTGATGTGTTATATTAGGCAGAAACCATTTCACTTGGACCCCAAAGTCATCTAATTTCAGCTTGATGAATATTAAAAATAGTGAATATAATTGGAGGCTTTCTAATTATAGGATAAAGTAGCCTGTCCAAAATGCAACGTATATTTGAGTTTATAATTTATGTTAGAAAACGTAATATGACATGTATGGTTGGGAAAATCCAATTCAGTAGGTATACAGCAGACCTAAACGCCTTTCACCTGCTCACAGTTATGACCTGATTCACACTTCTTGGTTTGGTGACACGTCTGTCCCACCTATCAGAGCAGGACTCAGAAGCAGGAACTGTCTGTGGGTTTTCCGAGCAACCTTAATCAAGTATTTGCTCTTACTGGATGAAAGCATCACAATGATTTTTCGTTAGTTTTTCAAAAAAAAGTTCTAAGTCTACGAGGGCCTGGAGAGTGAATTGTGACACTGTGAACCATCATGTAAATGCAAATCTAGTACCTTAAAAACAGAGTAACAATGTCATAACTTCTTCCTCCTGTTTGCTTTCCATTAGAAACAAAAGGACATTTTCTATTTCATTGGTTCCTTAGATTTTAAGATGCTAATCAACAATGGGAAAAACAGGAAGATATATACACCATGTCAGAGTCTCTTTTTTGAAATTCCAAGTGGTTTAACCTCTCACTGAAAGTAGATAAAGGATCTTATCTTGCGTCTAGAAAAGTGAAATTGGCTTGGATGTTTTTCTTGTCCTGTGCCAGGTTCTAAGACCAAGGGAAGAGCCCACCATGGCGTAGGCCCCCACAGAAGCAACTTTTTTTCTCTTTTTCCCGGTCACACCCTGGGTGGGAGGAGAGGAATCAAGGCGATGACATAATGTCACGGGGATGTAACAGTACTGGCCCTGGGTGGGCAGTAGTGTCTGTATGCCAACCAGCTCTCTCAACATGGCCCATCTGCTTAGATCTAAACCAAACCGGGCTTTCTGGTTTTACATCCTCCACAGAGAGGATTTGTGGGAGGGGGTGCCACGGCGACCGAGCTGCCGGTAGAGACCACAAAGTGCTACAAGAGTAATAGCATTTTCTTCCAATTACATGATTGTCACTGGGAACCCAGCGTCTTTGACAAAGTGTTCAAACATTAGAGAGTAAGGCCAGTGTCATGTAGTTGAGCGCCACGGTACTGGGCCTTATAGTCTGATTTCTGAAAGCCTTATAATGAGGGCGGAGTGGGTATACATTCCATTCTTTGGCTGTATTTTTGTTCAACAAAGCCCACAATTTTCAGTCACTTGAAAATGTAATTATAGATAATGTTTGCATCAGTAGCAAGAATACAATAAGCACACGGGGCATGAAAACTCCACTCAAATCACATCCTCTTAGGTTGCGGTGCTTGTCTCCTGCCAAGAGTAAAGGCATTTCGACAAGCTAATATTCGGTATGAAATGGTTTGTGGGTTAGACCAACCCATGCATGAATTCTACTCTAACTTTTCTATTACCCGTTCCTTTACATTGGGCATCTACACATAAAACAGAATCTATGATTTGCTGAAAACCCAAAATCCCATCAAATGTTTATGCACTTAAGCAAAAAGCTGTGGTGAGGTCGAAAGCACACCGTCACCTGAAACGGACTGGACACCGCACCTGAGCTGGTCACAACTGTCAATCATCTAAAATCCATTTGTTCAGAGACTGATTGTACGCCTACTTTTCTGGCCCACTTATGAAGAAGAAGATAAAACTACAGGTAACGACAGAAAGGACTCTGCATAAAGTCACCAGCTGAGGGGGACAGAGAGGACTGAATGCCACCTGAAAGCCTTCTTCTAATTCTCAAGGCGGCAAACTTTGGGGTGTCCCTGAGAAAGGCTATTGTTCACCTAATTCGGATGCAACAATTAGGAACTTGGAAGTGTGGCGGGATGGTGGGGAATGCCAGGTGTCTAATGAAATCCTCAAAAGAGGCCTCTTCATGGACTAGTTATCTTGAGAGAAAAATAAGGGTCCACCTTAACATTCAGTGTTAACTGCTTCTTCGTCAGCAGTAAGTGAGAATCTGCCTCAAGCATTAAGAGATCTTGACATCGTTACAGTGCCCCTTGCTCCTGAGTCTCTTAATACTCTTGAACTTCTGGGCTCAGAAATTGGTCTGGCTATGCAATAAAATAAAAAACAAGAAATCTAAGTGAAAGAGCACATAAAAAGCAAGAGATTATTATTAGGTTATAGCTAAGAAACTGTATTTCATACTCAGAATCCACATATTCAGCTGCCAAGTCACAAACATATCTACAAATTCAGTCTGTTTAGGGTTATAGAAGGACGTACGAATCCGTCAAAAGACAAAAGCAACCTCCTGGGACAAAATTCAAGGTGGTACAACAGCAAGACTTTGGTCTTTGGAAATGGACAGATAAAGACAGTATGTTCTACCACCTTTAGAAATGTCCATTTCCTCATTTGCAAAATAGGAACACTACAACTTTCCTTGCAAATTTTTTTTTAAGATTACTGATAATTTACATAATTCCCTTAGCCTCAATGGCTGGCCCTTCAGGTATCCTCAATCAGGAAGAGCTAATATCTTAAAATATTTTAAGAAAGTGTACCCACAGGAATGCTTTGAAGCATTTGTAATCAGAATTAGGAGGAATACACAAAAAAGAAGTATTTAGTTTGTCAAAGGGTTACAGTTTTGTTGACACCAGAAAACATTTTTTTGGCTTCTAGGTAGACATCATTTTATTGAACAGACAACTAGAAATCAGTGTGGATCAAAAACAACACGCTCTGAGCAGACCTGGAAAACAAGACCCAGAGGCAAGATAAAGGCCACCCCAGGGCTTTGGAGGCTGACACCAGTCCAATTTTGGTCACTTTTTATAACAGCTGGACACAAAATCTTGGCCCAACTGAAAGGCTGCCTCTCAAGTTAAGACTTCTGAGACACTGAGGAAAGGTAAAATGTGCTGATTACAAAGTATCAATTGATTTGAACAGAAACAGTTGCAGTTATCTGTGCAGCAGGCCCCCTCCTCTAAAGTCTGTGGGAGCTTTCAGCCACAGATCTAGTTCTCCTTTCCTGACAATCTGAGAACCAGCAAGCGCTGCCATTCCCACTTCCCGAGGGAAGTCCCTGGTTCCCCCAGGGCAAAGAGGTCTGTTCGGCTGGGCAAGGGCATCTTAGCTCTGGAGGTCCCACTCATGGCCTGGGGTGTTTCTCGGAGTCGACCCCACTCTCTCAGCCAGTGTTCCCTTGGCCCATTGTAGAGAACATTCATCAACCTCTGGACTCAAGACAGGTTTTGGGCTTCCCAACTGAATCTGATCATGTCTGATGTTAATGAATCAGGGAACATACTGTTAGGAGCAAACGTTCCCACCAGCTCTGGCCGCACTGGTCTCTTAAGACTTCCAGGACCCTATCAGCTCTGTCAGGAGAAGTAAGTGCCTGTTTACTGAAGCACAGAAACAGAGTGACTCTGAGGCCTCCTGCAGCTGGGCACCACCTGGACACACACCCTATACCCATGTGTCACATCACAAAGCAATTGATTATTTCTCCAAGTCAATTGCTCCTTCAGAGATTCAGTTCTCTAGGCATTCTGTGGCCTGAGGACCTAACCAGGTCACATTCCCCTCCATATTCATATCCTTGAAATGGTCTTCTTAATGGCTGGGTTTCTGCTAAGGTTAGGAGTCCCATATGTGAGCACCAGCCTTTTTATTGTGCAGCTGATTTTCCCATAAAAAAAAAAAATCTATTTCAGCGGGTATAGAGATGGGCTTCTTCAGAATGTACCTATGAGGATACTGGAAGGAGAGTTGCTTTTTGCTTCACCCCATCCCACAATGGCTGGTCTGACCACAAGTTCACAGTTGGAACATCAACTGCATTTTATTTTTCAGTCATCATGCAGGAAGAGGGAAAAGAAACATCAGTCTTCGTAATGCTGTCCTGGGGACTGAGCATTTGCTCAAAGTTTATATGGGAGCAATACTGCTTTATGGGTCTGTGGCTGAGACTTTAAAGCATGAATGTTCTGAGGGAGAAAACATTAACTGCTCAGTTGTAATGAAGTTTCACTGCATCTGATTCTCCCAGGAAAGGCAGGTGAACTTGTGGTCAGTTTTAAGTACCACGAAGCTATAAAATATTTAGGTTGCCATTCCTTTAACTTCAGAGTCATTCTGTGGGACAGGGAAGAAGCGTATCATATTAGCCTTCTTTTCTAGGTGAGGCATCTTGGCAAGTCACCTGAGACCCGAGATGGGCATGGAACAAATCAGAAGGTGAACCAGGAGAATACACAAGACAGCTGCTTGGTAGAGGATGCTTAGCCTTGACCTTGAAGGATGACCTTGGAACCATTGCTGGAGGGACCCTAGAGCAAGAAATACCCCTAGTGGTTCCGTTCTCTGACACACAAGCAGACTCCCATGCAGGGCAAGTGTCCCTCACAAGCACAATGGTCCAAAAGGACATTATTTCAAACTAAATATTAAAACCCACACACAGCCAATGCAATCAAAATGGTTTCTATATGAACAAAAATGTTTCCTAAATTCTTCCTTAGGGAAAAGTAAATTCTGTGGCTAGTGCTCCAGTAAGAGAGAGAGAAAAAAATGCTTCTCTTCTTAGTCTCCTCTGGGACCCAGGGTTTTGTAAGGGACCCTTACGACAGCAGGAATAGGTAAAATGTGCCACAGAGTGCCCTAGGTAATACAGACAAGGGAGAAATATGGCCCGCCAGTAGGTGTTGGAAGCCACTTTTTGACATCTAAGAGTAAGAGATAAAGAGGAAAAAAGTCTGGAAAATGCAGGCTTCATGTGAAAAGAAAGAATCTTGACAGCATTATAATGTAAAATAAAGTTGACATAAATATTAAAAAGTTTCTTCGAGTTAAAGCTGCCAGTAGTGTTAACCTTAGGCTTCTCAAAGGACTTGTGTGTTACCTTTAAATCCTGACACCAAGGAAGGATGGCTGGGTGGCCAGTGGGAGTCGGGAGGGAAGAGGCTACCAGCAGGGGCTGATGGGAGTAATTGCAGTTGCAGGCCTCCTGGTGACAATTTTGAGAATGCAAACACAGCTGCAGCAGAGCCAAATATAGCTGGCCAAACAATGACACCCATAAAGTTAATCACTGTAAAATATGCTACCCTTATGCTGTGCCAGAAAACTCAACACCCCTTCTATAATGTAGCAAGTCAAAATACAGTTGTGGGCACAGAAGCACCCAGCTGCTCCAGAGGATTTACTACGAGCGCTGACCAAGGTCTTTGCATTCTGACGACTGCTGTCGTGTGCAGATGCGGCCCCTTCTCATGACAGCTAGGGAACTGCTGGGGAAAGGAACAGTAAGACGGGCTTAGAGAAGCCCTTTTCATCTCAGAGAAGATTCACATAAAAGCTGAAAAGACGTAAATCAGGAAAATGTAAGACAGACAGACAAGCAAATTACAGAGGTCGCTGTGGGTGACCAAAAACCTAGACTGTGAAGGTAAACAAAGCATGATGAAACGAATAGACCCTCTACCTTCCTTATGCTTTTTATCATCTTTCTCTCTCATTACTCCCCTAAGATGTTTCAAGGAGCAGACGAAGTGTATCTGCTTCACCTGCAGGACACCCAATGTCTTCAGAGATGCAAAGAGAAGATGGGGTGTGAGCACATGCCTGCCGCGGCTCACACCCATTTCCTTTGTCCCTTAGAGGTCCATAATCTTCTGTAACTTTATCCTTTTTAAGATGTTCAGTTTATGTGCTGGGCTCCCAGCAGGCACCATCATAATGTCAACTCTCCTTAGCAGGGACAGGAAGCTGTGGGATGATGATATGGATGACATAAGATGGTGGCAGTGGCCAAGAGGTATGAGGCGGGAATTTGGTCTGGCCAGTACCAGATGTGGGTGCCCAGGAAACTACCACTGAGGGCCCACTGTCTAGATTTTTCTGTGAAGAATCTTTCTTCCTGTTCTAAAAGATCTAAAGAGAAGCAACCTCCCAATGGCAATGAGGAACAGAAGGGGCCCCCAGGTCCAGGGACTTTGCAGCACAGACAGAAAGGGCCGCTAAACCGAGAAGGGTGTCAGCTTCTCACCCAGTCGGAGAGACAGGGTTATGGAAGTGAGCTTCTCATCGCCTTTAATAGAAGCTAGTCTGAGGTTCTGGGACAACGAGACAAAACACTGTCCTGAGTCCTATTTCTAGCAGTATTACTAATCTGAAATACATTCTGAGTCAAGGTGTTAAACCTTCCTGAATCTTGAAGTTTTCAGTTATGAAAGTAATAATCTGTAAACACATTATGTTGTGCAACAATTTCATAACTTTTGCAGCCAAAGACCATCCAGTGAAAGATATTTTAAGAAAAGTATGTCCCCAAAGATGGTTTCCCTATGTATTTTTCACATATGTATGTGAATGTATGCATGTGTTCATGTGGACACACATGCATTTTATGCCTGTTGACTATCGCCCAGGTAAATAACAAAATTTTGATCTCTTTAAGCCCAAAGGACCAACTGATTTTATTTGTGTCAGATAAATGAGGTACAACTTTCTGATTACAGAGAGTATGAGAAACAAAGATATGATTCATGGAAAAGGATATAAAACAGCATCTTAAAATTTAATGAGCCTAAGTTATGAACTTTCTTTAAAAAAACCGTGGAAATTGGGCCTTTCACTATAAAAAAATAGCATTTACATCCTTGTATGGAAGTTAAAATCACTAGTACGGCACACACAAAAAAGTTTAAGCTGTCCAAAAGTTATGTTGAAATGTCAAATCAATCAGCTGACATTAATGCATTCTTTCTGAGGATGAGTCACCACCATCGTCTGTGAACGTAGGAAATCTTCAGTCCTATTTGAGCCTATAAATGTCAGACAAAGCAGCTGGTAGGTGGGGGAACTTGATTTCTGTGGGTAAGACAGAGATAGCCATAAACAGTCTCACTGAGGAGACAAACTTCTTCCAGTGCTTTAACTATTAAGACTTAAGATCAAAACATTCCACGAATCCCATTTTAAAGCACTATTACCATTACAGGAGTCCTACGAATGGGTCACCTATCTGGGGGACTTCTCCTCCTACTGCTGCCCAACAGGGCACACAGACCATTTTAACTGAGAGCTCTTCAGAATAGATTTCTTTATTTAAAATCTGACCTTAAGTAAAAGGCCATTTGAAGCTGGTAGAAAAGTCCAGAATAATAAGCCAAAATGATATTTTAGCTAAATGTAGCCTAAACTTAATTTACATAAATCTTTAGGTTGGGGGGAAAGGGTCTAATAATTTGCTGGCAAATTGGCTCTGAGGCATTCATTCAAAGGGAGTAATTAAAATTTAACCAAAACCCGAATTTGTACTCATCTGTCATTTTGAGAGTCGTATGATTACATATTTATTAGCATTCCATTTTTAAGTATCAGCTGACTTTAAAGCATCACTTTCAGTATCTGAACATAATATACAATCTGCGGTTCATAAAACAGACCGTTCATAAAACTCCGTTCATAAAAGGGTAGTGCTGGGAAAGTGTAAATCTCAAATATGCTCACAAGGCATTTCAACCACATAACTGGAATTGTATTTCTATAAAACTAGGTGGAGTAATCACTTCCTGTCATGATTTAGAACAAATGGGGACAGTGAAGCTGTTCAAAATCTCCCTAAATGCTTCCCCCTTTCTTTTAAAAGCCCTTTAGGAAGAGACTAAAGCTCACAGTAAATGAAAAAGAAATTCCCAAGACGAGAGAGAGGTTTCCATCCCTTCACATCTAGATTCAGAGCATGAGCATAGTGAACGGCACAATTAGACAGTGATGATGCTAAAGGGGAATAATTATTTTACAATTACCTGAGAGCATCACAGTTACTGCGCTAATTAGTTTTTGTTTCCCACAAAGCTTTTTCCAGGAATGCGCAGCTCCATTTCTCTTAGGTTGAGCAAGAGCTTTTTCTTAGGGAAAAATAAAAATATATTTTCTGCACTGCTACACAAGTGGCACAGCCCTGACGCTGGCTTCGTTCTATTACTGGTACCTCCTTGAGGGTGGAAACAAACACCAGCGCATGGGAACTCGTAGGTGCTAATGAACTGGAAATCATTAGGCCTTTCCAACCCTTCCGCCTGCAGTTTTGCAGAACAAATATTACACTGGGAAACAGCTGACCCTTTGTGGTGGTCTCACGGGCCAACCAAAAGCAAAAATGTGAGCCTTCCATGAAAAAAACACAACCTCCGGTATTCATGCTCTAAGTTGGCAATGAAAACTTAGGTTCGGGTGAAGTTCAGCATGGGAAGTGCAACACATCGGTGACTTGCTAGTTTAGCGACTTCACCCATGTTGAAAGTACCTGGTTTTCCCACTGAAATGCAAATCAGGTAAGAACGCTTATGGCCTTGTTCAATAGTTGTGAGGCTTGCTCAAAAGGCACTACAAGGATATCAGGCCCCTGTAGATAAGTCTACATACAAGGCTCCACCAGAGCATCACCCCCAGGATTGGCTCCACAGCTACAGCACGTCACGCATGACACTCCTTTATCCCATTATTTTGCATGCCAAAGCATTACTTGGCTTTTTATGAGACATGAATCCTGTTTAACTCCTAAGAAGCAAAACCACAAAAGGGGTGAGGAGAAGTGGAAAGGCTGGGGATTTATGTAAAAAGGGGAAGGAGATGGCAGTTTTTTAGTCATAGGCCGAATATCTGGTTGTTATAACTTTTAGGTGGGGGAAACACTACCCTGAGGTGGAAAACAGACTAAACGCGCCAATGCAATCTTAATTACTAGGTTCCTATCTGAGAATCTCATCTTTTCATCTTGTCTTGCAAGGGTCTTGCACCCTCTGTGCAATGTGCCTTATCAACAGATGCCAGAGTAATCTCAATCGGCAAATTACAATTAAAATAATACCTGTAACACAGATCAAAGGTAACACGGGTGTTCTAAAATGCCAGTGTGGGATGAGATTTTGGCTTCCAGAAGCAGCTGATACTAAAATATGTACTGCTAACTGAGAAATCCCACCTGACAATATATTTTTTAATTTTTTCCTTAAAGTACCATGTGCAAAGCCCTTCTTTTAGAGTCTTGTCATTTTGATTTTCCTCTCAGGACCATCCAGGAATCAGGTGATAAATCTCAGTTATTGTATCGTATTATTTGTAATGGCAGTTTCCAAATGTACTTTAAGTGCCACCTGGAGAAAAAAAGGGGACCCTAATGCTTTTGACCTTCAATGCTGGTACTTGAGTAACCAAAAGTATTTTTAATTAAAATAGGTTCTCTCTAGTTAATATATAAAATAACAGTGTGAATTTGAATGACATTGGAGAGTCAATCCTGAATAGGTGACATGTATTTATTTTCTATAATGCTCAGTCATTTTCACGTGGCACGGTTTTGGTTTCCTGACAAAAATATGTGTCCTATTTTAACCCACAGTTCTCTGTTCTCTCCCCAACAACACGTGGACTTGCATTTACATAGCGCACACACACACACACACGCCAACCACAGCTTTGTTGTTACTGCTGACGCAGCTTGGTCAAGCACATAACCTCTGTAGACATACCTGTAAAATGGGTGCAATACCCTGCACCTCTGCTGTGAAGGGTAGAGGCAGTATGAATAAAGTGTCCTGGCACATAGTAGGCATCCAATTAATGACTCATGTTTTCATCATTTTAGGTGAGAAGGGACAACCAGTGATTAATTACACTGCCTCTCTGAACTGGGCGCAATGCCCCTCCAAAATAAAGAGGTCTGAGGAAATGGTCCCTAAAGTCCCTTTCAACTTGAACAATGAAGTCCTTAGAACCACGTTTCAGTTTAATCAGACACTGACAGACATTTTCCCAGCTATCCTAACTTGGGAGACCATACGACGCCAAAAGGTTAATTCACCAAGTTGACGAATTCACATTCAGGATACCTCTCCTTGTTTCAGTAAGGTTACCCGCCCAATGTGGAAAAAAATGTTTTCATTTTAATTTACTGGTAGCTTCTAACATCACAAATCTGAATGAATACTTTTAAAGCTGCATTTAGAGATTTTTTAAACCTGTAAGTTCTCATTTCCAACACATTATTTCTTAGATTTTTTTGTTTAAAATGTCAAAATTTAAAAACACTAAATGTATATCATTAAAAAGGTGAAACCGAGGAAACAATCATCTACACCCCCAATCCCAAACCAACTGCCCCAGTTTAAAATAGATTTTTAAAAAATCAGTTGTATTCACTGTGCTTTGTTGCAAATAATATTCTTTAGTAACACCAAGCCAACAAAACTTTAATAGTTAACATTATTTAAAATGTCCATTTCCATCTTCAGTTTTGATACTGAATGTTTAAAACGCAAGACTTTGAAGCATATGTCCTGACAATTCTTTGCTGCTATAGAGACTTAAATAATCCAGGCTGCTTAAACACTGGATGACTCATAGGGCCATCGAGCAAAATAATTCATCTCAAGAGCTATTTGTTCATCTGCCTTGAGGACTCAAATGTATTACATCTTGCAAACTTCTCAAATATATTCTTATGCAGAAATGCCATTAAAAATATGTCCTACTGTTTTAGAAAATCAACACCAGGAAAGCCCCTATGCTTTATTTAAGTTCCTTTTAGGAATAGGCCAACACCTAGCTGCTGCAATTTAGTCCAAACGGCAATATACCATACATGACAGCTAGTCCCCCAAACCATAAATCCACATAGCTATCTTTTCAACTGAATATGGCAATAAAATATACTGCTATCTGGGTTCCTAGCCTTTTCAACTTGTCATATGCTCTCTCACACAGCTCCATTCCCCAAAGATAGTCTCTAATGTGAGTTAATAACAAAATATTTTGAAACACATGCTATGGTATTCTCGGGGATAAGAAGACAGAATTGTTATCTAGGAAACAAAATTTACATATATATAATTTACCAATCCTCTTTTTTTTTTAAGTTCAATTAAGGGATCATTAATATTAGACCGAAAATAATTTGAGTTTGATTCCAAAGGATATCATTTGGTAATTACATCTGGAAAAGAAGTGGGGTGGTATTACAATATGTATAGGAGACTCGGTGGCTAAGATACAAAGGTTCTATTTAGAGCAAATAGTTTGAACAAGCCACATTCAAACACCAAATGAAAAGGACAAATGAAACTTTCATAATTCATAATTTTAACTGATAAGAGACAACATCTTTCAGAAGCCATTAACACATTAAATTTAAAGCATTCATTAGCTAGATATACTATGGTCAGTGACCATAAATTCAAAATCACAATCAAGCCGCTCTTTCGGTTCAGCCCTGACACTCCTCTAGAGAGGAAAAAACATGCAAAACTTTCCATAGCTAATGTGCAAACATGTATATTAATACTGATATATCTTTTAAGGTGGACAGGATAGAGATCTTTGAAAACAAATATTATGGGAATGTTACTAACCAAGATTAATTTCTCAGAGAAAACTGCCAAAAGGAAATTCAATATTTTAATTTACATTATCTGCTTATCTTAGCTGGGACAATGAACCTGACCACATGTACAAGCAAGTTAACATTCTTAATATCGACTGGAAGGACAGTTCACATTTAATAGATTCTATCATCCCCTCCCCCCATTTTTTTTTTAATCCTAGGGGCTCAAATAATTGGCCACTGCGGAGTTTCTTAAGAATCTCTCAACTCATAATATTTAACATACTAGAAAATGAATCTAGCACCGTAGGGGGAGGTTAGTTGCCAGGGAAATGGATCATAAAGCTTGGAATGGCCTGAAAAATTGCAAAGGGTACATTAGGTGCCAGAAAGAATAGATGTTAAATCTTAGAAGTATGTAGAATAGGATACATTTTATATGTACTCTTACCAAGGATAGCAGTCCTTTTTACACTAGATTAATTGTAGCACACAACCACTATCAAATTTCTTGCCTGACAAGAGGGAGTTTTATATATTGAGGTCTAACATGGGCAGAGACTTTTCAGACCCACGGTGGCAATCCTTTTAGGTTTTCTTTTCATAACACACCTGAAACACAAGTAGATTCTAGTGACCAGACAGAGCCTGAGTTGGTAACAGAAACTTTCCTATCAAGACTAACAAGCCAGATGAAAATTAGACATACTTTCCTTTCCTTGAGAATCCCAGCTCTTTATTTCTCCCAATAAACTCTCCACCCGCGTTTGACATGTAGAACAACCAGACACACATGAATCATTAAATTATAGACTGCATATCAGACAAACCATGATGACGTAAAAAATTACCTCTAATTTCTGCAATAGCGTACACCTGACTATTTTATTGCTTTACAAATTTTCTCCCTTTTTTTTCTTTCTCTTCTCTCCTTCCACTCTCCCGCCACAGAAAAGGAATCCTTGCGAGCGATCAGTTAAGCGAGCGGGTCATTTGGAAAGAAGGGATCTTGAAACGGGCCGCGAGAGCCGCTTCAGCCCGCATTTCCGACGACGCGAGCGTGCACGCGCGCACCCCGCCCCGGGACCCCACCCCGGGGCGCCGCGCCGCGCTCGCCGGTCCCCGCCGGCCGCACCGCGCACCCCGCTCCTCGGTCCCGCGCCCGGGCGCCCGCCGGCGGGACCCCACGTCCA
>JAQQAC010009376.1:4223917-4341251 GCA_029783875.1 Phataginus tricuspis | reverse complement strand
CACACACACACACACACACACACACACACACACACACACACACACACCTACACGTATGTCTAGCTTCCATCTCACTGCAATCTCTGCAGATTGGTGCCGTGTGATCCAAAGGGAGTTTCAGCTCTTGGACACTTCATTCCCCTTCTTAATGGGGTACAATATTAAAGCCTCACATACGCTTTCCTTCCTCTGACTCCCTCTCCCCAATGTCAGTTAAGTAAAAATACTACATATTTTAATCCTCTCCTAACCACTGTCTCTTCCTTCCAACAGAATAAAAGTCACTGTGAGTTCAGAAAAACTCCCAAAGCCAATAACCATTAGAGAAGCAATCAATAGTTTTATGGAAGGAGAAAACTGCCCCCCTCAACAACTCTCCCAGGAATTACCAAAATGTGCAGAGAAATCCAGTGAAGGCTAATAAAGTTGATCCGAGGCATTACTGCAATGGAATGGACTGTGCTTGTCATCGCTCAGAGAGGTGGCTATAAATGGCACGAAGCTGTGGAAGATACCGCTAAACGAACTGCATTCTCTTAATGACTGTTACAGAAATCTCCACGCAAAAGACTCAGTTGAAAATTGCTAATTTCCTCACTATGGCAATTATACCAAATCGGCGTGGTGTTTTTGCATCTACAAATTCTGACCCCTTAAATGACCATTCCCACACAACTCTCTTCCTTTCGCATTTAACCTTTCTTTTCATCCACCCAGGTGTTTCCGGGGCTACGAGCAACGAACTTCCATGAACCACGCTTTCACCTGACTCACCCCCCTGATGACAATAATTAGCATTAAGTCACTCTTTGAATGACTTCCTAGGTATCTGAGCACAATCCCCAGTTGCTATAAACTTCTAGATATGAATATTAATCAAAGGCTCTTTGTTCTCAGCCCCAAAGGGATATTTTGCAATGACATACACTCACATTTTAAAAAAGAAAAGCTGTGAGGTTTCATTGTAACAAATAAAGGAAGGTTAATACGCTGAGGTTTCAGGGTTCATCTGTGGACAGCTGAGACATCTCCCAGGCCCATGTGTGAAGGCACACGGGGTGCCGACGTTACCCTGTTGAAAGAGGCCATTTTCCCAGTTTGAATCTTTTCCTGTTTCTTTTCTGCAAGTCTCAGCTCAGAATTAAAATTTGCTTTGACTTTTGTTTAGGTCACTATTCAGAGGGAGCATCACACAGAGAGGCTTGGTGGCAGGATACAGATTACATATCTTATTACTATTGTGGCAACAGATAGAGACAAGTTTGCCAGCTTTGGGAGATCTCACACCTTCCCCATCAGGCTGAGGACTAGATACCTGTATGTTGGCCACCGGAATGGGAGTCTCCGAATTCTGGAAGCTGATAATGGGTCAAATCACAGGAGAAACAAACAAAACAAGGATTTCCCTTGCTCTGAGAACTAACTATGACGACCCAGGAATTAAAGTGAATAGATCACAGGTGAATAATTGTAATATAGTAAAAACTCGACAGGGAGGTTTCCTGGTTATTTCTTTATTTCATCAAGCTGCTGACAAGCAGCTAGGGAGCATGGAAATCTGCTTTTCTCCCTAACCACAAACATGGCTTTGCAACCTTTGTTTTGGAACAAAAATTTCCCCTGAAAGCAGAATCTAGGTAATAGTGCTGGTAACAGTGGGTCAGCTTCAGATTCAAAGCTTTGCCAATTACCTTTTATGAGCCCATCCTAAAAGCAATTATCGGTATATCCCACAGAACGAGCAATTCAAATCCCATTGGAAGTAGGAGAACATAATAAGTATGCATTTAAAATCTACTCTATTCACAATGGATAACTCTTAAAATATTATTATAAAACTACAGATACATTTTGGGTCCACCCAGGCTCTGAATATATTGTCCATAGAAAATCTATACTTGAGAAAACAATTTATTTAGCCTGTTACATTAATTTAAATAATTCTGAATATTTAAATACTTCTTAGATATTTCAGATTTCAACTTAAGTTTAAAAAACTGAAATGGCATGTCCAAAGTCTAAAAACTAGTTAATGTTTCATAACTGTGTTTTTATAAGGAATACACCTTGTTCCTTATTTATTGAGAACATCATTACTTTGAACCATAATAAAATCTAAGAGGAAATATTTGTAACTAAATATTTTTAACATTTTGTCTTTTAAAATTATTTCCCTTCTCTTTTAAAAAATTAGAACCTTAATTTTTCTCTATAAATTTACTAATATTTTTTGGTATATATCGCTCTGGCACAAAGAGCTATTCAAGCAAACCCCTAAAATGTTACATAAGATATATTCTTTATGGAAACCAACCTTACAAAGATGACTGTCACATAAATCAATTACCACTTAATATTCTAGGACCAATTCTTTTGCATCTAATGTGAGAAGAAAATGGTTTCAATATTTGAGAAGTTTGAAATAGATTTTCCCATTTTCTCTTTTTGAACTCTGTCTATACCTTAGAGATCATTGCTTATCTTATAAAATGAAAGATCTTTGAAAACGTGAGGAATGTTTGCCCTGCACAGAAATGCATTTTATGAGCATATAACCGTATATCAAAACCCAATATATTCCATAGAGACTTTTAACTCAACAACTTAATAGGCTATATAATAATAGTGTGTGACCCAAATTATGAGGACAAAAGTGACCACTTTAATTTGTGGTCCTTGAATTTCTAAACTATCTGCCTAGATGTGAAAAAGAAGGTAGAGGCTAGAAATTGCAGTTTACTTAAACACTGGAAATGTTTCTCTTAACTTCTTTTTATGCTATGTTCCGTAGTCCATCAAACAGGCAGATTTTAAACCAAGTATTAAACACTGTAGAGGCATGTCTGATAACAAGGTATTTGCCAGAATGATAATGGTATTACAAGCAGTCTCAATCAATACGTTTCCTTCTGTAGTTAACAGAGAAGTAAGCAATAAATCTCTAACTTAATCCAACCAACAGAGTTGCAAAATGCAAAAAGCTCTATGAACAGGAGATAATAAATTTTTAAAAAGCACAAAACCGCAAACAAGCAGTTCTAGAAGCTCTCCATTCTGTATAGTTTATACAAACAAGATTAAAGCAGATAAAAAGAGTGTTGAGAAAGAAAGAAAGAAAGAAAAAAGCCCCAGACATGCATTAAGCTAGTTTGACAGCTCCATTGTTCAACCGGTCCCATTGTCAGACCCAAAGATGTATTCAGTGCTACAATGTCTGGTAGCAAATAAACAAAAGACTACATTTTTCAAAGCAGGATGCCAATTCTATCATAATTCTTTCTCTGCTTCCCAAAAGGTCAGTGGTGGCTCATTCTTGGTATGCAATGGAACCCTAACATAGACGCAGGAAACAAATATTTGCTTTCATTTCATAGGGACCCAGGACGCCATGCATGAATAGAGGTCTTTAAACAGGTACACATTTTGGCAAACAGGATAAAGTGATCCAAACCTGGTAACACTGAAGGACTATTTAGGTAGGCTAAGTCCAGATTAGAGCGGTATTTAGAACGCAAGTCTAATATGGAGTCTCCTTAGCTCCTTTTTCGGTGATTATTCCATGCAGAGTGCATGATAATGACAGAGGCTTAGATATTGCAAAGGAAGAGACAAACCAAGAGTCAGATTCAGAGCCTTTAAAATTATCTACTGGCCACTCACAAATAGCAGCGAGCAAACACAGATTTGCTTTCAAAAGGCAACTAGTGCAAATATAACTCGCACACAGCTGTCCTTTTCCTTTCTCTTGCTAGCTCTTTCTCCCAATCTCTTGCTCTCAATTTCCTTCCCCCCCCAGATTCTTTTTTTTTCTCTTCTAAGATAAGGTAAGCTACTTGATTCAGAGCATGATTATTGTTTCAGTCAGCTCTAGAAACTAGCAAAGCAAAAATTAAAAACAAAGGGCACAACATACCTTAAAAGCAGCTCCTCATTTCTCATAGTAACAGCGGATTTGGGACAGCGCATGCTTTCTACACTGATACACTGATAGTCTCAACAAAAGCCAGTTCAGAAGTACGCTCAAACATCAATGCCACAGTAGCTGTTCACTAATGCGCTCCCTCTCTCTCTCTCTCTTTCCCCACTCCCTTCTCTAGTCAAATTCTGAATGGTGGAGCAAAGGGGCTCCTGCAGATTCTCTAAGTAGAGATAATCCTCTCTGACAAGTTATGTTGTCTAGGCATATTTTTACATTAATACACTGTGCTGCCTATAGGGGTCTTGTTTGCATTCGCTCAAACCTGGCTGGTGTTAGTTCTCCTAATTATCTTAAAAAATTGGAAAGAAAAATAAGTAGCTCATTTACCGTTTTCTTTATACATTTCATAGCAAAACCAGTTTCATATTTTCTTTTTGCTATTAACTATCATCAAGCCTTGCAGGTGACTAACAGATTGGGATAGGTCAGTGTGCTAAAAAGGATTTTTGCTTCTCTTTTCTGGGACACTGAATTCACAGCTGGATTCATCTGTTCCTTGCCTCTTGTCCTCAGGAAGAGTGACAAGGTCAAGACCCTTAGCCCCACCCTGGGTCATGGATGTAGAGGCTGGAGACTGGGGAGTTGGACATATTTTAACTCTGTGTACGCCATAAATCTTGCAGATCTGAGCATAATTCGCCTGACGCAGGACTTCTAAGGAGGTAGGCAATACAATGACTGGTCGTATGGAAGTCCTAATCCACACTGGAGCATCGTCCTCAAAAGACCAATTAGATACTCTTTTCCAAAATAAGACAAATCTGCTTCCCTATACCGTTATACTCACAGGGCTTAGCATATACAGTTAGCAGGGAAATATGCATTGTACTGTTTTTACTGGAATGAGAATTCCATGCAGATTAGCCAACTAAAACAGCAAGTTAAACACATACAAAAGAGACATAATGCTATGGACAGAATAGTTAGTTGTCCAAAAGCGCAAACTGAGGCATCTCTCCAGGAGGTGTGTGTTGACAGGAAGCCAAGAATGCCCTCAGCTTGGATGGAACAACGCAGAACACAGCCCGCCTCTGATCTGGGTCACTGAGTACTGGTTTCCTCACTGCAGCCTCAAAGCACTTTCCCTGTTCTTCACTGGCACAGCCACGCAACTCAGTAATAATCTGGAGCGAAAACATTTGCGGGAGTCATGGTGGTGTGGGGAAAGTAATGACACGGTCCGTCTCCCTCCTACTTGGAATGGACCCCAATATCTTGCCAGATCTCTGGCCTCTGAACTTGGTTTTGGCCCAGATGGGGAAATAGAAATGTTCTGGAGGGTGATAAAGATTCCCTAATCTCTTCTGCACAGTAATCTTGCTTAGTTTATCAATTGAACTGAGGACAATAAGCAATGGTGACTATTGTCACCATCCCAATAAAAAGACATGATGAATAACTTGATGAAGGTCAGATAATGAGCCAAGAGCCCTGTCCCTCCAATGAGCATCCTTTTACATTCCTTTCCTTCGTTAGAGCATATGAGTTACAGAGTGAATATTTAAAAACAAATTACCTTGCCAGGGAAAGATATTATACAAAATCTAAGGTATTGTTTGGAAGCAAGATAAACTCATGTAAATGAGCTTGGAATCAGAGAGACCTTGGCGAGAGAGAGAGTTTGAGCTACTCCCCTGGTGACCTGTGGTGAGTCCTGAGGCAGAAGTCACTTAACCTTGCCGCGGCTCTTCGCCCCAGCGGTTAAATGGGGATGACAAATGCTAATTTGTTTTAAAGCACCTGAAGAGCTTGTAATGAAATTGGGTGTGTTCTGTCAGGGCAAATATTAATAAAAAGTGGGATGAGTGGACTGGCGTCAGCCATGGTTTTGTCTACTAGAGAAAGATATGCTGCTCAGACGAAGCCCTTTCCTTAATACTTCCATACATTTTCTTAATTAAAACAACTTTTATTGAGGTATAATCGACATATATTTTATTAGTTTCTGGTGTACAAATTATGATTTGATATTTGCATATATTGTGAAGTGGCCACCACAATAAGTCTAGTTACCATCTGTCACCGTACAGAGTCACAAAATTTTTGTGTGTGATGAGAACTTTTAAGATTTATTCTCTTAGCAACTTTCAAATACATAATACAGTATTGTTGACTACAGATGATGTACTGTGCATTATATCCCCATGATTTATTTATTTTATAACTGGAAGTTTGTACTTACTGAACCCCTTCATCCATTTCACCCACCTCCTCCATCCCCACCCTCCTCTGGCAATCACCAATCTGTTTTTTGTTTTTTTTTTTTTGGTTTCTATGAGATTGTTTTTTTTTTTTAAGATTCCACATACAAATGAGATCATATGGTTTTTGTCTTTCTCTGAGTTATTTCACTTAGCATAATCCCTTGAGGTCCATCCATGTTACTGCAAATGGCAAGATTTCATTATTTTTGATGACTGAATAGTACTCCACACCCCCCCTTCACTCCTTCTCTTTATCCATTGCTGGATCATATGGTCATTCTATTTTTAATTTTTTCAGGAGGCTCCATACTGCTTTCCATAGTGGCTGCACTGATTTACATTCCAACAGTACACAAGGGCTCTGTTTTCTGCACACCCTCATCAACACTGTTATTTCTTGTCTTTTTGATAATAATCATTCTAACAGGTGTGAGGTGGTCACTCACTGTGGTTTTAATTTGCATTTCCCTGATGGTTAGTAATGTTGAGTATCTTTTCATGTGTCTGTTGGCCATCTGCATGAATTCCTTTGAGAAATGTCTATTCAGATTCTCTGCCCATTTTTTAATCAGATAATTTTTTTGCTAATGAGTCGTATGAGTTCTTCACATATTTTAGATATTAACAGATATGTGATTTACAAATATTTTCTCCCATTCAGTAGATGTGCATTTATGTTATCAGTAATTTATAGAACAAAAAGCTAAATTTCTAAATGAAGCATTAATGATTCCAACTGTTCTCTGCCTTCTTTGCCTTGTCTTTGCCTTCTGACATTAACATTACAAAATAATAGAAAATATCATTTCAATGGAAGTGTATAGTATAAAGTACTAGATATATAGGACCAGGCAGTACAGATTCCTTCTTTGATGAAGGATGGGACGCTACAAAAACCTAGCCTTCCTCTCAGATTCCCATCCAAAGAACAATCTTGGAATATAGAGGCACTGAGGACGTTAAGTCTATTTAGTAGCTAGTTTCAGATATCGTCTTAGTTCATGTAGGCTGCTATAACTAAATACCACAGGTGGGTGGTTTATAAATGACAGATTTTTATTTATTACAGTCTGGAGCTGGGGAAGTTCAAGATGAAGGTGCCAGTATGGTCCTGTTCTAGTGAGGGCCCCCTTGCTGGTTCACAGCTGGCACCTTTGTCCTGTGTCCTCACCTGGCAGAAGGGGCGAGGGCTCTCTGGTGTCTCTTTATACGGGCACTAATCCTGTTATGAGAGCTCTACTCTCATGACTTCATCGCCTCCCAAAGACCCCACCCTCCTAATACATTGGGAATTGAACATATGAATTTTGGGGGTGGACACAAACATTCAGAACACAGTAGATACCACAGAATTTTTGCCAGGTTTAAGTAAGATACATGCCATATTGTTATGAAAGCTGGAAAGTACAGAATTCAGAAAGTACATATGAAGTCTTTTTAATCCATTTTTTCCAAGAAGTGGATTTCTAGCACACCCCTGTGTGACACATAGCGGGTGCTTAATAAAGCTGGTGGGTCTGTGTGTGAGTGGATGATTTCTATCCAGAGGCAGTATAGAGCAAGAGGCCCACAGTATCTCTGACCAGCTTTGTCAGCCTCAGAGGAAGGAATTTTCTAGAGGCAAAATGGGGACAAAGTGGTGACATCTGCATACAGGGACTTGTGAGCCCAGAGTGGCACTACGGAAGGGGCTGGAATGAATGGGACATGAGAAATCATGCTTTGCCGGACCCCACCCAGATCTCCCTCTTGCCTTTAGGGGAAACCCTTCCAAAGCGAAAAGGATGTAGGACTCCCAAATCATTACCTGAAACATAATACTGATGGCTGGCTTTAAGTGAAGCCTCAGTAGTGAGGGAAGAAAGGGTTTTTATGGTAATATGAACATCAAAGTAACCTGAGTTCCTTGCAATAGAGCACACAAAACTTACCTCTAAGTCATGCTTTAGAAGTAGGAGGCCACAATCCCAGTAACAATCCCTAAGTCCCAAACAGACGTTCCTTCTACAAGCCGTGGGACTACTGCCTCATTTTTGAAATGGAGATGTTTACTTGGAAGAGTCAGGCATGGGGATGAGTAATTAGCAAGAATAATTGTAAATCCCCTTAAAATTATAAAGTGTCATATTTACCAATAAGTAGGTGTAAATAATAAATGATAAAGTCCTTGGAGCTCCAAGAAGCCACTTGGAAATACGTACTACATCAATTTAAGAGGTATTATGACAAAGAGCACTAATATTGCTTGCTACAAAGGAAAGGGCCGTAGAAACAGACACCCTGAGTGGCTTTGGCGAACTATTTCTGTGCAGGTAAGGAGAGGCCCGTTGAAGACAAAGAGAAGAAAGCACAGGGTTTCCCATGAAAACAGACTACCATAAATAGCCTTGTTGATAAAGTCACTCACTTTTACTACTCAGCAAATAAAAAGAACATGTTCACAACTGAGTGGTCATTTTTGGCCTTATGTTTTGCCAAGGGCCATTTCTGGGCAGATGGGGAATATTGAGAGGGCCACAGGTAAATGTATATAAGTTAAGCTTTACCATTTACATGGAAAATGGACCAAGTTTATTATTGTTATTTTTGAGCAGACCATCTTCCTGCCGGCTCGCCCTGCCATGTCAGAGAGCTGCTGTGACCTGGCCACTACCCATGAGTCCTCAGTGGACATGTGGGGTTTGGTGCATTTGTGGACCTCTACTGCTTAGTGGTTTGGGCCCTAGGGAAGCCTAGTAAGTAAAGAGCCCAGTGTAACGCAGGCCATGGATGGAGCACGCAGGTCTTCCTTACGGGGTAGTGAGATCAAGGCGGGAATTCACATGATTACATGCAGGGAAGAAAGGGAAACCCAGATGGTCTGGGAAAAGTGGTTTTGGAAAATTATAACACATTTGCAGCTATAGAATTTCAGAATACACAGGTGCTTTAAATGTGACATTTCTTTATATACCACTCTCTGAAATTAAATGATCTACTTATTTACTTGTTTATTATCTGTTTCCTGCATCTGAACCTGAGCTGCATGAAAGTGGGAACTTCCTCCTTTATCACCACGTTAGAACAATGTGCAGCATATGGCAGACACTTAATAAACATTTGTTCAATGGCTGGATTTCTCCACGAAGCATTCTTCTTGTTAAGTGACCTAATCTCAGTGGCTTACTGCCATTTAACAGAGTTTGTGAAATACTTACCACGCTCAACTATCAGCAGCCATTAGACTAGAACCTCTAATGTACAGAGAGATTAGGAAGGTCCTGTTCTGACTTTAAGGACTTGATAGATTCATTGAGATAGAATGATACGCTTCTTGTTTTAATAGTATTTTTGACTCTAAAGCCCCATTTATATGGGTGCATAAAAAATGAAGTGGTAAATGGGTACATTTCCCTGATGAATGGCAGTCAGGTAGGATGGACATCGAAGACGAGATAGGCAACCAAAAGTTTCTGAATAAGGGGCACTACGAGCTGAAGCATGATTTTTGTGATGTCTTGAGAAAAAGCAGGTGTCCTTATGGGCAAGGAACAAGAATCAGAAGTCAGCCTCATTTTGCTTCATTCATTTGCAGGAGCAGATCTGCTCCATGTATTTAACTCTTTAGTGAACTGTGCCATAGCTCCAAAAGTGGGTGGGTTACTCCCTTTCTCCCAGAGGGGTCCTGCACCGCTTCCTCTCACCTTACTGGGGTCCCCAGGGATCTGCAGCACATTATCTGATTAGTTCCATCTCCGCCTGCTACTAAGAACAAAACAAAATGGAAAAGCTATTAAATGCTACACACATTTCTTTAAGGCAGTTCCTAATAAGATGTATCTTCACTTACAAAAGTGCATTCATTTGATTTTGTTTTATACTGCTAGGCTAGACATTAAACATTACTCTGATTTCTCTATTTCTGTATGGATATATGTATGTATATATATGTGCGTGTATTATTACAGCATATGTGGTAAATGTTCTAAGAACATGACTAAGTCATGACCTTCAAAGGAAAGCTCCTAGAAGCAAAAGGGATCATCGACATGAGGCAGGAAGTGGCACCCTGGGGCTGAGGGAGGAAGGACATCGCATCCCATACTAAAAACTGGCACTAGGAAGCCATGAAAACGTCAGCGCGGCCCTGGCTCTAGAACGTTAACTCTGGTTCAGCATGGTGCGCGACCCGGGGACTGAGGGAAGCCTGGAGTCAGGGAGCACAGTGGCGAGGCCACGGGGCTGGTGCGAGATGATGTGGCCTGTGAAGTAGTTTCCTCTCCCCAAGAACCTGTTTCTCAGGCTTATTCGAGACCCTCCACATAAGATGAAATCACTCAATTACCCGTGCACTCCAGGAAATGGAGATTATCATCCATACCACACAAATGAGGACCCTGGGGAGAATGGCTGAGCAGACAGATCCAGCGAGTGGCAGAGCTGGGAGCGAGGCTTGGCCTTTTCGCCCATCCACTCTGTCTAGGCGCAGCCCTCTAGCGGGCGGAAAGGCGGTAGATGGTATCTTAGTGGACAATCATCATTTGGGCAAGTGGATGGTGGAATGGAGAAAGAGAAGAGTTGAAGATGATTTCTGTCTTTGACATGGTCCTCTGGTGAACGACGAGATGGCTGAGATGGGAATCAGAGACCAAATGGGTGAACAGGGAAGAGGGCCGAGCCTCAGTGATGGGGATACAGCAGGCGGTCTCGGGTGGAGGAGGCAGTCAGCCCGGTGCGGCCCCGGGGTGAGCCCTGAGCAAGCCCCGAGGGGGCGGCAAAGAGAGGCCCCCGAGAAAGGGGCCGGATGCATCACCAGAGGGCTCACACCGCCTGCAGAGAGAGCTCACACGAGCATGTGAGGTTCTGGGTGACCCGCTGTGCACGAGAGCATGAATGATTTGTTTGGACGCCAAGTAAAAAAGCCAGGCAGTACAAATAAGAGGCAGGCATGTTCCAAAAGTTTCAGGAATCGGTCGGGAACAGCGTGATCAGTCTAGAAGGCAGCGCAGTCAGAAAAGGAAGCTGGCTACGTCCATATGTGCACTCTCGCCAGAAGGAGGGGATGGGTAGGGGTGGGGACGATCCAAGAGGCCCGACTCAGCCGCCCGCCCTGATTCCTGAGATAGAAGCGGAAGTACCCTTCCGTCCTTCCCCGGCTCCTTCAATGCATAACTAAAACGACGAGGAGGCAGGGGCTGGGCAGCGTTCCAGCCCGCAGGACAGGAGAGCAGCCGTGTGGAACTAGCGCAGACACTTCCAAGAGGCGGGCTGGATCCAAGAGATCAAAAAAGCAATAGCAAAAGTCATTTCTGAAGGTGTCTGTGAATTTTTCCAGATAAGGATCCCCAAAGTTATAAGGAAGTTAACTCTAGGCCTGGCTGACATTTCGGGTCAGTTGCTCTAAACGTCTTAGTGTCACATGCTTGGAGAAAAATAACTGCAAGTGTTCAGCTCCCTGATATTCAGAGTGAATATAGCCATGCAGTCAGCACCCAGATCAATAAACCTTGTGTCTGTTTACAATTCTATAAACCAAAGTGTGATTTGATGAATATAAACATGTAGGAATTAGAATGCTCGGAAGTAAAAATTGCCTAAGAGACAATGAGAGTTAGTTGAACAGAATTTTCTCTGGAATCTACTCACACTTCCCCACCTGTACTCTCCTACTTCAGGCCACAGCAGTTCCTAAGGGGTCTCTGCATCTCTGGTTTTGCTGCTTCTGACCCACGTCACACATTTCGGCAGTTATGTCTCTACTGTGGAGATATGGCCATAGCTGCGTCTTGCTTAGACCCCATCAGGGGTCCCCCTGAGCAGAAGATGGAGGCCAGGCCACACCTGCAGCTACAGGCCTACCCACACCTCCAACTTGACACGAGGGCTTTCTCAGCGGGCACACTGAGCTGTTCTTTGCACTAGGAACTTCCTTCACGTCCTCAAACAGATGACTTCTCTTGCCTCTGCGCTTTTGTTCACACTGTTTCCTGTATGTGCAAAACTCTCTGAGGATCCCACCCACTCACCAGGTTTATTTCTGCACATCCTTTGGGACATGGCTTAAACATAAGGGCTGAGCACAAAAATAGGCGTTCAGAAATACTTGCTGGCTGGCTGGCTGAATACATGAATAAGCTGAGGACATCCTCCCAGAAGCAAAGGCAATACAAAGATGTCATAATCTGGTCCCAGGTTAAAAAACAAAACAAAGCTGTGATGAAACTGATCGGCCACACCTTTTGTTTCTGAGGAGCTCAATGTTAGCTGCCTAAAATTGAATTCAGAAGAGGTACTAGACATAGACCCTGCCTCAAGGCTGTGTTCTAATCATGCTAGAATACATGACTTACCTACTTGAAACAGGATAATAGAGTGTCTAAAGTAATATTTTATGAGCCATGAGAGTTCCAAGGAAGGAGAGATGATGAGTGTTGGCTAGAGTAATCTGAGAGTGCTTCCTTAAAGGAATTTGGAGGGCATGCTGGTTTTGGGGAGCACATGGAAGGAAAGTGTGAGGACATCCCAAGCAGGGGGGGCCAGTCTGAGGGTCATTTATGTGGGGACGGTGGATAGACAGGCTGATAGTGACAAATGTGGAGAAATAGCAGAAACTAGGATGAGTGAGGCCAGACTGCATCTTATAAAAGGGACAAAGGAATCTGGGTTCAACATATTAAGCACTGGACATTCAACGTAATCTGTGGATCAGTGAGTGAGACTACTTTCCGCATATGCCAACGAGAAAGTGTAAAACAGCTCCGGCAGCTGGCAGCTGACAGGTAGGCCATGATGTTCCCACAAAACATAAACAACACTCACAGAATACAGAAATAATCAGACTTTGGGACCATGTGGAATAAGAGAAAGACAAAGACATTAAAACCATACACAAACATCAGCAGAACAAAAAGGCATCCTACAGTACAGTAGAACATATTTGTAAGGGTCATATCTGACAAGGGGTTAACATCCAAAATATATAAAGAACTCACAGGCCTCAACACCCAAAAAGCAAATAACCCTATTAAAAAATGGGCAGAGGATATGAACAGACACTTCTCCAAAGAAGAAATTCAGATGGCCAACAGGCACATGAAAAGATGTTCCACATCGCTAATTAAACCACAGGGAAGTGCAAATTAAAACCACAATGAGGTATCACCTCACACCAGTTAGGATGGCCAACACAGAAAAGACTAGGAACAACAAATGCTGGCAAGGATGTGGAGAAAGGGGAATCCTCCTGCACTGCTGGTGGGAAGGTAAACTAGTTCAACCATTGTGGAAGGCAGTAGGGAGATTCTTCAAAAAACTCAAAATAGAAATGCCATTTGACCCAGGCATTCCACTCCTAGGAATTTACCCTAAGAATGTAGAAGCCCAGTTTCAAAAAGACAGATGCTCCCCTGTGTTTATCACAGCACTATTTAAAATAGCCAAGAAATGGAAGCAACCTAAGTGTCCATCAGTAGATGAATGGATAAAGAAGATGTGGTACATATACACAATGGAATATTATTCAGCCATAAGAAGAAAACAAATCCTACCATTTGCAACAACATGGATGGAGCTAGAGGGTATTATGCTCAGTGAAATAAGCCAAGCTGGAAAAGACAAGTATCAAATGATTTCACTCATATGTGGAGTATAAGAACAAAGAAAAAAACGGAAGGAACAAAACAGCAGCAGACTCACAGAGCCCAAGAATGGACTAACAGTTACCAAAGGGAAAGGGACTGGGGAGGGTGGGTGGGAAGAGAGAGAGAAGGGGAATAAGGGGCATTACGATTAGCACACATAATGTGGGGAGGGCAGTACAGCACAGAGAAGACAAGTAGTGACTCTACAGCATCTCACTATGCTGATGGACAGTGACCATAATAGGATATGTGGTGGGGACTTGATAATGGGGGGAATCTAGTAACCACAATGTTGCCCATGTGATTTTATATTGATACTAAAATAAAAAAATAAAAGTAATGAAGATAAGGATGACTACCATCTGGTATCTTTGAACTACATGTAAGTCATGGATTTTTCATCCACAAAATCATAATGTGGCATGCACCAAAACAGGAAAAGAAATATGACTAATATATATCCCTACTGCAGAGAACAGACATTGATCCCTTAGAGGCGGGGTTGGCAAATGAAAGCCTGCAGGCCAGTGGCACTCACCATTTGTTTTTGCAAATAAAGTTTTATTAGAACACCAAAAAAAAAACACCACACACACACACACACACACACACACACACACACACACACACACCCCAAGAAGTATCCTCTCTTCCAACTGCTTCTTTACCAATGATGACTAGCTCTGCGATAATTTCCAGCACCCCAGGTCGGGACTACCAAGATACCTGCATTAGTCTGCTCGTGCTGCTGCAACAACATACCACAGATGGGGTGGCTTAAAGAACAAACCCATTTTCTCACAGTTCCAGAGGCTGGAAGTCCAAGACCAAGGTACCCGCAGGTTTGGTTTCTCCTGAGGCCTCCCTCGGCGGCTTGCGGACAGCCACCTCTCTGTGTCCTCACATGACCTTCACTCTCTGCACGTACATCCGCAGTGTCTCTTCCTCTTCTTGGAAGGACACCACCTCTTTTGGACCAGACCCTTAGGACCTCATCAACCTGATTATCTCCTTTAAGGCCCTATCTTCAAATGCAATCGCGTTCTGAGACGGTGGGGGTCGGGATGTCTGTATATGGAGTTGGTTGCAGGTGAAGGCAGGGGTGGGGCGGGGGACTATTCCATCCAAACACCACCCAACACTTCTTGAAAATACCCAGTCCAGATTTCCACTTCCTTAAATCCTCCATGGCCTGTGCACAAGCCCTATTTCTATACTAAGCCACTTCCAACTCCCTTTTCCTAAGATGCCCTATCCTATCCTGGGTGCACCTTCTCCTTTGCTGCAGTTAAATAAATTCCGCTTTGACTGCGGTGCGTTCGTGGAGGCTTTGGCTCTTGGGCTTATGTTCTCATGTTCCACGTCTGCCTAAATTGCCATTCCTTCCCGGTTAACTCCTGCCCACCCTTAAAGATCCAGTTCAGATATGACTTTCCCCAAAAGCATTTCCTAATGTATTCTTTCTCGTAGCTGAATTAGATTTCCCTTGTGATGGCTCTGTGACGTGTCAACTCAGCTAGGCTGAACTACAGTGCCCGGATCTCACTTGTATTCTTTTTAACATGTTTGGTTAAGGTGAGTCACCTGGAGGGTTCCTGGGAGACGTGAAGGACCGGAGGGGAGCGCAGTCATCCCATGGCTCGCACACACTGTCTCTGGCGTGCTGCCTCACCCCCTGACTCGCCTGCCACTGCTCTGCCGCCCTCTGACACTCCCTGGCCTCTGGGCTAGTGCACGTGCTGACTGCTAACGAGGCAGAGGCAGCAAGAGATGACTCGTGTTTCAGTCCATCCGCACAAGCATTCACTGTCTGGGGTTCCAACCTGTCCTTGGTCTTGCCCATTTTACCTCCATTTTCCCTTCACCATGAGACCTGTGCATGTCAAGTTCCAGTATCAGATGCAAAAAGACCTTACAGAAACTGCCTAACCCTGCCACAGCTGTGTGATGCTAAATCCACAGGACAACTGTGTATGGGTGTATCTGTTTATTTATCTATCTTCCATCATTTATCATCTGTCTATCTTCCCATCTCCCATCCATTCATCCATCTATCTTCTATTTGTCTACCTATCCATCGATCTTCTATCTGTCTGTTCATCCATCCATTCATCCATCCACCATCTATTTATCTATCCTTCTGCTTCTCTGATTGAACCCTGACTGATACACCCTTGACTGAGAGGTTTCTTGGTACTTCCTCTAAACCTTGAATATACATCTCTTGTGACATTTATCACACTTTATCAACATCATTCATGTGGTACATTAGATTGTCTTGCCAATTCTTCATGCCATCCCTTTATCATGTGACCTTGTAGCGCACTAGAGTGGGTCGAAGATATCTCCTCAATCCATTGACATTGGCTTGACAATATGACCTGCCGCGGCTGTTAAAATGTTAGCAGGTATTATATTAAATGTGCTTGAGGGGTTTTGTTTGGGTTTTTACACTCTATGACCTGTGTGAGGAAAGCATGCCCAGACAGTCTGCAGCCCCTTCCCTCTGGGCCTCAGAACAAACACATGTGGAGGAGATCCGAGCCCAGTCCACAGCCTACAGCCGAGCACAGCTGCCTCCCAGCCTGAATGAGAGCCGCCCAACCTAGATGCACCAAACTACAGCTGACCTGCAGGCCCCTAAGAATCACTGTGTATTGCTGCTGTACTGTGGAATCATCTGTCTGGAGCCTTACTGCAGTAGTTGACTAGTAAATTAGTTTTCTTTTCTATGCCCCAATTAGAGGGTTGGTAACTGAAACTAAGGACCATGATGATAATTTCCATACCTCCAATGCCTACGAAGATGCCTGGTACATGGTAGGTGTTCAGCAAATGTTTGTTGAATGCTATAATAAATAAATGACTGAATGATCAAAGAACCACAGTGGAGAGAACATGGCACAAGAGGTGTTAGGAAGGAGAGACTAATAGAGGTGTGTGGGATGGAAATGAAGGAAATGAGTCTGGAAGCAAGTGTAAGCATAATGCGGTTCTGCACAATCATATGAGAAAAAGTTATCTGCCTTTTATTTTCTTTTGATCAAAGGTTCAAAAAGCCACAGAGTTTCCATGTGACTCTAGAAATCTTTGAAGAGCATTTTCTTCTACTCCAACCTCTCACCAACCTTCAGGGGCCGCTGGTAATAAAAACTACAAAACCTGTGTGCAGCCAGATATACTATTAGGGAGATTCACAAAACAACCTCCCTCCCCCCAAAATCAAGAGGACAAAGTTACTCGGAGGTAAACCTTTCCTACTCGTCCTTCTCTCTGCATGATGATCTAATCTGATGAGGGCAGTTTATGGTCACCTTGACCCATGGGTCATTTTTGTTGTTGAAATGATGCTGTGACGCCGCATCTGAAGCTCCTACCTTTGTCTACACAGCTTGCTCTCCCTAGGGCAACACTGAAAGCAGGTCTCTGCAGCAGGAGTCCTCCCAACTGAGCTACTGTCACATTCCCTTAGAGTGTATGTCATGGGCCTGTCATTAAAATTGCTCCTTATGAGACACAGCTTGAAGGATGCCAAATTCATTAGTGTCTGCAGCTGAACTTTTCAAACCCTTTTCTTACATTGAACAGCACACACGCACAGACACACACGCACATCCAACCCCACAGATGCACACACATTTCACTGTGGTTTGGAGAACAATGAGGTAGTCTGAATTTTGTTTGGTGTCAATCATAACTTGAGATTAAAGTTGCTGTTTTATGCATTCAAAGTTACACCTGCCAAGCTCATGCTTTCTCTGCCTAGGCTCTGAACTTCAAAAGGAATACTTTATAGGAAAATGCACACACATACACTGCACACCCACACAACACACGCAGCACACAGGAATCTCAAAGAGCTGCTGTAAGCACCATGAATGCTTTGCACTTCCCTTTCCTCAAATGAAGGCCTGCTGCCAGAACCTCTGCAAAGTCATGAGGGTTGAGCAGAGCCAGGGGACCACAAACTGCTCCCATGATACCCAAACCACATTGATATCCATAAGGAAGCTTCCTGTGTTTGTGAACAACTTACTGAATCCTACTTCCAGGTTGTATCAAGCTGAAAAACTTGTTTTGTAACAATTACTTAGGCAGAAATCGCTGGAAGATAATTTCCTTTTCTTAGGCTGTAGTTAGTCTTGCTATAAATGAAACTTACCAATATAATATACTGAGTTATATATTCCCTCTGCACTGCATCTGAAGTTAAACTTCAGATTAAAATGAAAACTTTACTGTTAAAATGTTCTTAATTTAGATGCCATTAACTCAGAGTTAGTGATAATTTGGACATAGAATGTGATTCTTCTAAAAATAATTATTATTTTTAACGATTATAAAAGCAATTCACGTTCACACTGTTGCTTGGAAATATAGACAAGCACAAAGAAGAAAACTTATCATCACCTAAATCTGACTAGAGAAAAATAATTGCTTAATTTCCAGTATGTTTCATTTTAGTCATTTCAATTTATATATTTTGTCTTTTTATGTAAAATTGGGGTTGTATGGATCTAGTTTTCAATCCTTTTTTTTTCAACGTGAGCCATTTTTTCTCCCATAAGTAATGATGTTTGGAATATGTTTTCCAAGGATTACATTATTTCATTTTACTGATGTCCCATAATATGTTTAACCACTTTCCTAAGATGAGATAGTATGGGTATTTCTCAACTGTTACTTTCATGTGTAACACTGAAGTGAAATTTCTTTAAAATGAATGTTTGTGGGCATTTCTGATCTTTTGAGAGAAGAAAACTATGTTAAGTCTTAATGAATCTTACCAAATTGCTCTACAGAAGATTTGTAATGGGGGACTCTCCCTCCCGGGACAAGAGTGTATGACTTGACATTCTTTCAAGCACAATAGTATTTAATCTTAAATTTGCAGTGTGATGGATGAAGCATGTTACTTTACTTTTTATTTGCATTTATTTCTAGTGGGGATTAATATTGTCTTCGATGTTTATTGTCACTTCTCTCCCTTTATGAAAGAAAGGTCAGTTTATGTGCCTTAGCCATAAACTAGTGATTTTTGAATTGAGTTGTACCAGTTCTTTATATATTTCTGTAATCTTTTTATAAAGGTATTTATAAATTTATACACTTTCCCCAGATCATTTACTTTTAACTGAAAAATTTTGGGGGGTACTGAATTTCAAAAATTTTCTATAACTAAATATTTCAATAATTTCCCTTAAAATTTTATTTTTTACATAAAAGGTCTTGCCCACTCCAAAAGTAGATTAACCTACCTTTGTATTTTGCTGGTTATTTTTACTATTTGATTCATCTAGAAATACTCTGGAGAGCAAGCTTCAAGATTTTCCAGTTTCACAAATAGGCAGTTTCAACCAAATCATATATTACGTGATCTGTTCTTTTCCCAGTGGATTTAGAGGTATACTGTGTGTGTGTTAATATGTTAGAATATTAGATTCAGAGCTGCTAAATCTGTCATTTCTTACATTTGCATCTCATTGTTTTTATGTAGGAAAACTTAGGTAGTTCTGTTGCATAGCATCTGGTATTGTATGTACCCTAATCACTACTCTTCCCTTGCAAAGGGAACCTCAAGTTTAGAATCACCTTGTTTATTCCAAAAAATTTATACTAAGATTTTGATTAGCACTTGAATTCAAACTTTAGATTTCTTTGGGAAAATTTTACATCTTTATTATACTTGCTCTTCCAAAGGGGAAACACAGGCTGACTCTGAATTTACTAAAATCTTAATTTCACTTTCAGGAAATATTTAATGTTTTCTTCAAATAGTTTCCACATCTGTTACTACTGATTTTTAAGTAAAGTTATTGATTTAAAACATTTTTGTATTACACTTTCTTTAAATTCTTAGAGGTGTTTAGTTAATTATCTTGTTTTTTCATGTTTATATTCATGTTATGTGCAAATGATAAGTGTTTTACCTTTATGTTTCTCATTAGTGTGTATTTCAGTTCCACGTCTCATTGCTATGACCAGAGCCGCCAGAACATGATTTAATGAATGATTATAATTTCCACCCTTTGCTCCTCTTTCATCCAATGCTTGGTTTAAGATACCTGTTTTTTATTAAGCTTTAGAAGTTCCTTTGCATTCCTGGTTTTCTAAGATTTCCACCTTGCCCCATCCCCCCAGAATAAGGGTTTAATTTTATTGAGTATCTTTTGAAATAATTTGTTTTTTCTTACTGACCTACTGAGGTGATGTATTAACAGGTATCCTAAAACAACAGCATCTTTTTATTCCTGGCACACACTGTAATTGGCTGTGGAAGATTATTCTTTCCATGTACTCTCTCTGTGAATTATGTCAAGGACTGTAAGTCAAAATACCATCTTAACTAGAAATCCCAAAGAATATGTAATTCTTTGAGTAAAATTTTGAGTAAAATTTAAAAAAGTAAACGATGGAACCTAATATTTTCAAGTTTAGGAAACACATTTAATATAGCCCTGTTGTGACATATTTTCTTTCCTTTGATATACTTCATTCAACTAAGTATGATACATATGCCTTAGTTTAGCATAATATTTAAACAAATCATTTATGCTTGGGAAATTCTTCAATTTTAGTTTTGAATTAGTGAGGTTTCAGAGCACTGCCAGAAAAAAAAAAAGCCTCTGTTTTCACTACTGATGGACCAGTTATTTTAAAGTTTCAGCCATGTTGATGCCTGATTGCTTTTTGCAATCAAGATTTCTAGAGACTTGCCAATCCTAATTTCTTTCATTAATACCTTGAAACATGTTTCAAGTAGTGGAAGCAAATTGGAATGGCGGGATTTGCCAATTAAAGATCGCCCCTGCCAAGAAGTCTGTCCACGGCTGCCCTTCAGAGAATCTCTCAGTGACTCTTAACGTCTTCCCATAAAAGAAACAATTTCTACACATCTACAGTCATTTCCATCAGTTACCCTCTAGATTTGTGAATTCCTATTACTGCTGAAAGTCCTCAGGAGGGGCCTTCTCTGAGTACGATGTTCCCCTTTAATAATCTCATATATACCCTTTATATATAGCAATAGGAATGCATGACCATTGGGATTCTGGCTGGTAACCCTCCACATATTCCTCCCAGAGAGTCTGGCCACATTGCAGCAATAGGCATGGAGAGATTTGCTGTTGTGCCACAGCGTCTTGAAGTATGGTTTGAACTCCTTTAATTCACTAACTCAATTTAATTTTTAAAAAATCACCAAGAAGGTGTCTTATGCATGGTATACTACAGAATAAAGATACTCAGTCTGATTATATGAGACTCCTTTCTCCTTCCTAGTTCAGTTGAAATTTTAATTTCTACTAATTGGGTTTCAATATCTAACTAATTTCAATATTTTTACGACTACTTGAACATCACCCACTGTCCTTTCACTTTTAATGTGATGCATTTATCTTACATGAAAACCCATAAAACCTGTAAGTTAAATAACAGTAGAAAGATGTTGTAAGACAGATAAATCTTTGTGAGATAAATGAGACTCACATAAAACTTGACTATGTCCATACTATAAAATATCTTTCTTAGACAGTAGAAGGAAAAAAGCCTATTGGTACTTTGACCTATCTCAGAGTCTAGCAAGTGATATGGAAATTAATCTTTTGGGTTGTTTGCTTTTTTCAGAGTTTGAAATCTGGAGAATATATTCTGTGTTTTTTAAGATTTATACTAAATGGATACATCCCATTTTTATTGTGTGGTATATGGAAATGAAGAAAAGTGGGAATTTATCAATTACTGCTGAAATTGTTAGTTCTACCTGAGGAACGAAAATACATGAAACATTAGAATTCTCTCTCAAATGCAGTTATGTTTCTGATTTTGATCTCAACATAGAAACTGTTTTAACTGGAATTTCTAGATGGCATGTCCACAAGTGTCCTAGTGGAGGTGGGATGAAAAGAGTCCAAAATTTCCAAACCCATACAGTCCACATTCTTTCTCTGTGGTTTGACAGGATAAGGTCGATGCCCACTGAGGGCCCAGGAACAGGGGCTGCGTCATGTGGCCATCACCACAGTAACGCTGAGCCCCAGCCTCCTGGCCACATGGTCATAGGTTTTTAGGGAGACAAAATGAAGGGAAGGAGAGGAAATGAGGAAATGAGGAAATGAGGAGCCTGGGCTTTCGAAATGAAAAGCTGAACTCCTTTTTAAAAACTAAAACTTCACTCCTTTTTAAAAACTATGGCATGACAATGGTAAAGAGAGACATCCGAGGCGGCTGCTGCCGATTCCCAGTCTCACCAAGGACACTATTTCTAGCACGAATCAAGCTCCCACACACATCATCAAAATCCTCACAGAAGGAGACTTGTAAAAGATGACTACCAAGCACATATATGGAGACAAAGCTTTCTTTGTGATCACTCAAACTGCAAGAATAGTCTGCAGTGGGACATCTCACAAAGAGGCCCTTTCTTCTCAGTATTTTAAAAAAGGCAGATCTATCAAACTCATGATAATGTATTGCCATGCTGATTTAATTGTCAATTACAAATTACTTAAGTGTGTTTTAATGATCTATATAAAGCCTTATTTTTTTTTTTCCTAACCTCTAACAGCTATTAATGGTTGTTAAAGAGAATGAAACCACTTTACTGGAAAGAAATGGGGGTCTATTAAGAATAAGTTTTCAAAATGATAAAATATTATCACAAAAGTGCGAACCCCTGTACATTATAATATTCCTGTATAGGTCAATCTTCATTCTACTGAGAGAACATTGCTTCCAAATTGCCTACAATTACAGTTTAAACATCTTCAGATAAATTATATGTAGAATAAATTGTACTTAATTCCCAGTCAAAATGCTCCTTCCAGAAGTTGGGAGGGAAGTGGGGGCAACATATTATTACATTTCCTCCCAAAGTTTTAGAAGATTTGAAATATTGGTCATTTGAGTGAACTTGGAGGACACACTCACACCCCTGTTTCTCTTCATCTCTGCACTGGTCCCTGCTTGCTTTCAAAATGATTATAAGAATGAGTAAGATCACCTGAAAGAAGTGTCTTGGGCTCTATGTAAGGACAAACATTTGATTGAATCAAGGGACAGATGTGCCCCACCTAACATAGATATATTTCTAAAAAGAAGTATAATTCGCATTCATATATTAAAATATTTTAAATATGCTAGAGGGTCTTACTAATTAAATGAAATTTGTAGTGAATCCCTTTAAGAGAGAGGATTCACTTTGTAAGCAGGTCATTATTTCTTAGCGTATCTGTAAGCCTGACTTTTCTGAATGGAGTTTCTTTAAAGGCAGACACATCCGTTGTCCTCTAAGGATTACTAAACATAAACACCTGAAGAAATCCTCAAACTGTAATTTTTCATACCCTCTAGGATACCCTCTAGACAAGGAGCTATTAGGAATATGAAATTAAATACAATTAGAGTCAGAACAGAAAAGCATCAGGCTTATGTCCATATAACCTAAAGTAATTTAGAGACTGTACAATTATCTGTTTAACTTGTAATTGTAGACAGTTAAATAAGCCACATAGTCAAAGTAAAAAGAGCTATTTTAGATTCTTAATTATTCTATTTGGCTGCCTGCACTGATCATGTTAAACAGCTATCAAAACTTTATTTAATTTTCTGTTTTATGATTGGATGTAAAGTGTCCTGGAAAGATGATGGGTTTTAGAGTAAGTTAGAGTTTGAGTCAAATTCTAACTCAGTGGCTGTCTGTGTTCCCTTGAGCAAGATTCTTATCTGAACCCATTTCATCATCTGTAAAGTGGGGATAATGCATACCTTCTGTGAAAGTTTCAAAGATAAAATAATTGAACAGATGTCCAGAACCTGGCACATAATAGGTATTTCACAAGTGTTATTGTTTCTTATCATGAACTCTCTAACACGGATATATTTTTTAAAAACCAGAAAGCCTGGCAACTCACCTAGATGAGTCTTTTATTCTCAACTTAGTTCAATAACTGAGCTTAGACGTTACATGCAGATTGACATGCTGGTTTTTAAATCATTAAGGCAAGATTTAAAACCATGTTTGTGTTCAGTAGCACCTACCACAGCACAGGGCTTTTATAGGCACTCAGTAAAAACCATGGCTTGATTGCCTTGCTGAGGCCGGCAGAACTGTGCTGTATGTATTTGCTCCTTGGTTCTCAAGGCTAATTTCATCTTTTAACAGTCGCAGATCGAGTCAGCCAAGTAAACCATTCAGTTAGGAAGGATGTGTACAACCTAAGTACAGGTTACTTACAGATTACTATCCCCTAACACCTTTAGTTCATCTTACTATGATATGTCTATATAATTCTATGTGGGAATGCATGGTATTTAAGTAAAAATGTCTAAAGTACATCATTCAAATGTATCACTAATTTTATTTAATACTTTCACTGCATGAGCGCATGTGTCTGAATTTGCCTTCTGAAAAGCTGGAAAAAAAATAATGAAATAAGGGCTTAAGTAACTTAATGAAACTAGTACCTCAGCCAACCTGTTGAGTTAAGATACATCCTTCAAGTCAGTGAAGGGTTAATAACCCACTAATACAGCAAACCGCTGGGGCAAGGAACTTCTTCAGCATGTAATTCTGACAACATGCTTTTTGATAATTTGACGTCAATATACTGGGAAGCACAGTATTCCATACAATTTCAAACATGGAAAGTATTGAAAAAAGTTCTAGTAGACTCTAAGAAATGAAAGTGACTTCCAACCAAAAATTACTTTAGAAATTGAAAACTTGGGTGGTTATGAACAAGAATGGGAGAACTGGCAAGTGCTTGGTAAATTAATTAGCCTTAAAGCTGTGGGGACAACATACTACTCAAGCTGCCCGAATAAAATGCCTCAAGTCATGACATGAAGCTGGTCTGGAGCTGAGGGTGCAGAGGAGGAAGCCAGTGTGAGATACACTGCCTTCCCATCCTTGGACTTGAGGGGCTCGTTCCTGGAGCTCATCCCTCCTTGCTCTGGCCTCCACTCCTTTCTGGGGGGCCTCTAGCTCGGTGGAGCTGTGTTCTTGTCTCCCATCTCTTTTCGAAGGGGCCTGGAAGTTGCATGATTAACGTCCACTGTACCCCTAAGACAGCTAGGTTCATAGATTTCTGTAGCAGCTAACCATTCATTATCCAAGCTGGTCTGGAGGCTGGCTTTCATTTGCCAGTTCAGAAATATAATATTAAGGCCGTGCATTTGGGGATTTGGGGTCATCATAAGACCTCCCATATCTCTACCTATGATTTCTATGTGACTCCAGGGGCCAAAAAATTTTTATTGTCAGGGTGCCAGGAAGAAGACGGGCTGGTCTACAAAGCAGTTAGGAGCAGAGGCTTAGAAATGTGACAAACCAAGGTTTGAATCCCAAGTAACTGTGCGGCCCCTCTAAGTTTCAGTTTTCTCATTTCTAAGATGAGAATAATATAATTTTACTTATATTAATAGCATTAAATGAGGAAATGCATGAAAGGGCTTGGCCCAATGCCTAGCCCATATAGAATGCACATAAACTTTAGCTTTTCTTATTATTTCCATAGTATCTCAGAGAGGAGGGGTTACTGTAAAATGTAATAAGATTAGTGAAGTCCTAGAAAGGGGAGTAGCTATGGCCAGTATTGTTCAAGTACCTATTTTTTCTAAGAGTCTTAGTGAAAATAATGCATGCATAAAAAACAGACCACTGTGTATGTATATTTTTATTTGTAAAGCAAGTATAGAAATTCAGTATTTTAAAAATATGGATGCCAACCTGTGAAAACTCATGTAGGGGCAGATTCTCTACCCTTGAATCTGTTAGATTATATGCAGACTCCTTCGTCCAGCTATTACTCTTCTGTGCTCTCAAGATGCATCATCGACAGCATATGGCTAAGTGTGTGGTAAAAGCAAATTAGTGCTGTGACAGGTGGTGGGTCTAGTTTAGTGAACTTGTCCCCCACTCAACCTTTGAACAAAACACATCGTTCTAACATCCACACTGACTAAAGAGAAAAGACGTTTATGACAGGTGTTTTATAGAAGTCTACATAGTAAAGTGGGGTCCGAATGAGAAGAAAGTAATAAAAAAGTGGAAAACATTCATTTACTCGACGTTATTTATTGGGCACCTAATGTATACCAGCTCTGGGTAGCCAGTTGTCACGAGGTACCTGATATGCCACTAACCCATCCCAGGTGCTAGTAGTCCAGGATTTTCTGACAATCTTTGTTGCAAAAATCTATGTGTAAAGAAACACACATTACTAGGTGAGCTCATGACAGGTAAAATGAGAAGTAGCATTAAATAGAAATAGACAAGGTGGGCAAGTGTGACGAGGGGACATGGTAAGTTCAGGGATAGGCTCATGGGGGGGATATACTTTACTGAGGGGGTGGTATTAGAGCAGATACTTGAATGACTGTGTGTGTGTGCATGTTTGTGTCTGAGAGAGAAGGAGAGAGACAGGCAGACACAGAGAGAGACTGGCACACGAGCCATGAGGACAGCATTCCAGTCAGGGGGAAGAACATTCCTGAGGCCAGTTTTTCAGAACCAGCAAGACGACCAGTGGAGCTGAGCAAAGCGTGCTAAGGAGAGAGGGGTAAGAAGGGGCACTCGGCCACAGAGAAGGTGGACTTTGTAAAACACAGTTAAAATAGAGATATACCAGAGTTTAAGATCCAAGCAGGCCTTTGGAGAGAATATTCCTTGTAAAACAAGATGGATACTATCTTGCAAGGGAGAAGAAAAGAAAAAAACACAGCTTCTTTTAAAGAAACAGGCACATGTGTAAAGATAAAACTCAGTGATTTGGGAAGAGTAAGTATAATGCACAACCCAATAGAGCACCAGCAGAGACGTGGGAAAAGGTAGAGAATAAAACTGAACCAAGGCCGGATGTGGTCCAATGTGTCTATTTTTGCTTTTGTTATCATATCTGTGAAACCTCTGCCAAGACCAATGTCATGAAGTTTTTCACCTATGCCTTCTTCTAGGAGTTTTGCCATTTCTGGTCCCATGTTTAAGTGTTTAATCATTTTCTGATGGCTTTTGTGTGTGGTATAAGATAAAGGTCCAGAAACGTCTGCACAGCCAAGGGAACAATCAAAAGCAAAAGCCACCTATGGAATGGGAGAAAATACTCACAAACCATGTATCTTATAAGGAGTTAATTTCCAAAATATATAAGAAACTCCTATCACTCCATAGCAAAAAAATGAATAACCAAGATGGCCCACAGGTACAGGAAAACATGCTCCACATTACTGATCATTAGGGAAATGCACATCAAAACACAATGAGTTATTAGCTCACACTGGTCAGAATGGCTGTTATCAAAAGACGAGAAATAACAAGTGTTGGTGAGGGTGTGGCGAAACAGGGACTCTTGTATTCTACAGGTGCGAATGCAAAGAGGCCCAGTTGCTATGAAAAATAGTAGGGAGGCTCCTAAAAAAATTAAAAATAGAACTACTCTCTGATCCAGCAATCCCACTTCTGAGTATATATTCAAAATAATTGAAATCAAGATCTCAAAGAGCTATTAGAACTACCATGTTCACTGCAGCCTCAGTCATAATAGCCAAGATGTGGAAACAACGTAAATGTCCACTGATAGATGAATAAAGAAAATGTGTATACACACACACAACGCAATGTTTTTCAGCTTTAGAATATTTTTTCTTCTTAAAGAAGGAAATCCCGCACTATATCACAATATGGATGAACCAGGAAGACATTATGCTAAGTGAAACAAGCCAGTCGCAGAAGGGTAAATACTGCATGGTTCCATATAGATGAGGGATCTAAAATAGTCAAACTCATAGAAGCAGGGAATAGAATGACAGTGGCCAGGGACTGGCAGGAGGAGGAAATGGTGAGTTGCTAATCAAAGGGTATAAAGCTTCAGTTCTGCAAGGTAAGAGCCAGAGACCTGCTGGACACTACTGTGCCTAGAGTCCACAATACTGCAGTGAACACCTAAAAATCTGTTAAGTATAATCTGTGATTGCTCCTGTGTGGTTATTGTTCTTTGACACTTAAAGCTATTGAAATTTCTCTTTCTCTCTCCTATATCCTTCTTTCCTCTGTTTTCTACTATAAAAAAGAGTCAGACGTCTTTTAGTTGAATTATGGGCCCCAGAGTCCTGGCTTGCCAAGGGCTTACTTAACACTGCCTTATTTATAACCTTTTGCTCTTTCTCCACATGTGTTGTTGACATTCTTTCTAAAAATAATGTCCTCTGACTTTCTTAAAACAATCAGTAGATGAATGGATTAAGGAGATGTGGTACATATACACAATGGAATATTATTCAGCCATAAGGAGAAAACAAATCCTACCATATGCAACAACATGGATGGAGCTGGAGGGTATTATGCTCAGTGAAATAAGTCAGGTGGAGAAAGACAAGTATCAAATGGTCTCACTCATCTGTGGAGTATAAGTACAAAGAAAAAAAAAACTGAAGGAACAAAACAGCAGCAGACTCACAGAACCCAAGAACGGACTAATAGTTACCAAAGGGAAAGGGACTGGGGAAGATGGGTGGGAAGGGAGGGATAAGAGGGTAAAAGGGGTATTACAATTAGCAGACGTAAGGTAGGGGGGGCACGGGGAGGGCTGTACAACTCAGAGAAGACAAGTAGTGACTCTGTAGCATCTCACTATGCTGAAGGACAGTGACTGTAATGGGGTTGGTTGGGGGGGACCTGATGAAGGGGGTAGTTTAATCACCATAATATTGCACATGTAATTGTAGGTTAATGATACCAAAATAAATTGTAAAAAAAAAAAAAAAAGATAAAACAAACAAACAAAAAAAAACAACCAGGTTAATAAAAAAGAATCTCTTTTCATCAAACAGGGACCAGAAACATAGTCACTAAAATCTTTGCCATTACAGAGCTTTCCTCTTGCACTTCATAATTATCAATGCTCCATTTTTCCCCATTTCGGAAGTTTTACCAAAGATGTTCTGATATAGCTCTGCTCTTACAAGCATCATAAAGTTTGATCTGGTCTTTAGCTGAAGCACTTTGCAAATTGTAAAGCAGTAATCCGATGTGATTTTTATTATAATTGTGATTATCATTAGTGGTTATTTAAGCAATTCTCAGGGCTCTTCCCTATTATGCTTTCTTGGATTTCAATTTGAAGTTTGCTCATCAGTGACTCTCTGGGCCTCACCTTATCAGGACAGTTGGAAGGTGCAGGCCTGAGACCAAGAGAATAGAAATTATATCATTCACTGCGTGCAAAAGTTGGTGGGCAAGAGGGACCCAAAATACACTCCATCTCGGTCTTTCCTTGCTCTCAGGCTGCTGTGTTTCAATGACTTCTTCTGGGAAATGGTGGCCAAACCTGGGGCCAGAGAGTGTAGAGAAGGACTCAAGGACAGAGAACTGGCTGGACCTTGAAAGTTGGAATATGGTTTCCTGGGTTTTGGAAATTAGAAGCCTGGAATTTTGGAAACAGGCTATGAGGTAACTACAAACTAAGTTTTGCCAAGGAGATGAAACTTTCCAGTTACAGACTTCCCAACAGGCATGGAACATGTTTAACATAAGACTCCTTGCTTATGGATGTTTTTGTTAATTTTCCTCATATGCATCAGTAACTGTTATTGTTTGGATGCTGGGCTTTTGAAACCATCCCTTTCTGTTTTCATAACTCTCTTTCTCCTCTCTTCGTATTCAGTTTCCAGACTTGAGGTAACAGCCTACAGCCTAACTGGTAGCAATGAGTCTTGCAAATTTCTTTCTGCCTCTCTTCCTAGGCAATCGCTAGATATGGCTCTAATATTCCATTCATAGGCTACTATTATATTCCAAATAGCTTTTATTGCATTCTTGGAATGTCTCGCCCAACTTCTGAGTTCTAATTCAACCAAGTATTCTGGATGCTGACTAACTTGCAGTTAGTTGCCAATCTCCCATCACCTTCATGTCTTGAAAATACACAAACCACCTCAGAGACCTAAGAGTTATAAGAAAGCCTTCAGCTTCTGCCTTCTTAATTTGCCACCAATTGAGGTCAGCAATAAATACATAAACACAACTCTTAAGCTAGCTTGCTTTTTTTTTAACATAGCTTTAAAAAGAAGCAATGCATGTCTGATTAACATTTGATCATCTTCTCCCCAAGACTTAAATGATCAGAACTGCAAGGATGCAGGGGACTGGTTAAACTATGACAAAAATGGACTTTGTAAAGCTTTAGGCTAAAATGGAATGTTTTCTGAATAATTTAAAAATGGTGTAAAACTGGTGTCTTGAGAAGCATGGAAATGTTTTGAGAACAGTTATTCTGTTTTGATTTTTGAGTCATATAATATCAATATCAGTCAAATATGGTAATTCATAGAAACATTTTTGTAAACCTATTATCAGCTTCAAAAAAAGAGTCATTGAGTGTTAACCACCTTTCTCTGAAAACAAGAAACAAACCCTTATACTTTCTTTGATGCATTTACTTGCACATAACAATAAAATAGTGGCTAGTATTTACTGAGGAGTTACTGCACCAGCAACTGGTTTTAACTCTTTGTAGATAAGACACGTACTCTCGCTGCAAACCTGGAGGCTGGGGAGTGTCCGCACCCCCATTCTACAGAGGAAGAACCCAATCGCTGGGCAGCTAGAGTTCGTATTCAGGGCCATATAGCTGTGAAGCTGTAGAGGCAGAATTTGAGCCTAATTCAATTCCAGGACAAACAGGGAACTGCCAATTACTCAGTGATGTACCTGAATAAACCCAGTGGAGAAAATGCACAAAATTCTTCCATTTTCCTTTGTAAAAATTTGCAAAAATTTCCCCCCATAATTTTGGAGGGGGAAGACATTCTGAAAAAGTTTCCTTTCCATTTCTGTGTTTCAGAATATCTAGATCAACTCACTCATCTTTACAATTTGTTCATTTCACACCAGGAATGATAGTCAGAGAAGGGAACATTTTATTCCCAAATGACATTCTGGGTTTAACTATCTTCTGCAACAATTTTGTTTTGAAAGATCTCAGTGGCTGCATATGAACCAGCCAGATGTCAGCGATGAGTCTACCATGTACAATATTCCCCAGAGACTAAAAATACTCCTTGCTGACACAGTATTTAGAAATACCACACAAACACCATCGGACCTGCCGCATCTCTAAGTGTCTGTATAAATGCGTCTGAAACAACAGATGTTCTGGGCTCTTGCTGTTCCCTTTGAATAACAAAATGACTTGTGGGGAGTTGAGGTTCCCCTCACTTTTCCACACCAGTTTCAGGAAGAATTGATGAGTTTTCATCCTCACTGCAACTTCCAAATGGAGTATTAGATGCTGTGCGGGTCCTGGCATCTATATGTGGCTACCGGCAGGTTTCTGCAGGTGTTTGCCCATGGGAAGCTGTTAAAAGTTGGTCCAAATCAGGGCAATGCTCCCTGACAGAAGGAAATTAGCCAGCAGAAACTTTTTAGGTGCCAGAATAGCTTTCTGGGATAGAGATATGTAGGTGGAATATGCACTCAAAAATAACTCAGTGATGGGGCCGGCAATAAAGACTGCCTGCACAGTGCAGCCAGAAGAACAGTTACCTGGAAAACACCCAGTAAATGATGAAAACTGACACATCACATGGGGGTCCAGAGAGAGACCCAGGGTTGCAAATGAACATACTTTGAGTTCCCTCAGGGAAAAAAGGGGAAATTTCTAGAAGCCAGATCCTAACAGATGGGGGAAAATGACATGTAATATAAATGAATACAGAACTGCGGTTTGAACAAGGAAGCCATACCACTGATGGGCATCAACGCCTTTTGTACATAAGGGCTCTGCAATTTCCAAAGCCTCGTTAAATGCATCATTTGACTGATTAGAAACCTGGGACTAGGAAGTGGAACCAGGTCTTGAATCCAGAAAGGGAATAGAAGAAAAGGAGGGAGGGGGAGAGGGAGGGAGAGAAAATTCAAGGCGATTTCAAGTTCTCCTCCCTGAAAGGAAAGATATGTTTAAGGAGGAGGGTAAAACTGCTTAAAGGAAAAAAGAATCACCAAGAGATTAGATGTGTTCCTTTCATGGAGATAAACACAGACACACTGCATCTGGGCCCAGCCTTGCAATGCTCAGAAGAGGCCCTACATTGCAGCCAGAAGACCCATAGTCTAGACTTGGCCCAGTAAGGTACCAACTGTGCAGCTCTGGGCATGACATTTACCATACCCAAGCCCACACTTCCTTATCTGCAAAATGAGAGTAATAGGATTTGCCTTCTGCTATCAATGCAAATGCATTTATGGTATTGCTTGGCATTTAGGGGAATGCAAAAATGTTGGCTTAAAATGATAACTGGATTTCTCTTAGTCAATCACCTACAAGTGTTCCTCAGTCTAACAAGTCAATCTCAGATCTCCATGATTTTGATGCTCCCCTTCTACAAGAAAGGAAAATTGAAACTGAGTGGTCAGTTTGTGGATCTGACATCAGTGATTAGGTCTTTGAACTTCTGATCCCCGGATCTTTTCATTGGGGAAAATAATTTGAAGAATGAGGCTCAAGTCCCACAGCTAGAAAGGAGGAAAGAAACAGCATTTCCCTACACGTTTCACTACCCGTGAAAACTAAAAATTGCTGGCTTTCTTCTTCACCCTCTACCTTCTGGGTCTTTATAAGTGACAATTACTCATTTCCAGATAAATATCTAAGTAGTGTTCTGTCAATATGGGAAGATAAATATCTGAGTCAGAACCGTGTAAAATACTGAATGCTTTGCCTTTATGGTGAAAATAGAGGCTTGACTCTCCATCATGAACTGGAAATTGATTTCAGTCTTAGTTCATGAGAATTTGATGAGGCAGGGTCCCGTGTTTCTTTAAGGTGATATATTCAATATAGTTACCACAGTTGAGAGGGGGGACAAGGGAAAAAAGCAAAACAGCCAGCATTTCTTTTCTTTTCACTGATAGTAAATTGTTTCTCTTAGCCAGGGGGCATAGCTTAGTGAACTAAGCTCTAGGTTTGCTTTGCCTAGGCTGTTGAAAGCCTCCAGTTCAAATCCCAGCAGAGTCCGTATAACTCTTCGTCTCCTTGAGTTTGATCAATTACATTTCATAGATTTTTATTATGCGAGAGACTCAAACAAAGCTTTATAACCCAAATCCAGTTTACCTTATGGAAACTCTAAATACTTTGTACTTTTTATTTATCTAAGTATTGAATTTTAGGCTTACTGTCTCTAACACCTTCCCAGCACTTAAGGAAATTATGGGAAAACTTTTCATTAAGATGAGAATATTTTGTGGAATCATGAGCTACATTCCTGATGGATGTGTTCTGCCAGTACTGGTGAAGGAATGGGGGTGGAAGCAAAGACATATGCAATATAATAAGTGACAGTGACCACATTTATTGAATGGCCACCACGTGCTTGGCACTTGATAAGAATGATTTAATTCTTGCCACTTCCCTGTAAGGTCGAAATTTTTATACCCAGTTTATAGAGAATTCTAAATGCCCTGTCCAAAGTCATGGGAGCTGAAACAGGAGACCTGAGATTTAAGCAAAGGTGTGTGACCCCAAGTTCATGCTGCTCCATTTATCTACATTGCCCTACCATCGCTGTAGGTCTTCTTAACAAATAACAGTACAGTGTGCGGCAGGACCAAAAATGGAGTTGTAAAGTGAAAGCCAACCTTTCACTTCATAGGAAGGTGGTAGGACGCAGGGACTCAAGAAGAAAGCCAGGGACAAACTGTCATAATTTTATAATCAAGACCGTCTGTAAAGAGCTGGCGACTGATCTTCCCGCCCATGCCATGCCTCGTCCACATGGTGAGCGGGCAGGCCAGAGGCCTGGTCTCCGGGAGAGCCCAGCGGGGGTGGGGGCAGGCTGCAAATGTCGCAGGCCATGTCCTGGCACTCGGAGGAGCGCCCGCCCTGCTGAGGTGGCATGCACGGGGAGCTGCGGCCCCAGGGGTCATCGCCCCGCCTGAGAGCGATTCTCTGCCTCACCCTGTCCCTGGGCTTCTGGGTTCTTTGCCATTAAAGAGACTCTTCCTTCTCCATGTGCAGTTCCCGTTGCATGACCAGCCTGTGTGACGGTCTTGCAGCCCTGACTCAACGGGGAGTGAAGCCACAGGCACAATCGGCGAGGCCCCCATGTTCCAGGTCAGGGGGATGCCTTGGCCGCCGTTACCTGACACCATACATTCAGGTACAGACCCCGGGCTAACGTGAGACGGGAGGGCCAGAATCACATCAATCAGAGACACATGGCCTTGGAACTGCCTCAGGGGCATCCAGGTAAAAAACATATCTAGGAGCGTCCAGGGGGAAACAGGGGGTAGACAATTCCACCTATGAGCCTGAAATGCGGAAGGTTCAGAACCGGGGACCTAGCCTGGGAATGATTAACATTTAGGAGGGACCACAGCAAGGATGAGCTCTTCCAAGAAGAGAATATATAGAAAGAAGAGTAGTGGCTCCAAGCAGAATGCTGGCAAACTCCAAAAAGATAAAAAAAGAGGAGAATTAGGAGGAAAGCCATGGAAATCAGGGAACCAGGAGAGAGTTGGGGGGGGGGGAGTAGTCAGGTTTGAAGGGCAGCATTTGCTGCAGGGCATTCCTGGGTTTCTAATAAGATGAGTTTCACAGGTTAAAGTAAAAGTGGCTGCTCATTTATATCATGAATCTTTAAAGAGGATCATAGTGCATAGAGCTTTCTGCATTCTTTGACCACAGAGCTCTTCCTTTCACATAAAACCTTCTCACATCCCTCAAAACTAATGTTTCTTGGAGCATACTTTGGGAGAACCTAGAGTGAGTTTTCCTAAAGAAGAATTGTCTGTGATGACAGGGCCACGGAGACATCCGAAAGGTGAGGACCCGACAAGGGCCCCATCCTGACAGTCCGTAAGTCACCGATGGCCCTTCTCAGTGTGGTCTCAGGGCTGCAGTGAGGGCAGCGGCACGGTAGCAAAGATCCACTAGGTCAGAGGGAGGATGTGAAGACAGTGCATGGTGGTGACTCTTCCAGGAGACTGGACTCTGAAAGGAAAGATGCACTGGACAGGAACAGAGAGGACGGAGCATCACGGGGCATTTGAGGATGAGAGAGGGTTGTGCAAACGTATAGGCTGAAAGGAAAACACCAGGGAAGCAGGAAAGGCAAAACTGTGCAGGGTGGCATGGTGGGCAGAAGGGGAAATGCCAGAGCAAGGGAGTAAGGATGTGGGAAGGGAGCAGAGGTGAGACGGGGCGTGGGGCATGCTGCCACAAAAACAAAGGGACCATTGGTGAGCAGGCAGGGGACGGGCAGCTCAGGGCTGCCTGGAGAACTGGACAAGGCTCCTTACATGAGCTGGCCCTGGGCTTGGGCCTGGAAGGAGGGCAGCAAAGACACATGCAGGAAACGAAAGCCCTTGCAGAGGCACAGGAGCCAGAAGGAAAGGTGTGGCGTGTGCCCTGGGGAGGGCGCTTGGGACTGGAGTCCTTTGCGCTTTGGCTGTATGGCCAGCCCTCTTTTCACTGGATGTCCCTGGTCCACGGCACAGGATGTCTCGTTGACACCATCCTTAACAACTACCTGCTTCATCCATCTGTTCATCTGTAATCTGGGGCCCTGTTTTATTATTTGAGTCCCAGTATCTCAAGTTATACCACCCAGAGTTTCTGTTAAAAGAGAAGGAGAATGAAGAAATGCACAGTTCACTTTTGGTGCCTTGAAGAGTGTCAGCTGACAAGCCAAGTCAAAACGAACCAAAACCCCACAAGTAAAAAACCTCCACGTTCATTTTGCTAATCTGGAATTAAGAGTTCATTCAGGCGATTTATGCAAGACCCGAATCTGGAAAAGTAAGTGTGTAATAGATCTGAACAAGATTTTTTCCACTTTGTTGGAATGACATCTTTTTCTAGACAAGAAAATGGGAGTTGTTTTGGTGATTACTGTTTACCACTTCAAAGTATGAGGTAATCAGTATTTTGGGGAATAGTTTTAAAGACAATTATTTTAAGAGGTTTTCTTGCCTGTGAAACTCAAAGCAAGACCTCACTAGCTATCTCCTGTTTTTGGAGGAAGTGTGAATGCTGGGGTGTGGACATATTTAGAAGACATTTCTACAAAACATTTTCGTTCTAAGTGGACTGCATAAACAGAACCTTCTCGGCTGTTTTCCTCTGTTACAATTCTTTAGCTAAGGTCATACTAAAAAATAGTAACAGAAATGGAAATTATTCCTTCTAAAGACGTTCTTTTAATGAGAAGCCTGAGCTGCTCAGTTGCGTGATGAAGCTTCATTGTTAGTCTGTGTTAGCAGCAGGGGAGAGGTGGTCCCCATCCCGAACAGGTATTTAAACAACAATGATTAAGCGGCAAATTGGTAATCTATGACACCAGCATCAGCCGACATCCTATTGAAAACAGGACCATTAAATGTACATATCTTTAATTGCCACAGACAAGTAAGCTTATTTAAGGATAAGCATCTTCATTTCTACGGGGAAAGCTTATAAATAGACCTCAAATAACTGCACAGACTTCAGATGTGTAAGTGTTCAGAGTCTATCTGTATTCTGAGCAAAGAACCACAGAGACCATTCCCTCATTTTTTTTATTAAGGTATTACTGATATACACTCTTATGAAGGTTTCACATGAAAAAACAAGGTGGTTAGTACATTTACCCCTATTATCAAGTCCCCACTCATACCCCAATGCAGTCACTGTCCATCAGTGTAGTAAGATGCCACAGATTCACTGTTTGCCTTCTCTGTGCTACACTGTTTTCCCCGTGGTCCCCCACACCACGTGTACTAAACATAATACCCCTCAATCCCCTTCTCCCACCCTCCCCACCTGCCCTCCCACACCCCCTCCCCTTTGATAACCGCTAGTTCCTTCTTGGAGTCTCTGAGTCCGCTGCTATTTTGTTCCTTCAGTTTTGCTTCGTTGTCATACTCCACAACCATTCCCTCATTTCTGTATAGTGGGTAAGGGATGAGTGTGCCCAAGAGTGAGTGTGTGTGTGTGAGAGAGACAGACAAGCAGGAAGACATCGCACAAAAGAGTGCAAGTGTTTTGTATTTGTAGCAAAATAGGAATGTTTGTAGTTTGTTTATTATTATCATGTAACCTAACGGGAAGGACTGGCTGATGTACAGGCACTTAATTGCCCTACTTAATGGCCAGCTCTCCATTCCACAGAAGAAAATGTGCCTTCTTGTATGCCTGGAAGCTTCTGCTCATCACTGTTCCTGGAGACACCCCACCGTTTCTGTGTCCCCTTACTGCCCAGCCCTTACTAGGATTCTTGCCAAGCCTTCTGGGGTTTGCCCAAGTCCCACATTTTGAAACTGTTCCTGGATACTCCTGTCATAATCATCAGCTGTTCTTCCTTTCAGAAAAGCCAAGGTCTTCGTTAATCTCATTTGTGTCTTACTAGAACTAGTTGAGGTACTTTCATTCCGAACAAGAAAAAAAGGTTTTTTCTTCTTGCAGCCGTTCTTATTATTCATTTTAAGCCTAGTTACTAGAAGTGTACCTCCTTGGCCATCACAAATAGCAACTTTACCAGTAACCATAGTGACCTGAACTTTGGTCTACATGTTCTTTACCAAGAAAAGTAATATTGAACATGGGGCAACTGTCCCACTCGGATGACTGAACGCCTTTTATCCCTTTTAAAAGAAAAACCCACTGATTCATTGCCATTTTTGAGCGAAGGGGGCACGACTGCAATATAATGTGTGTTCACCATCAGTTAAGCTTTTCAAATTTTCTGAAAAAGAAAAATCTTGCTCTCTGTGTCCCCCTGCCTCTTACAAATCACATAAAATTTATAATATCTGTTGGGTTTTGGAAAACTATAACTCTTCATTTCTCTGTCTCGACATGAGAAGAGACAGAAAGCAAATTATTTACATAATTTAAAATACAACATGATATATGTATATTTCACTTTGGGAACATCGCTGGCTGGCAGCTGGTATTCTAAACACCATTATGCATTCCACCCAGTTTCCTCTGGAACACAGATTATTTATAAAATGAAAAATTAGGTGTTCCACATTTAAAGGCCAAGATGTTTTTTCTAGGTCATAGAATGAAAATTCCAGTAATCTAGAAACAAAATGCACTGCTAATTCTTGTTTATTAAGCAGCAATCGTTAAGTCGGTGTTTGCTTCCAGCCCTCCTCCCTCTGGCCGCCAAGTCCACGGCGTTTTGTTGCCCTTCTGTTCAGCGCCAAGAGAAAAGTGAGGCCGGGCAGTTCACTTTGCTCCTCGTACCAGCTCTTAACACCAGTCCGGAGGGACAGATAGGCTGAAATTTTAGGCTTAAAGTAATATTTTCAGATCATGGTGGATTTTAATGACCTACACTCTCTACTTTCTAAGTACTAAAGACAATGAACCTTTTTTCTTTTCTTTGTACTTTAATAACCAATATCAGAGCATTCCCGATCCCACGATGCTCGGCTATCAGGCTTTAGGGAGGAAACATGCCTCCCAGAACTCCAGCTGAGAGAGGCGTAGACTGGCCCAGGTCCCAGCGCACGCTCTGCAATCTGCCAGCACATTTGCTCCGGGCCGCGCTGCCTTCTGGCTGTTCCCAGCCTCTGACGGAGCACGGGAGGGAAGCAAAGGCAGCCCGCTCCGGGGACACACAGGGCGGCTCTGGCGCTCAGGCTCCCTCGAGGACTCCTTGGGGGACTGTCCTCAGACCGCTCGGGTCTGAGATGCTCCCACAGCTGCAGGGCGGCCCTTTCCCAGCCCCTCCGCGTGCTCTCTCACAGGTGTTTCCCCTGCTAAAATCCTCACACGCTTATTTCCCTCTTGATGGCTACTTTACACGGTGTGCAGGCTTAAATCCCAACTAAAAGTGATTCTACGTGAAATCAGGCGTGGGAAAGTGTGAATCAGTAAGCGATGAAACCCACTTGGCGTTAAACTGTGTGCGCGTGTGCTCTTCAGTCCCATGGCCCTTTGCTCACTGACCCAGGCATGACAGAAAGACACACCATCACCGTCTGGTTGACAAAAGGAGAAGGGCGAATGGAGTAAGGAGTCCATTGCAGTGCAGGCTGGAATGTCCCACAGTGCCCTGGAGTACACGTCGCCTGGGTGTGCAAGGAACACGCAAACGTATGTCCCCAACAGAACTTCCATCTCCTCCCTCCCTGTTCTCCCATCTGGGTACCCTGTTTAGTTGGTGGTGATATAAAGCTGTAAATCCTGAAGTGCGCCCCTTAGGAACTGAGCAGGACGACCCACGGTACTCCTAGAACTATCTTTGGGTACGCTGTGAATTAGGCATTTGTTATGATTGCTTACCACAATTATGTTTTGGCAAACACATTTTAGGCTCCGAATAACAGATTCCAAAGAAACTATGGAATATGATCCATTCCTAAGTTGGGTAATAGCTGTGCTAAAGATGTGGGACATCCTCATTTACAAAGTCGTTATTATCATTAATCAGTTAGAGTGACTCATTCACAGCCTGATATGTTTGGAGCTCAGCTTGGTTTCTTTTGTCTTTTAACTTGTGGGTTTAGCAATAAGTTCTTTGACTGCATTTGTTTCTATAAGTAATGTTGCTTTGTGCTCTTAAATCCCAACTAAAAGTTGATAGAGACCTCAAATATCCTCAAAATTTGGAGGAGACTCTGAATATTCATCCAACTGAATGATTCTCACAGTGCGGCCTCAGGGTCAGCGGCATTAGCATCGCCTGAGGATTATTAGAAATATTCCCCACTTCATACGTCCTAAATCAGCAGCTCTGGGGATGTGGCCCAGAATAAGTTTTTAACAAGCCCTTCAGGTGATCGTGATTCATGCCCAAGTTTGGGAACCATGAGTTTCCTGTATCTACTATCTTTAGGCGAGGGATTACATCAACCATAGGTCTGCTCAAGCTGCCTGAAGCATCCTGTCTGTAATAATCCCTGTGGAGGGCACAAAGGAGCTCTAAGAATGAGTCATGTCTTTTAAAAGAGTTTTTACTCAAGTCGGGGAAATTCACACACATGAAATTAATGGAAAACTGATAAGACAATCAATAATTTGTTCAAATCAAACTGTACAACAGGATATTCAGGAAAGAGGACCATATTCATCGGATGCTTGCTATTTGGATGTAACTCAACATTTCTCTTACAAATATATAATTAATATTGGTGGAAAGGGGAGATTTTTCTTATAAATGAGAAAGATGAGGCCAAAGCCCATTTTCCTGGACTCCAGGTACTGGGTTGGGGTAAATTTAATTGTTTCTCTTAATAGGCTCTGTTTTCATCTTCAAAAGACAATGACACCACAGCCTTGCTTAGTAAACATGCCAGTATTTTACCACTGTGGGTGCTGAGTTTTTTCATACCCAGCTGAAATCTTTTCTTATTGACCAAATCAAAAAGCTCTTCAGAGCTAATTCATAATTGACACTGTGAGACAGTGGGATGGGAAAGCGTTTTGTAAAGTGTAAAATGTTTTATGAAAATGAGATATTTGTTATTATTTTTTTTGTTGTTTGATTTAAAGAGTTGCCCTGCCTCTGTGTGAGAGGCTTAATGATTTTGTTGTTTTTAAAATGACAGTATGAGAAGGGAAGTTTCACATTCAGTTTAAAATTTTTAAAAATCTGTTTTCTTATTCCTGCTGTAGGTGTGTCTGAAAACATACAACAGACAAATCAAAAGCCCAGGCCTTCTTTTGCTCTCAAGATGATATTTTTTTAAAGTTGCTGAAGTGACATAAAATCAAGTGCTTTTGAAAGGCAAATGGCCTTACATATAATTCTATAGGCCTGATCCTGAAACTAAAAAAGGGAACCATTTGCTCACTTTTGATAGTCATTAATTCTTTTAAGTAACAAAAGTATCATTTAGTAAATTACCTTTTTCAAGGCACTAAATGACATCTTAAAAACCTGAAAGTGTTCAATCACCTTCAAAAAGTGGTCAGTTTACTCTTTAACCACTGATAACATCAGCCCAAATAACTTCAATTTCTTTAGTGCTAGATTCAGATAAACGCACTTTTACAGACATTATCAAATTCACCTTTAGCACTGTACTTAGTATGGCGGAAGGAGACCCTCCAAAAAAGACTTTAGAATTTCCCTAGTAAGATAAAGGAATGCCATGGTGTCTTGTCAATGGGTTTCAGCCCCAGGCAAATTCACTATGGATCCAGTGAGACCAAGGAATGACAATGAAGTGTTCTTGGGGTGAGAGGGTTCATTACCCAGCTTGTTCTCCCGGCGATAGGTCGAGCACTAGAATTACGTCTGCTTTCAACAGTGCAGGTCTGTAATCCTCCTTCGTCTCTGCCTCCGCCCGGAACACTGGGCAGAGATCTTTATATAATGACTCAGTCAGTAATAGTTTATTGCCTGTGGATATGGAAGCAGTAGCCTAGCAGTAGGCCAGTTACATCATCAAGTAGTTGAGGTTCAGGTGAAGATCCTGGCTATAGGAAATTCCATTTTCCCCACACATGGCTTTCAAAGACTTTACTTATAAATTTGTCCAATCACTCCAAAATAATACCCAAATGCTGTTTGTTTTTTTTTACTGGCCATACTTAACGATGCTAAAGAAGACATCTAGTCTAATATGTCCTTGATTCTAATTTATGCTTTTGGGCTGAGTGGGAGCATATGGAATTAGAAGAGAATCTTATTGAATTTTTTTAGGTAACTGACTACAGTGGGAACTCAATAACCTTGCTCATGAGGAGTCTTTAGGGGGTAGGTAAGTACAGCAGAAGGAGAAAGGTTGAGAATTTATCACTGTATTTAGATTTGGGTTAACATGGTCAGGAGGATGAAACCCTTTCTTCTCCTTAGATGGCCCCCTTTACCTATTCATGTGACCATCTCTCTGCCTTCAATTTGGTACTCTGTCCCAAAAGGCATAAGTTCACTTCATAAACTACCTTATCATTTTCCAATTAATCAATGAGTCAAAGCTCTCCCAAGAGTAATAATTCATCATGAAAATATATAGGACAGAATGGACCTATCATTAGAGGTTCATACATAGAAGAACTATGTGCAGATTTCACACTGTCAGGCGAAAGCTAGCCAGTGTGTGCTCTCTTCCAATTCTCCACATATGTTTCACTCTCTGACAGATTTCAAGGAAGAGCTCTAACCTTCCATGGTGAGAACTATTAAAGACCCATTAAATGGCAAAGTTAAAAGTGACAATCTTAAGTGTGGACTAGAAGGAAATTTTTTTCCAGTGTTGACTAAAACAGAATGTACTTAAAGAGAAGGCTAATTAATCCATCTGTCTCACCAAGATGGAATTTCATATGTGATTAAGACATGACATGCAGAACACAGGGCTGAGAAGGCCACGCAACAAAGCATCACCTACTTTAGCACCACCAAGGGTTGGGGTGACCTTTGCAGGGCTTCAAAGAAAGAGTAAATTTTGTCTCCTCCTTTTCCCCATCATCTCCCCTCTTCCATCCACTGGCTTACTCTAGCTGTTGAAAAAGAGATTTCCCGTTAGGGCATATTTTCTCTGTTACTTCAAGCATGAAAGCCTCTTATGGCAGAATTATGGTCTTATCCTATAACAAGTAGTGGTTCCAAGAGCTCTTCAGACCTTGTGTGTAATGTGGAAGGAAGAGGAAAAGGAGGGCTGGAGGGTTGGTACCCAGCACCCAATTCTGCTTCTGCCAAAACCTCCATCACGTGGTGCCATGGGGCTTGTGGGTCAAAAATGGGAAAGAAATTAGCTTCTTATAATGTTAGATTCGATTTTTGTTTTTCATCCATACTTGAATTGGAAACAAAAGAGGGAAAAAGTATACATAGGAAGACAATGAAAGATCACTTAAAAAGCCCAAATTAATACTGTGGAAAATTTCAAATGTCTTTTTTCCTTAAATCTTCAGTGTCACTGGCACCACGTTTAATTAGTCAAATGAAGAAACTCGCCTAGATGGGAATGTCATGCACCATCCAAAAGACAAACAACAGCACATGCTGGTGAGGATGTGGAGAAAGGGGAGCCTCCTACACTGCTGGTGGGAGTGTAAATTAGTTCAACCACTGTGGAAAGCAGTATGGAAGTTCCTCAAAATACTCAAAATAGAAATAACCATTTGACCCAGGAATTCCACTCCTAGGAATTTACCCTAAGAATGCAGCAGCTCCGTTTCAAAAAGACATATGCACCCCTACGTTTATCGCAGCACTATTTACAATAGCCAAGAAATGGAAGCAACCTAAGTGTCCATCAGTAGATGAATGGATAAAGAAGAGGTGGTACATATACACAATGGAATATTATTCAGTCATAAGAAGAAAACAAATCCTACCATTTGCAACAACATGGATGGAGCTAGAGGGTATTATGCTCAGTGAAATAAGCCAAGCCGAAAAAGACAAGTATCAAATGATCTCACTCATATGTGGAGTATAAGAACAAAGCAAAAAGTGAAGGCAGAAAACAGCAGCAGACTCATTGAACCCAAGAACGGACTAATAGTTACCAAAGGGGAGGGACTGGGGAACATGGGTGGGAAGGGAGGGATAAGGGGGAAAAGGGCTATGACAAGTAGCACACATAATGTAGCGGGGTGCGGGTGGTGTCGGGGGACACGGGGAGGGCTGTACAACACAGAGAAGACAAGTAGTGACTCTGTAGCATCTCACTACATTGATGGACAGTGACTGTAATGGGGTATGTGGTGGGGACTTGATAATAGGGGGAGTCTAGTACCTATAATATTGCTCATGTAATTGTACATTAATAATAGCAAAATAAAAAAATGGTAACATTTCACAATATATTTTTAGTTTTTCTCTTCAGGAGGTCAATACCACGAACTATTAATACGCAGTATTACAGTAATCTTCTGCCAGTAAGGTGAGGTCTCCTTTCTTTTGGGTCTCCTTTAAAACTTGAGGTCTTTATCACCCTACTCTAGGTACCCTTACCTACTTAAAGAACTTACGTCCTCTCTTCTTTTTAGGGAAAAGAACAGAGGCCTTTCAATTCCAAATTAACCCTTTGGCATGCCTCAAGCCTAAAAAAGTTACATGTAAGAGGGTCATATTGGAATTCAAAGTCCATTGAGCAGCTGGCAGCTGTGCTAAAGAAATAGGTAGAGATTTCAGAGCAATGAAAGAGATTCCCATAGTCATTATGTTCTCTAATCCCATTAGCTAAAGAGAATGCCGTACTTTGAGAAATTTAGGAGCAGTGTTGTCTGGCTGGGGGCACAACTGGTTACAGTAACTCCCTCTAAAATGTGCCTAGCATATTTAAATCTATAAAGCTAATGCCCAATTAAAAAGAAAAAGGATAAAGATTTTAACTCATACCTGTTAGGGTCACTATAAGAATAAGGATGATCTGACTCTGCCTTGAGCAGAACCATGAGCCGGATATAACAGGAAGTCTGCTATCCTGGCTCTGTTAGGAAGTGGGATGTGTGTCAAATCAAACATTCTGTTTAATAGAGTATCATAAAAAAATACCAGGCATGCATTACCAATTTGCAAGATATGGAATACAATAAAATATACTTAACCCTGAAACAACACTGAACATAATCTTGCTCTTATGACTCGAGACATTTCGGAATATTTTACTGCCTCCAGGTCACCATTATGAACCTTAATATTCACTCTACCCACTGAAGCATGGCAGTATCAATTAATGGAGGCTTCCACTTGACAGAATGTTCTAACAACTAGCTTTAATGGTATAGTGTTTCTACTGGGTGGGTACTGGGCGAGACATGAACACCAAAAGGGTGGATTTTTTTTCTGTTTGGATGGCAGCCCATTGGTTCAGTGCCTCAAGGAGTCTTGGTCCCAGGTGGTTTGAAGGATGAAGGTTTGGGGAATGAAGGCTCTCTGCCACGAAAGATGGGCGGGAATGAAGAGAGAAGTTCAAGTTGCTTCAAATCCTCCAACACTGTTCTTGCAACACACTTAACAGCTGTAAACATCGAATGCACCCAGAGCTCCAGTACTCCCAAGGAGGAGAATGCCACAGGGTTACACATCTGCTAAGAAGTTTACTATCTGGCTATACAATCCAAACTGAAGTTTAAAGTCATCCTGAGTGGTTGGCGTTGGAATCTGTAGCAGGAATCCTGACAGCTTCATGTTATATTGATGGCCACCGTGCTGGAATAAAAGCGTGCTGAAGCTAACCCTGTTGACGGTTTGGGTCACACAAGCTGACAGCTACTGGTGCTAATTGAACAGGAAAACGATAACTCAATGCTGTAACCGTTTGCACCCACCTCATGCTTTTTCATCCAGAAGACTAAACATTTTCAGAAGGGAAAATAATCTAAGGTACGTCCTCCTGGGGCATGGGGTTATTCTTTGTCCCTGAAAAGGCTAGGCAACACTTCTCTGATGGCAGCAACTTCTAGAGATGGACCAGAAATACCCAAGGAGGAAAGAGGTAACATTCAGTCATAGGAAGATGGTAGAACTGCAGGAACATTCCTGTCATTCCAGCTTGGTTCTCCCTGTGAGACACATCACCCAACTGGAGCCTTATCGGTCTCCCTTGTAAAATGCACGTAACAATTTTCTTTAAAATATTTTTTTCTTCTGAGCAAAACTCAAAGTGTTTTAAGTGCTTCGTAAATATTTATGGCAGACAATCACAGCCTCCCGTCTCCCATCCAAAGTAAAATGCCATGTGGGAACTGGTGGGCCATAATGAAATTTTACCTTTGTTGATGGCCGACATGCAGAAGGTCATAGTGGTGAAGTGCTGCCGTAGGTATTGCCCTTAGTCTGTTCAGGCTGCTATAACAAAAACACCTTAGACTAGGTGGCTGAGACACAACCAGTCTACTGCACACAGTTCCGAGGCTGGAAGTCTGAGATCAGGGCGCTCACCCAGTCAGCTTCTTGGTGAGGACCCTTTCCTGGGGTGCAGACAGCCACTTTCCTGCCGTGTCCTCACATGGCTGCAAGAGGCCACCTCTCTTCTGTCTCTTTCTTATAAGGACACTATTCATGGGGGCTCCAGCCTCATGACATAATCATCTCTGAAAGGTGCCTCCCTCCAAATACCATCACACTGGAGATTAGGATTTGACATGTGAATCTGGGGGGCACAAACATGCGGTCCATGGCTCTATTGCACTGGGCTTGGGACTTCTTGGGACTGGAGAGTTGTGCTCATGGCCGGCTGACCGAGCACAGTGCATGCATGCACGGTAGTGATATGTGGGCCTCTTCTTTGTTTTCTAGCATATTGGAAAGGCAGAGCAATGAGAAGACACTTTAAAGTGGAGGGCAGGGCATAGGCTTTCCTAATCAGAGGCTGCCTGTCACATTTCCACCTGGAGAGGACCTCAGATTAGGGCGCGGGTGTCTCGGGCAGATGCCCGGGTTTCTCGCTTCCATCTCCCTGGGTCCACAGTGGGTTCTATTTCCCCCTTTTAAAATGTGGTTCATTTGAGAAGCTGAGGAATTGGTACACAAAGTCCTTCTGAGGCTGTATCCCTGAAATTCAGTTGCAAAGCCCAGGAGAAGCTCTGTCTCTGGGAGGAAGCCAAGCACAGATTTCTGTGAAACATCTCCCTCATGCCTGAACAAGTTTTTCTTTTTTGTGGAAACTTGTTCAATTCCCTTTGTACACCCTCTATAGACAGATGGACAAAGAGACAGACACATGCTTATTTGGGTCTAAACATTTCTGGCTCCATGACTCACGTATGAGAATCATTCCCCTTGAATCTGTCTTCTGCGTCCCAGCCCGCGGAACACTTCAGAAGCACTCCTGAAGCCCTGACACTCCTCCGAAATGAGGACAGCGACACTAACAATACTTCACTCAATGACTTTCTTCTGAACAATTTGAAGTGATCCTAGCATTTAGTCTTATAGAACATCACGTGACACGACATGAAGAAGGGGTGGTAGAGAATTTGATCCCGATCAGGAAGCTGGGGAAACCAAAGTTTGTGAGTCAAGGGCTTGGGTGTGAGGTCTGACCTCCAGCCCCCTTTGTGTCCACCAGCTTCCAACCCGTTTGCAGAATCAGTGAAAAGCTGGGGAACCCTGTCAATCATCAGTCATTTTGCTCGGCAGCAGGAAGAGCAAAAGCAACCAGCTAAGTGTTGTCCAGGCAGGAGGCCACCTGCTGACCGTGACCGGTCGGCTGCTTTACAGGAAGAGAGAGTCAGAGAGAGAGTGACAGGGACAGGGAGACGGAGAGAAACCCACAGAGAGAGAGAGACAGACAGATAGATAGACAGACAATCCACTAGGCAAATGCCTGAATGGTTGTTTAAAGCAGAACCAGGTTAATTCTCGTGGGCTTCTTAGGGCCTTAGCTCGCACTGCCTCACAGGTGAATCAATTCATCCTTTTACATTCAAACAAAAGGCATTCTGGGACAATCCTTCAGCGAGTGAACGACTCCCCTAGGATACATATACACAAAAAGAATGCTAATTCTATCACAGCACTAATGGACCATTACTAGGAATACACTTCTTTCAATATATTTATCAGTACTTTAGGTCATAGCTGAATACATAAACCAGTTTGAGTGGATTAGTAGAAAACCTGGTTAAATGATAGAGTCTGAGAATTCGCCTGTGTGGAAACGTGGGAAACTTCAGAGTGCGGAAGCAAAGAGCGGGTTCTGGGGAGAGGCTGCTGCTTTTCAGTACTTCGAGGGCTGCCCTGTGGAGGATTCTGTGCTTGACCCCGAGTGCTTAGAGAACAGCGCCGGGGCTGCCCAGTCACCTAAGACGCAGGCAGGCAGGGCTCCCTCATTCTACGAGGACCTGGGATGTAAGGCATCCCTGGTGCATGTTTCAGGTCACACCTCTTAGAGGCGGCAGAGGAGGAACCCATCTACGTCTGGGCTACTCCCAAGATCGCGCCCATGTGACAGATGCCACGCAGGGGACGTAACTGCAAAAAAGGGAGAGAACTAGAGAAGTCAACCTAACACCTGGGACATCTCCCACCCGTGACAGGAAAGCAGTTTCTCTAAAAAGAATTAAACAAGCCTAAACCTTTGACCACAGGCTTCTCTTGCAGAAATAGAGCGGACGGACCATACCCTCACATCCTTCTTTCTTTCCCTTCTTATTAAGGGCAGTTTTGTGGCACCAATAAAGTAAAATGACTCAGTATCAAGGTTTGGTAAGCTCCCCATCAAACAGAGATAAAAAAAAGGAAGAAGGATGTTGCTATAAAAACATCTGTAAAGTGATCCATCCATGTAAGACCTCTCTAAAGCCAGGGCAAACGGGTTCTCAGTTCCCTTTCCTTTCCCGTTTCTTTCTAATAAGTGTAATCTTTCCTAACTTCCATCCGAACGATTCCAAATGATGACTCGATTTGCAGTGATGGACCTGGAAGGAAGCAGGGAGTTCTCTTAAGCGTTTAAACTATTGTCTTCCTTTGCCTCTCTGGGCTTTGGGCTCCTTGTACTATGAAGGGACCCCCGTAGTCCCTGTCACCTCAGCCTACAGGAACACCAGCGTGTCCCTACAAGGATACCCCAATGTCTTGAATTGTGATTGAAACTGCCATATATGAGCACCATACAAGGCTAGGATAGGGCAGAATGGGTAACAGCCTGGGAGTCAGACTTCTCGCCCTAAATCTGAGCCCCCAGTCCATTTTTAGCTGTGTGACCTGGGCAAATTATTTAACCTCTCTCTCTAAGCCTGAGTTTCTGCGTCTGTGAAATGGGGATATTGACTGTACCTATTTCATGTGGGTATCTGGCAATCAAGGCGGTGGGTATGAGTGTGTGCATTGTCACTCTTGTCGCGTGGCAGTGGTTCTGAACCTCTGTGCGTCAGGTCATTCAAGGAGCTTTGGAAAGCCCACGTGTACAGGCTCTAGTCCACAGAGTCAGATCAATAGATTCGGGCTGGGGCCCAGGAAGGTGCACGGTCTGTAGGGAACCCTGCTGCCCAGCTGGAGGTGGGAACTCCATCTCATCAGTTCCCCCATGGTGCTTAGAGGCAGGCAAGGAGTAGCTGCTCGGTATGGCTGAGGGACAGGTACACAAGCTTTAGACTCAGACAGACTTGGGTTCAAATAACCGGCTTTGAAATTTCTCAGCCATGTGGTTCTGAGCAAGTTACTTATCTTCTCTACGTCTCAGTTTCCTCATCTGTACCATGGAGACAGGGCCATCTTTCTGAAAGCATTGCTGGGATGTTTAAAGGGAGATCTGTGAAAGCCCCGGCAGGCAATCAATAAATGATGCTTTAAAAAAATGCATCCTTCTCCTCCCACAGATGCCTCCAATGGGAAGGAAGGATAACAGAAACAGCAGAAGTGATGGCTATTTGGAGCTTTTGAAGCAAGTAGTTAATCTAAGAACTAGGAATTATGATTTATCTTTTGTAAACAAGTACATTTGTATGTTATTTCTTTCCCTTTGGAACAAAACCTTATGTACTTTTTGCTACATAATTGCTTTTCTTTTTAAAAATTTAACAGTAGATCTCAGGGATTTTTCCAAATCAGCACACAAAGAAGATCCTTATTTTTATTCTACAGAAACACAGTATTCCACTGCTTAAGGTGCCATAATTTCACCAGTGTCCCATTGAGGGGCATTTGAGTTGTTTTCTGGCATTTTCTTCTGCAAAAAATGTAAGAATGGATACATTTTAAATAAATATTGTCACACAAATGTATCTGTAGGAGAAATTCTTAGAAGTGGAATTGTTGCATCAGAAGATTAGTACATTGCCCTCCTTAGCGTTTGTACCAACTTATCCTCTGATTGGCAGTGGGAGGGAGCCTCTTTCCCATGCCCTCATCTACAAATCTCTTGTCAGATTTTCTCATCTTTGCTAATCTGATAATCAAAATGGAGTGTCTCATGTAGTTTAATTTGCATTACTTTATGACTACAGTGACACATATTTTTATATGTTTTAGAACAATACAAATATGCTTTTCGGGGAAATGATTTTTCATATCCTTTGCCTATTTCTCTATTGGTCTGTTGGACTTTGTCATTTTGATTTATAGTAGCTCTTTACATATTTGAGACAGCAGGCCTTGCTCTGTGATATGAATTGCAAACTTTTTTTCTTAACTTGTCATTTATTTTTTGACTTTGCTTATTGGTATTTTGTTCTGTATTTGTTAGTTTGCCATGCAGAATTTTTTTTTTTCTTTTATGGAGTTGAATTTATCTAGTATTTCTTTATGGCTTTTGAGTTTGGGTCATGGTTTTAAAAAGGTTTTCCCTTGCTATTATCAAAGAATTCTCTCATGGCTCCTTCAGATAAATTTATTCCTTTATATTTTACATTTAAATCATTGATCCATTTGAAGTGGATCCTAGTGTAGATATGGGTCTAAATTTTTTTGAATTGGCTGAACTCTTGTTCTTATATTTAGAGAACAATTTACAAGAAACTATATATACAGTAAGAAAAAAAAACAGCCTTGAAGATTTCAAGCAAAAATGAACAATTCTTTTTTTTAGATAACGTCAGCAGCTGACTTCCCTTCCATTTTCTTGGTGTGAACACAAACTCCATATTCTTCTCCTTCTTTTCAACAGTTGCCACTCATTTACTAAAAATATTAATTTTCACAGTGAATCAAATTAAAAATTACAGATGGTAACAGTGAGGGAAAACTTCTGAAGATAGCATTATTTCCCCCTTTCCAATGATTCTTTTTCCGTGGGCATCCTATCTCCTCTATCTTCAATGCATTAAATGCCTTAGTGCAATAACAATATAATCATAAAAGCTAATTAGTAAAGATTTTGTGTCTTGTTAATGATGCACAATTGATTATGGCTTGAGGACAGAATGAGCCTAACCATTCATCCGTGATGAGCATTGCATTTTATCTTCCTACAAAACGTAGGTGATGGCATTTTTATTACTGTTTTTCTATTAGACATCTGAACCAACTCACTGCTCTGTTTTTCTCTAGCGTCATCTTTTATTACCACCAAACCTGAGTCCTTAAAAAATGTAGAGATCGTTCTGGATGCCTTATTACAGGAAAGAGGAGGATTAATTATACATGGACCAAACGGTGAACAATGGGCATCCCTTCTTTGCTTAATTTTTAAAACTATACTTTCCTTCTGTAAAGCCACGGGCCGTAATTATGTGCTAGGAGTGTCTGATTAAAAATAACTTGAAAGTAGCCACTTAAATAACTATAATCTTTTTTCTGGATCATCTCATACTCATTAATTCTTTATAAATAAATAGATGGAGCTAGACATAGCTATAGATAAGTGTTAAAATATTTATGTAGAGAAAGGAACAATATAGATTCTGGGACTCCCCAGTCAAGGTCACCTCCAGGAGTCTGTGCTCTACCGCCCTCCCCCAAGTCCAATTCCTGCCTGCCTTCTGTTAGCTGTTCCCTTCTCCACCTCAAGAGGCTCCCAGTCAGAAGCCATGTGCAACTGTAGCTGCTCTCTTTGGGGTGTGTGTGGCCCGATACCCAGCTTTTCAAAGGGATAGTACTTTGGCTCTTTCCCGAGTTGGTCTGGATTGCACAGCTGTGTTGAGAAAAGTACATAATAGGTGCAGAACTTCACCTGGTAAGGATTAAGAGTCCGTTATGACATGGCTCTTCCCTCAGATCATAAAACCAAGACAGTAAATCTGGCATAGTAATTCCTGGTTGCTATTTCCTGACATTTGAAAATGTCCAAAGTTATTCCTCTTGGATGCCTGCAGAGAAACTCTGGGGCCTTCACTCTGTGCCCAAGAGCAGCCACACACACTGTGTGTGTGACCCAGAAAACTGCTCTGGCTTGGTGCTCTGACTCTGTGCGCCAGCCTCTCTCCTTCCTCCTCTGGACGGGGGAGACAAAGCGGCCCCGTGGCCTGTGGAACAGCCCCAGAGCTCACAGAACAGAAGTCATGGGAGGAAAACATGCTTGGCTATCTGGAGAGAGGACTTTGACATCTCTTCCTGCTGGATGCCTTTTCCCCTCTCATGTGGTCAAGTCTCGCTTCCACGTGGGCTGCTGGGCCAAAAGAGGGGAAGGATGTGGGGGGTCTTGTGGGGGACAGAAGATGATCTCTGTATTTCCCCCTCTCGCAGGGTATGATTTCAGCAGAAAAGCATGAGCCGCCTGCTTTCCTCTTTGCCCAAGGGTACAGGGCTAGCTTGAAGGGGAAACCCTAGCTGAATTGGAAAGAGTGGACCCAGGCATGGAATTGGGGGGTGGGGGGCTGTGGTTTGCAACCTCAGAACCGGTGTCCAGGAGGACAGAGCGGCATGGGGTCACGCCCACCCACCCAATCACTTCCATTTGCTGGTAGTGAGTCACTGCACAGAGACAGATCCAAATCTGGGCTGGACCATTTGGAACTGTGAGAAGGAGGACAGCCCTGAGGATGAGTCCGCGGGAGGCTTTGGTCACTGGCTTCATGGACGCCCAATGTCTAGCTAAACAGTACAGCAGAGAGGAGAGGGTCATGCCGGAGAATGGCTGCCGCTCTGCACACCCCCCCCCAGCGCTAAGATCTGACCGTTCTCAGACCTGACTTACAAGCTGTTGTTTGTGGAAATGCTGCTTTTGTTTGGCGTGGGCCCAGGCAGCGGGATGCTGTGCGTGACCTACCTTCCTAACAGGTATTGAATGGTACCCGTTTTAATATGTGCTGATAGTAGCTGCTGTTCTGACTCATATACTTTAACTGAACTTTTATGTTTTGTACTTGTGCCCTGAGGCAACTTAATCATGAACATTGTAATTTTATGTGCAAACATGATAAATAAGTAAACGGTGTCCAATTTCCAAAGAGGTGGCAGCAGTGGGGAATCACAGAGATAGTTGCTCTTTGTGTCTCCCTTGTGAAATCCCTGCGACACCTTGCACACTTCCCTGAATAGGGCAGTCCCTGCACACACACTATTATTAAAGATATCGTACCTGGTCCTCTTCCCCACCGAGTAAGACGAACAGAATATTAAGGACATACCCATCTACCCCTGCGCTTGCTACTATTTATCATACTTTCCATGGTTCCTTTGTCCTTTGTCCAGGCCCCCATTTGAAATCCTGACTGGTTTACGTCTCTTGCTCCATTGGCTTAGGTTCAGCGTTAGCTGGGACCATGGATAGAAGCAGGACAGAAGCAGATGGTTGTAAAGGGCTGCGAGCCACGGTGCTGTCACCTCTAGTGTCTTTCCTCTGGGGTCCCTCATATAATTTCTTCTGGGCCTTCTGCAACCCAAAGATACAGGACACCTGCAGAACTACACTGCAGATTGTGGTCCTTCCCCAACTCAGATCCCAGCTCTGTTCAATAACACACGATGAAGCGGAGACACACAGAGCCTGCACACCAACTAAGATGTACAAGTGTGGCCAGAAGACCCCCCAACCCTCCCCCAGGGCATGAGCTCCAGCATGCGGGGAAGGAGGCACACTGAGGGATGGCTCCTTGCTAGTCACGGCAGCCAGGGAAGCCCCTCAAGAGACCCAGGATCAGAAAGGGGCCAAAGCTCAGGTGGCATATAAAAGCCCAAGTTCTGTCACCCTGAATTTCCATCTCTAGTATTGGTCTGGGCTGAGCAGGAGAGAGACGCTGTGCTGGCGCAGGGGCCCAGGTTGGGGCCATCACCCCAGTGAGAAAGAAATCACTGGGGTGACCCCACTGATGGGGCACAGGCTATGCCCCAGATCTGGGGTCCCTCTGGGGTGCTAGCAACACAGTCCTCTTACTGGGATGGAACCGAGGACCGAAGGAAAGCTCAGAGAGGAACCCAGGGGCAGCTGAGGGAAATGGCTGCTAGAGAGGGCGCTGCTTTCTTCCTCAAGCCTGAGAATCTTGCTGGCAGAAACAGTCACCAGCTAATGGGCATTATTTTTATATCTAGGCATTAGTGTTCTGACTCAGAACCATGGATTCTGCATTTTGCCAACCTGTGAATTCTCTCCTTTCTGATGCCAAGGTAGGGCAAGCCAGACACAAAAATGAGAACAGAGAAAAACAACAATGATGTTTATTCAACATACATTGATCAAACACCTACTCCATGCCAGGTCCCGCTCAAGGCCCTGGAGATATGATAGTGAAGAAGAAACAAAAATCGCTGCCTTAGTGCAGCCAACATTCCAGGGGGAGGAGATGGACCGCAAACGCTCTAGTAAATACACGGCGTGCTCAGGGACAGCAAATGCGGTGGGATAACAACCGCCCGTGCCTATGGAGAGCTTTGGCTGGGGGGCAGTGTTCTAGGCACTTTATATATGTGAACCATTCTGTTGTTGTTACAACCTTATTATATTTCCATCTTATGGATGAGAAAACGGAGGCCTCAAGGTTGTCATAAGCAGCCCAAGGTCATGCATGTGGAAAACAGAAGAGGTGGGATTTCTCCCCTGGGCATTAGGGCCCCAGAGTCCACGCAGTCAGTCATCTCTGGATTGTAAGGGGAAGGGGGAAGGAGGAGGGGTGCTAGGGTCTGGTTGGAGTGGTGGCTCTCAGTAGGGATGTCATGGGAAGCCGCACTGAGCAGGCGACACTGAGCAGAACCCTGCAAAGAGAGGACAGGAGCCACAAACTCTGTCTGGGGGAAGATCGTTTCATTGCAAAAGCTCCAGGGTGGGACGGATGGGGGAATAAGGTGGCCGGAGGGGCTGGCCGAGCTGAGCAGAGTGACCAGCAGGAGACAGCAGGCCCCCGGGCAGAGCTTTCTGGCCAGACGCAGCCAGGATGCTGGGAAGTGCTGAGACTTTCGGTCAGGTGAGCCTGGGGGCGAAGTGGCAGGGTCCGAGTTTTATATTAAAATCATTATTCTTGCTGCTTTCTTGGGAATAGACTGAGGGGCTCTGGCATAGAAGCCAGGAAACCAGTCAGAGGATGGCTGGATTCCAAACGCACCACTGTCACTGCTGTCGCCGCAGGAGGGCCGGGCAGGCCTGGCAGGTCCCCAGAAGCCAGAAGGAATCGTGTGCTTGTGCCCCTGCGCTTTGCTGTGCTCACAGCCCCGTGGGCTTGCCGAGGAGGACGGGAGAGATTCTGGACATCAGGGAGGAAGCAGGGGTTTCCGTTCTTGGCTGCTGTGCCCACGAACCGGTGATGACGGATGCTCCTGTTGACTGACGCGCAAGCCATTCTCACGCACCCCATCCCTCTCACTTTCCCGCGGGGCTCTGATTCATTCTCTCTCCCAGTTACTTCTACGGCGACAGCTTTGAGCTCTGTAACTCCAGCCCGTGCCCCTCTCCCTTCCCAGGGTGTAATTTACCATCCCCCATTTCCTCCCCCACCAAACGCAACTCCAGGGCTTCCCTCTCACACCGGGTCTTCCTCCTGATGGCCTCCTCCCCTGGCTCAGAGTTTTAGTTGTAACTCAATCCTCCTTTGTTTTTTTGCTTTCATCCAAATAATTCTGATTCCTATAAGGCATGCCTCTGAGCTGAGACTTTCTTTCTTTCTCTGTCCACTGCCACCATCTTCCTTCCAGATTCCATCGCTCTGCACAACTTCAATAGCCTCCAGTCTGGCTGCTCTTCTAGATCTGCCCCTCCCTGCAGACTCTGGTGAGCTCAACCTTGCCAGAGGCGAGCTTTGCTTCAGTGTCTTTACCTGTTCTCCCTGCCCAGTGTACCAGACACAAATGCCCCTGTGTGCTGTCCACATCCCCACAATACGTCAGACTCTGTCTCCAGATCCGTTATTCCATGTACTTGCCATTATCTTACACTTAAGGCAGATGACTTGGGAATTTTCTACCATATCCTGTGCTTTCCTGCTTCATGCTCTTAGAGCCCCATGTGATCTCCATCAGCTTTCTCCAAAACCATCTTAATGAAGACTTTTTGAAGCCTTTTCTCTCTCATCTAAAATGCCATATATTTCTTATAAACTATGGTACAGATGTGCCCTTTTGTCTTATTGTACTACCTGTGACCTTGAAAGCAGAAAGCTCAAGGCTTTATTGAATATCTTCAAGTGTCTATCAGGGAGGACTCTAAGTGCTAGGTGCTGGGTACCCATTTATGCCTTAATTTCTTTATTCCTCAAGCACTGAGAGCCAGGCATTTTTGTAGGCAAACGTAGTAAGATACTGTTCCCCTCTTCAATAGGCTTGTTATTCAACACAATAGACATAATTTACAAATGACCAGAGTGGTAATCCGAGCATCTTCAGTTAACAATTATGTTCCGGGCTACCTTCTACTCCCACCCTCATAAATCAAGGTAATTGCTTGGCAATCTGGTTAGGCCTTGTAAGGCAAAAGAGCTGTTCATGTCTTGTGTCAAATGGTGAGCAGGGAGGGAAGGAAAAGGGTAAATCACCCTGCCTCCCATCTGTGCCAGACCAGCTCTAAATTGCCAGGAAAAATGTGGTCAGTATTGCCAAAGAGACATCCTTCCACCTCTGCCTAAAAGTAGGGTTGTGTGTGGTAGGTAAGGGGCAGCTACAGGATGTATGTAAGCACATCTCCAACTTCGTGTTGATCTTTATGTTGGAGAGCGAGCGTGTGTACCGCTAATGGATTTAAAAGGTCACCTTACCTCCCCTGACTGTACACGGAGAAAGCAGAGCAGGGCTCCCAAGGTCTGACTGGCACATGGGCTGCACCTTTTAAAGATGCTGCATGAAGTGGAAAACACTTCTGTCTCCTCAACCTCAAGTGCAATTCTGCTATCTTACCGACCTTTAATGCAACAACCTCTAACATGCTGAGATTTGAAAATGTGTTCTTATCAGAAAAGACACTCAGAGATGGGACCAACGAGTAGTTTAAATGCCCCCCCGATACCGAAAACGAAGAAAATTTGTGAGTCGCCAGTGTGTTGCAGTGGTTAGGGCCTCTGGAGCAAGTCTGCTCAGGCTACGGGCTTAACTTGTTATGTGACCTTGAATGAGTCACTTCACCTCCGTATGTTTCACCTCTACATGGACATGATAACAGACCTAGGAAGTGTTACTGTGAAGACAAAGTGAATGAATGTTTTTAAGATGCCTGGAACAGTGCCTGGCAATCATTAGCACCATAAAAACAGTTTAAGATTTCATCTTTTTAAAAAAAAAAAAACTTCACCTTTCTGAGAAAAGACAAATAGGGCATGAAGGCCCATGAGAGACCTTCCACAGCGCGGGGGCCCTTTATGGCCTCATCACGACGTGGAGTCAACTCTCGACGTCCAACAGTCTACCGAGCAGCCAACGTTATTATGTAGGAAAAGGAAAGAAGCACATTTTATTTTATACAGGAAATGTTTATACTTATGACTCTCTTAAATGGAAGAAAAACATCCAAAGAGAAAAAAATATCTTTCCCAAATGATGCTTGAATAAATGAAAACTCTGTAGGTAATGTAGACCTCTGGCTGGGTGACCCATCACTGACGGGGGTCACGTGTTGTCCTGCGGGGAGAGAAACTCCCCAGGTGGCCCTCTTTATGCCCTGTTTCCTCCTTTCTGTGCAACTGCCTTTTTCTGGGGCCTGTATAAATCTCCCTCAGCCAGTATTATCTTCCCATTATGAGCGGCCATAACCACAGCCACCTGTTTTAATGACAGAACCAGGATGTCATCATTTTCAGCAGAGTGTTGTTAATCTAAGTAACCTTTCCCTCTCCGAATGCCAGCCCCACCCTCCTGCAGTTATGAGCCATTTCCGGAGCACCTGTTCCCCCTCTGGTTTTAAAAGGTAAATTCCTCCCCAAGGGGGCCCCCTGCTCCTCCTCCAATCCCCTGCCGCGCTATCTGTATAAATCTTCGCACTTTCTGTCGCTCTGGTTTTCTTAATCAAACCAGCAGGGGGACAAAGTGGAAGATGGGAAGGGATTGTTTGAGAAGGCACATTAACATACTGTAATAGCCCAGTCAGAAATTTGTCAACATAGTTAACTGCCACCTTCCCGGGCTTCCATCCCAGAACAGCGGCTGACGCTGGTGACAAGCCCTTGCGCCACCTCCTGCCGGACGTCAGGTATGCGGCACCGACAGCTCCATGAGGTTTCATGCCAGTGACTGCCACGAACACCGGTCGCCACCCAGATACACACAGGGGCCCCCGGAGCCCTCGCCACCTCCAGTCAGCCTGGCTGCGTGCCCAGGTCACTGACACCGTGTCGTCAGCCGGGCACAGACTTCGCCAATGTCAGAGCTGTCCTGGCAAGCCCAGATGGGTCAAGCCCATGTGGCTCTCGAGTTGCCCGCAGTCGCTGAGATGCAGCGTGGTGTAAAGTGGGCACTACACTGTGTGAGGGGCCATGCGCTGGGGTCTGGCAAGGAGGGTTCTCCGCACAGGCTCTCTGCTCTCTTACCTCCCTGGAGCTCTTGAGCCCTGGCCATCCTCCCAGGCCCAGGCTGAGTCCTCCATCCCCCGTGGAGCTGGCTGGTGAGGCTCTCCTCCTGGCCACAGGGTCCCTTTCCCCTTCCCCTCCTCCTGTCTGCGCTGCCTCACACAGCTCGGCCCCTGCTGAGGCTCAGGCGCCGGGCAGGAGGGGGGCAGGTACCGTTAGGTGTCTCCGTCCTCCTCCCTCCAACCCTGTTCTTCCCGTCCCATGTCAGGCTCAGGAGCAGCCGGGCTCCTGGGCTACCTCTCTACTGTTTCAGTCTATTCCTGGGTTGCGTACCTAGGAGACCCAGTGATGCCCGGGTCCCACAGATAATCCAGGTCCACACACATCTCTTCTCCTGTCCATCCTGTTTAGATGAAGTGCCGCCTCCCTTCCCTTGACCCTCTACCTGTGCTCTGGGTCCTGTCTCTCTTGCCTTCTCAGGGACTGTACCCCTTGCCCCACCCTCTCTTCTGATTACTTCTAAGCATGTAAGCATGTCTCTCCTGCTCTAAAAAACATCCTACCTCAAAGTCCACTATTTCCCACCAGCTACCACTGCCTTTCCTTCATCCTGTTTGAAGCTGAGTTTCTTGAGTAAGTCTTCTGGACTTGCCCACTTCCAACTCACTTCTAAACCCACTCTGATCCAGCTACCTTCCTGCCTCTTAGTCAGTCCTTCTGCGGGATGCACCTTCTTCAACCGTTTCCAGGGCACACGACTACGGAGCGCCAGCCCAGGCCCTCTGGACTTCATGTGCAAGACACCTTCCCCAGGTCAAGATGCCCCACACTGCGAAGATAATCTGTTGGGTAATGACTTCCGAAAGTGTATCTGCACTAAGGGAAGAAGTGTTTCGAGAAGAAGGAAGTGGTCAACAGTATCAGATACTGTGAAGGGACCAAACAGCATTAGTGCTGACATGGCTACCTGTAGGTCTATTTAGTTTATTCAGCCATACGTGGGTCACGGGCAACCTCTGTAAGGCTTTGTGGTGGGGGTAGGAGCGAGTCTCTCATGTGCCGTCTAGCTACCTCAGCCCAGTGGACAGAGACAGGCTCAGGGTCACACGCCTACATAGACTCAGCACTAGAACAGTGTCTCTTGACTTCCGTTCCATGTGCGCCCAGGACATATCATTTCTTTATGAGTCTAGATTGAGTTTTCCTTCTACTATGTGGGTAGAACACTACCCTTTAGGCCATCGCCAGCCCATGGCTCAGATAGATAAGTTACAGAGTCAAGCCATGCAGGAGCCATCTTAGGCGGGTGGCGTGACCGGTGGTTTGGGCTCTGGAGTACTCCTGGGGTACTTTCCAAATCTAGTCCCACGGAAGTTCCTTTGTTCCCTATCACGGTCCCTCATCCTCGTAGGAACTGGATACTGAAGGGTCTGCTCCTGCTATCTATCTAGGCCCCAGCCCATGGGCCTTTCTCCCTTTTGATCCCAACAATCCTTCCTTCAGACCCGTGTGGGAGCTCTGCCCCCCACACAGGGTCGTTTGACGGTGACACCTGTCGCCTCCGCTAGAGCAGACATAAGGTCCTGTCCTGAGCCCGCCCCTGGCTTGAGCCCATCCTTCTCGGCCATGATGGGACAGTTTTTAATTACCAAAGAAATAATTATCACATTTTCCTTGGCCCTCTGAGTTCTTTCTTCTTTATGTTCAAAGTAGTAATCCACATCAACGCAAATAGCTGAGCTTGTCTTAGAGCATGGAGCATGGCATTTAACTGCAGCTAAAATAACTCCATCATATTTCAATTCGGAGTCATATCTGTGTAAATAGCTTCTATAACGGCCCCCAGTGATCCCCAGCTCCTGGTATTTGTGTCCTTGTATAATCCCTCTTTTGAGGACGGGCTGGATCTTATGATTCATTTATAATGAAGAGAACACAGGAACAGTCATACTATGTCACTAATGTGATAAGGTTATAAAAAGACTGGGGCTTCCATCTTACTGGCTGTTGTTTGCTACAGCGGAAGCCAACTGTCCTACGGAGAGGCCCATACGGCAAGGAAGTGGGGGTGGGCCCATTCAACAGAAAACCAGGAACTCGTCCTCAGGCCAACAGGCTGAATCTTTCCAATTGGAAAGGAACGGAATCTTCCCAACAATTACACAAATGAGCTAGAAAGTGAATCCTTCCCCAGTTAAGTTTTCGTATGAGATTGCAGCCTAGATCAAAATCTGGATTGCAGCTTTGTGCGAGGTCTTGAAAGGCAACCCCTCAGCTAAACCATGCCTGGATTCCTGACTCAGAGAAACTGAGATAACAAATGTTTCTTGCTTTCAGCTGCTAAGTTTTGGGGTAATTTGTTACATAAAAACAGGTTCAGCGTATGGAAGAAATACATCCAAGACAATTTTTTTTTTCTGAGTTCTAAATCAAAATGAAGATAAGTACATCGCTGAAATTCAAACAGGATGACAAATGTGCTTTTGTGACTTTTGACTTCTTAGGTGAACTATTAAGAGGAAAATAATATTCCTATCCTTTGATTTCTACCATCCCCACAGAATAAGTGGAGGAGATAATTAGTTGTTGCTTGCTTGGTGTCACTTACTTGTTTTATGCAACTGCTCTGGGCCGATGGAAAGTGAGTCTAGCATCCAAGTGCAGTGTTAGCATTAATGAATTCCCAAAATATCCTTTTTTATCTGGGGGCAAATTTACTTTACAATTACCACCATTGCCAACCAAAAATTAAATCAATAAATCAGTATGAGGAGATTATCAGGAGGATCTAGGAGTCTTGCTAGAAGAAAGCTAGTGTCTCTGGGTTGGATTCCCACACCACTGTGTAACTGGCCTGCCACCCAGTTCTAGGGCCAAGGGAGGCCCAGAGAGAGCGAGACAGCGTCAGGCCCTGGGGGCGTGAACACACTTCCGTCCTCTGGGTCCGCAGCGGCTCCCGAGTCTCTGTAGCCCATTTCTCCACTCCTCCAGGAAGAAGACAGTCATCATTGCTAAGCTCTCTCTTGTTGCTGGCAAGGAACGTGTATTTCTGACTTACCACCCCTTTGCTGATGCTGTCAAATCTGTGTCTGCAAGGCGCCCCTTTTTCCTGGGGTGTGATTTGTCTAGTACAATATCACTCAGGCCCAGGAAAGGGACAGGAGAGCACCCTGACTGTAGGTGACGAAGTTGCCACAGTTGTCAGTTAGAGTGGGTTGTTTGGTAGAGAAATGACCTTTTGAGGTTTTTACATTCCCTGAATCAAGGGACAGTCATGAGTGTTACAAAAGTTACGCATGATCAAAACCATAAGCCAAGAACCCCCTTATTTTCGGAAGGAGTCCTTCCCGCTGACCTCCTCCCAACGTACACACACACATAAATAGGTTCAGATCTGTGATTGGTTAAAGAGAAACACTCTCAGGTATTGACTGTCCACATAAGGAGAACTATCAGAATAATACATGCAAGCGATCACACGCGATTTCTAGATTTTTCCAATGTTTAGTATCGTGTATTTGAAATGTTGGTCTGATTTACTGAATGTTGTACTCTTCATTTAAATATGTTAGTAGAACGTAAGCAAAGGCACTCGTGTTGTGCCAGACACCTTGCTGTCTGCAAAATCCAGATACCCAGTGAAATTTTTCCACTTTTGTCTGGATGCTGGATATTTGCTGTCCTTTCTTCAAACCTGTACACCTCAGGCCACCCTGCCTTTCCCCACCACCAAGAAGCAAGTCATTTCCTCTGTTTTCTTGTCTAGGACTCGGAGTGGATAATCTGCACAGCTCTTCAATGATTCACTAATCTGTTTGGCAAGTTGGGAACTCACATATTCTAAATAATCACAGATAACATACAGTTAATCTTTTTAAAGAGTAAGTGGATATAATAACTATTGATCTCAAAAGTCAGAGTTCCCTGCTGCCCACCTTGAGTTAAGGGAGTTGATACACAGAGCTATTTGCTTTGTCGTGTGTACCCTTTCTTTTCCCATCTCCTCATGCATAATAAATCTGGCAAGCATAAAATTTAGATATTAGCTTGGGGACTTAAGTCAGAAGTGAAATGCCATTTTTAAAAACTCTCTCTCGTCTTTGATCTATCTGTGCCGGTGGCTGACGCATAGCCAAAGCTGGCTTTTCCAATCCTTTGAGTCATGCATTTTTTTCTCCCTCCCCTCTCCTTCACTTCCCTCTTTTATTCATTGAATAAATCTGTATTAAGCATCTGCCAGGTACCAGGTGCTACAAGGTCCTGCGAATACAACAGTGACCCACAGATCCTATCAACGCCCTGATTTATGGCCTTAGTCTGCCCACGGGTCTCTTGCAGGTTCATGCCTGGAAGCCTATGGATTCCTGCCTCTTTCTGCCTTGCAGAGAGCACTTTCTCTGGACTTCAGAGTGTTTGCCCTGAGCATGCGAAAGACAGGAGTGCCAAGAACAAAGGCCCCTGGAGTGAAGTGAGCTATTGCAGGTAAGCTTGCTCGCCTCACAGTGGGACAGTGTCCCCAGGATCCCAGGGGGCTTGAGTGCATGGTGCCCAGCAGCGATGCACTCATGAACACGTTTCCTCGCAGCCTTGCCTTCCTGCCTCAGTTTCCCTCTCCCTCATGTCCTTGGACTCCAATCCTTGTCTTAGGGTCTGTGTTGGGGAAAACTACTGAACTTACAAACTCACTGGGGAGACAGAAAAATAACTCCAAATTGTCACAAAACTCTCTTTTTTTTTCTGAGTAGGAAAACAGAACGCTATAATAATTCAAATCAAGAATCATCTAAACCTAAGTTGCCTGGTATGCTTGCAGGGGTATTTTAGCATATACCTAAGCATCACGCAAATCCACAAAGCATTTATTCAAATGACAGTTGAAGGGCATGGAAACACAGGCATATCTTCTGAAAGAATTATCATGTGATGCTTTAAATATAATGCACTAGCATTTTTCATTCTCTAAATTCAAAGATAATCCTTTGATATTTGGGTCTTTGGACCAGCTGTACTGTTCAGCTTTTTGTTAAATCTAAATAACATTTCCTATTCTGCAAAATAGTATAATACCTTGAATCAACCCAATTCTACTTGGTAAACTTTACTTGTATGCTATTTTTCATCAACATCACATGCCTATTAGAAAACAAAGAACAGCTGGCTTTTCACTAAAGTGATTATTTTTCATTATTGAATTCTGAATATTCAGTGTTACCTCTCTCTCTCCCCCTATCTCTCTTGAGTCATTCCAAATTAGAGTGCAATATCCAAGACACCTCAGTTTACTTTAGTAAAGGGGAGAGGATGCCTGGGAATAGAGGTACAAGGAGAGAAGTAATACTGTCTCTACAATTCTTTTCAGTTTCATATGGAATGAACAAAACAAAGACAATTTTAACAGCACAGTCCATAAATGTCAGTTTCCAGTAATCAGCTATATAGGCTGTGAATTGACTATGGTTTTGAAGCTAATTCCTGAATATGGATATATATAAATATATATTTTCATAGCACCATACCACCGGGACTTCATTGTCTACAATCACTGATACAGAATGAGCATATCTAGGAATTTGATTACTTGCCACAAATAAAATTTCATATTTATGCAATAAAAAACTTTCTATAGCCAAACTTCTGGTCTCTCTTTCAATGATAGCTCATATCCCATACTAAGGATTGAAAGTCACATCTTGATTGATATTGTATCCTAAATTCATACAGGCTTGACAATGCAACATTGCCTTTGCAGAGTTCTTTTGACCCACAGGTGTCTCCCAGGCTCTCACAGTCCCAGGCTCTCACAGTAACTCGGAATTTGAAAAAAATTACTCTTGCAGTGGCAGTTACCAAAATGCTTTGTAGCATTTTCTCAAAATGTAAACAGTAACAAGCCAACCAGAGATAAGGTAGAGTAATATAAATAAAAGCATTATCTTCCTGAAGATAAGGATGCAGAACTTGGAAAGTGACCGTTAACTTCTTCCAAGCAAGATGCGGCTGGAGGTTCTCCAGCCCCTTGCTGCTCAGAGGGTGGACCAAGGACCAGAGTCCTCAGGGCTCCTATGGGAGCTTGTTAGAAAGGCCGACTTTCAGGTCTCATGCCAACCAACTGAATCAGAACACGCAGTTCAATAAAATCCTCTGGCTATTTACATGCACACTAAAGTTGGAGAAACACTGTTGTACAACGAGATATGACATGATAAAACGGAAATGCTGGAAGTGAAGATTTTTGTCCCCAGGGGCAGGTGGGGGATGGGGGGGATAGATGCTACCAAAGAAGTGGGGGGAAAAAGCATAGACAACTAGAAAGTAGTTAAAGGTGTTCCTAAGTCTGTGGCCCCAAGAACAAGCCCCTAAAATGATGGTTGGACTCCATCCACCAAGCAAATATTGGTTTGCCCAGCAAGTCCAAATTGTGTGGCTATGAAGATTTGCTTTCAACCCTCTGATGCTTCTCTATTCATCAATAAAACAAGGAGATGACCCACAATCATCTGGCAAGCTTGAACATCCTACCATTTGACATACAAAAAACAGCAGGCCAGGTGTAAAGTGGGGAGAGCATGCACATAACAGAAGAATATTTACATAATTCTTACACAGATTACTTTGTAACCTTGGACAATATTTATGTTAAATGTGATTATTTCTCCACTGAGAGTAACCATTCTTTTAAGTAATATTTATGTCAAAAATGTTTTTTTAAATATATTTTTATTAAGTGAGAGTAACCTTTTCTTTGCCTTTGTTCCTTCTAAAGGTCTCATTGCTTCTTTCAACCTTATACAAAGTCAGCTACAATGCACACATACATCAGAGAAGGAAGGGAATCCAGTGGGTGTGGAGGAAAAGCAGAGAAGTGTGACATGTTTAAGAACTTGTGGTTACTGGGTAGAGAATTCACGACAACCACTCTGACTTCATGTTGCTCTCCAGTGATTGGTTCTTTTCTAAGGTTCTCATTGTCCAATTCTAAAATAATAGAGTCCCTCCCTTATCTGAGGGGGATGCATTCAAGACCCTCAGTGGATGCCTGAAACAGCAGATGGTACGAAAACCCATGTATTTTCCTATACACCCATACCTTTGATAAAGTTTACTTTATAAATCAGGCACTGTAAGAGATTAACAACAGTCAATAAGATAAAACAATTGCAACAAAATACTGTGATAAAAGTTATCTGAATGTGCTCTCTCTCTCAAAATATCTTATTGTGCTGCCCTCACCCTTCTTCTTCCTGTGATAATGTGAGATGATGGATGCCTGGATGACGAGACCAAGTAAGGTAAATGTTGTAGGCACTGTGATGTGTATTAGGCTGCTACTGACCCTCTGCTGATACCGAAGAAGGCAGATCATCTACTAATGGACCACAGATGGTCAAGGGTAACTGAAACCGCAGATATAAGGGGAACAGCTTATTGTCCTTTACGGTAGCTAGAAACAGAATCATGACGTTTTCAGCTTCACAAACATCCCTCTTCAATGTCTGAACGGCCACACCCATTAGCAAGCAAAATTTTAAACCAACATGGTTCAACAACCCCTGGGCTGATATGCTGTGTAAGCTACCAGGTAGCCACGTTATGATCTATTTTCCCTTCACTGTTACATGGAAGGTTGTCCCAAAGCATCCCCAAATGAATTCCTTTTTTTAAATCGAAGTATTGTTGATACACAATCTTATATTGGCTTCAAATATACAACACAGTGGTTCAACGGTTATCCATGTTATTAAATTCTCACCTGCTCTAGTGTGGTTATTATCTGTCAACAAGATATTACAGAATCATTGGCTATATTCTCCATGCTGTACTACCATCCCTGTGACCAACTTATACTATCATTGAGATTTTTGTGTCCTTTTATCCCCCCCAACCCCAACTTCTCCCCCTTTGTAACCACTAGTCCCTTCTCAGTGTCTCTGAGTCTGCTGTTGTCTTGTTCATTCTGATTTGCTTTGTTTTTATACTCCACAAATAAGTGAAATCATATGGTATTTATCTTTCTCCACCTGGCTTGTTTCACTGAGCATAATACCCTCTAGATATATGTATGTTGTTGTAAATGGCAGGATTTGTTTTCTTCTTATGGCTGGATAATATTGCATTGTGTATATCCACATCTTCATTATCCATTCATCTACTGCTGGACACTTAGGTTGCTTCCATATCTTGGCTATTATAAAATCTCTGTTCTTTTCTTGGAAATTTTAATTTATAACATTTAGGCAATACTGCTTTTAGGTTATAAAATGAACAGCCAAAATGTCACAGTAAACTTGGGTTTCACTTCACCCTGGCATTAGGAGAAACTCTTGCATCATGGGAGTTGAACTTGGATAGGACTTTCTCAACGGAACACTGTCAAGTGCCAGAGCTTCAGGCAAGAAACCAGAAAACATGAAACTCCAGACATGATGGAATTAGCCAAGAAGTCTGAGGCCAAGATGAGAAAGGCCAAGTGAGAGCAGGCGGCATGCACGATTCTGTTGCCGACAGAGCCCCTCTAACAGTGCCATGTGCCAAATTTTCAGAATGAATGTCAGGAACAAGATGGCAACGGAGAAGGGCATTTAAAAGGGAAGTGTAGTCGATCTGTAAGTCACCCCAGAGAACTCTCATTATTCTCCTGAGAAATTGCCAGAATGAATTAGAAACCATTTGAGCATTACTTTATCTCTTCTTCAGCATCATCTGTCCTCAAGGACTCCCTTTCAAACGTGCATCTTGCCTACTCTGGCGAGGGATGCCACTATGAGAGACAACCGCAGACACAGTGTGTGTGCCAAGTGACTTCAGCTAAACCTCCACTCAAACAGCTCAAGATACTTGATTACTAAATGCTCAAACTCCAGTTCCACATCCTAAAGGGTTCTTCACCCCCACAGGAAGTGTTCATCTAGACATCCGTGCAAAAAGGGCCTCCAGCTCGATACAAAAATCCCTTTGTCTAGCCCCACATGTCCCAGCAAGCTCCTCTACCAGCCCTCCCTGGGTTTTGTGGTTCTATGATGCCTCCAACCTGGAAGCCTGGCAGTCCTCTGGGCTGTTCTCCTTCCTCACCTGAGTCTAAGCAAGCAATATTGATTTCTTTTTCCCAATATTTTCTGTAACCAACCTCTGCTTTTTTTTTTTTTTTTTTACAAAATCAGTCTAGCTCATGTGTTTATTATCCTCATTTGATCTATTTAGAAAAATCCTTCTCTCCCATTTAGGCATTAATCCCTTTGGTGTATGTTTGAGCCCCTTCTCTGAACTGTAGGCACTGTTCTAGGGGCTGAGGGTTAAAATGTGAGCAGACTGGATTTGGTCCCAGCCCTCAGGACTTTGTGGGCTGGGGGAGCTCTTCCCATGGTAACCTATTCTGCAGGACACCATCAGATTAATCTTGCTAACATGCTCTTGGAATTCTTTGCTCAAATATCTCCAATGGCCTGCTGAGAAGAAACAAAGTAAACCAAAGGAAAACTTCCATCACTTGAAAGCATGTGAGCTGGCTTCCACCTACTTCTTCGATTACATATTTCATTATTCTCTCAACAAACCATCTGGGTGAAAGCAGCTGGCTGAAGCTGCATTTCAGGACACTCTCTGGTTCCTGCTCTTTCCTTGGTTACTGCTGTTTCTCTACCCAGAAGATCTGCCTTCTGCATTGTGGTATTTTTCTAACTTCCATACACAAAATATTCTCTCCTCTAAACTTAGATATTTGGTCACTTAATATGATATTTAATGTACTCAGTAAAAATGTTTCTGACTTTTGTCACTCAATGGGACAAACTTTGGGCTAGGTACTGGGATCTAAGGAAGAACACATTTCTCCTACTATAATAATTCAGATTTCTACTTTTAGAATCCTTTGGTTCTTAAAGAATAGGATCATTGTACCTTGCATCCTCTGTAGGACCTCGTATATTTTCTTTTCCTTATGGATGCTCGATGATGCAACTAAGAAAGATATTGCTAATATCAACAGATTCATTTTATTTATTATTATGCCCATAAGCATCTTCATTATTTATGAAATTAAAAAAAATTGTGAACTATCCAGAGGAAGGTACTTTTATTAAAAGTTTAACTTGGGAACGCTTTCTTTTTACTTGGGAAGAGGGACCTGGTGCACTATAATGAGCTATGAGCCACCAGGTGTCACTCTTGTAGATGCCAGCCTGAGGTCCCCAGGCCTGGGTCTGGGTGAGGAAGGGTCTCAAATGCTGCGCTGTGGTGGTAAAGCAGATAATCACGCTCCCCCAATGGATTTCTGTTTAGACCTCTTTATGCAGCCCAGCAGTACTCCTTAAAGTTACAGCCCCCACCCCCAAAAGCGCGACAAGTAGATGGTTGAGGATGGACTTAGTCAGGCTAAATTGTGGATTTATTTTCTCTGTTGGCATGTGTCACTGCCTCAGTTTGGTTTTATATAGTGTTATATGAGTTTAAGGTTGCTTATCTGAAAGATGAAAACAATGTGGGATGCTTGAGCGGTTTGGGTCCAAAAGGAAATCTGTATAAGTGAGAATGAATTCATTAATTGATATGATCTTGGTAGCTAGAAAATCCCAAACATGAATGGAGGCAATGCTTGAGAAGGTATAGAAGCCAGACCAGCCCTGAGCATGAGGGAAGCCCTCCCGCCTGGTGTTTTGTCAAAGCTCAGTGGACAAGCAGAATCCGAAACCCTTCAGGGAAGCCAGAGAAGCTTTTCTCCTATCGTACACATGCTTGAGACAACAAAACAATATTAAGTAAATATGACAAAATGAATGGCATTGAACATGTAATTTTATCTTGGCGGTGTCCCTTTAAATACAAAAGAAAACGAACTGTGGAAGGTCACGAAACAAAATTATTTACCCAAGAGGCTACAGTGGCTTCCAGGATGCCCAGCCCAGGAATTCTCCTTTATTCTGCACTGGCTGTGTGCGTGTGTGTGCATGCGGGGTGTTTTGCCTTCAATCCTCTCAATAAGTACAACTTTTACATAGCAAATAAGGAATTCTAATCGCAAAACCACATCCTCCATGGAAACCATTTCCTACCCCTTTTCTGTAGAAGCTGTGAAGATGCAAATACTTCCACAAATGGAATGAATAAAGCTCCAATTCTCTATGGTGACAAATTCAAGAAATGACAGGTTTTTATCTTAAAGGAGCACAAAAGCTCTCATGCACACATAATGGAATTCTCAAATTGGGATAAATGTGCTTTTAGGATTTTTATTTTGATCACTTATTTCACGTAACCCTTGTGAATAACATAACATAACTTTGAATTACAGTGCAGATAAAAAAAATCTAAAAGAAAAAAATTAGGGCAGGCCTTTATTAAATTTTAAAGTATGCCTTTGCTACGCTCTTATAAAGAGCCGAATAGGGGATCGACATCTCTGGAGATCTCCAGTATAATTTCTTTATCATGTTCCATTTAAAATTTAATTATGCACTCTACAACAAGAAGAATCTCAGTGTTTAAATAGGTCATGCAGTGAGTAACTTAACCATATTCTAAAGTTTCCTTGTAAAGATAGTTCCTTTGATAATCTGTTACACGTCAGAACACTATGTTATAAAACAAGTGTAATTCAATTCAGACACTATGGACTCATATACATCTACAAAGAATGAAATGTTTTGATTTAGGTAACTTCGAGAATTAATGAAAACCAGGTTCCTGATAAAGCTGCCCAAGACAGTTGGGCAATATTTGAACATATGCTTTCTTTGGACCATCATTATTTTCATGTTCTATAGCAAGGTCAAAGGCGTTTTATATATACCATGGCGGGTATTTTGTTTTAAATCAGTAATCATTCACAGCAAGGCAAAAATCTTGCCCCTGAATAATTAACATCTGAATTAGAGGTGCGTGTGGCCAATGATACTCCCTCATTCTCCACCTCAAATTTCAAGTAGTATGCAACTCTATTTTCCTTATAATAAACACAGTTTTGAGCACTTCGCATGTATCCCTTCATTTTATTCTCAGGACAACTGGTCTTATTATTACCCCCATTTTACAGGTAAAGAAAATGAGGCACAGAGAGGTAAAGAAATTTACCCAAGGTCACAGAACTAGTGAGTGACTCACGTCGGATTCATGCTGGCACTTGGCTCCGCAGTGCATATGCCAAACCACTTCACGAGGCTGCTTATGACGCAAAAAGGCATCTCATCGTCTATATGGACGCTATCCAAGTGTTGGCAAAAATACGAGCATAAAGCTATCTTTGAATGAACCACTATAATTGCTTCGGAGTATTGATTGCTCGTTTTGTACCAGGCACCAAGCTAAACACTTTATATAGTTTATTTTCTCACAGTGACACAAGAGACAGGTATTATAATTTTTTGCAAATGTACAAATGAAGAACTGAGAGATAATTACTGGCTTGCTCGAGGTCACACGATTAAGAAGTGGCAGACCTGAGATTCAGGTCTATCTGAGTCTGAGGCCCCATCTCTTAACCTCTGTGGTAACATACACTCAACAGCAGTGGCTCTGAACAGCTTAACAGCGGTCAAGGTTGGGTTCATAACTTTCCATCCAATAAGATGGGACAATAAGCCACGAGAGGATATGGCAAAAAGGCAGCTGTCTGCAAACCGGGAAGAGGGTTCTTGGACCTCCCAGCTTTCAGAACCTTGAGAAATAAAGGTTTGTTGTTTAAGCCACTTCATCCATGGTATCTTGTTATAGCAGCTCAAGCTGACTAAGACATTTCCCAACTCAAACTGCTATTCATTCATTCAAAAATCTGACAGCCCAAGGATTATGTAAATATTTATTTAGAGCCTACTATGTTCCAGGCAGAGCTAGACACTGAGGGTAAACTGGGGCATATCAGTGTGTTTCCTGCTTCATAGAGAAGGGCATCAAAGTCCTCTGTTACACTGTATTCTTAGCTAATGCAAACGCTAGGACAAGGGCTAGCACTTGCGGCTTTTGGAAACTAACAGACAGAGCATAAGACCCTTCAGGGCAGAGACACCTTCCTGGAAGAAATGGCACCGAAGATGTGTCTAGAACAGGAATCAGCAAACCTTTTCTCTAAAGGTAAGCGGTTATTATTTATGGCTCTCTGGGCCATGCAGTCTCTGCTACAACTGCTCAGCTGTGATGCTGCAGCAACACAGGCATCGGCAATAGGAAAACAGGGTGCAATTCTGTTTGGTAAAATGCACTTAAAACAACAGCCCACAGGCTGGATTTTGTCTGCGGGCTACAATTTGCTAACCCTCATCTAGAAGAATAAACGGGAGATAGCTTTGAAAGGAGAAAAAGAACAGAGATGACAGATGATTTCCAAGTAGAAGGAGGAAGCAAGGCAAAGACCTAGAGACCAAACCTCAATGCTCTGATCTGTAAACTGGGGGCTCCCACGGTCATTCAACAAATACCTATTGACTGCCAGCTCTGGTCTGCATCCTGCAACGGGAGGAACGAACAAGAAAAGCAAAGGAGATGCTGTCCGGGAGAGAAAGAAGAGGAACAGCTAATAGATAAATGCACAATAAGTGAGCAGTTAACTACAGGTGTATGTGGACAACACCATGTGGTGGTGTGATGTAACTGGGCTGGGGGGTTACTCAGCATGGGAGGTCGGAGGCGGGCTGAGGAAGTAGGAGGGAAGAAAGTAAAGGAGAGGGAAGGGAGGAGGTGATAAGGCAGCAGAGGTAGACAGGGGCACCCCCAGAGGCCTTTGGAAAGCAAAGTACACTGCTTTGACTTTATTGCAAGCAACAGGAAACCACTGCCCAGTTTGAAGCAAAAAACAATATGGTTGATTGATGACGTTTAAAGATCACTTGGGCTGTGATGTGAGAATGAATTTTAAAAGAGTAAACTGGAAACCAGTTGGGGACATTTGAATAGTGTAGTTGGGAGTTTATGGTGCTTAGGAAGAGTTGGAGAAATTGGACAAATTCAAGATAAATCTTGGAGGCTGAGCCAATAGGTTTTGCTGATAGATGGTCTGCTAAGTGTGAGAAAAAGAAAGGCCATATAAATGACTCCAGTCTTTTCATTTGAGCAGCTGGGTGTATGGGGGTCAGGTGGAATCTTGGGGGTAGAATTCAAGAGCTCTCTCTGGATGACATCAACTTTAAGATTATATATCCAAGTAGAGATGTTAAATTGGCAGCTAAGTATTCAGATTTGAAGTTCACGAGAGAAGTTGGGGCTGGAATATAAACTGAGAACTAACTGCATAAAGATGACCTTGAAAACCATAGAACTAGATTAAATCTCTCTCCACATCCTCTGTTCAAGTGAAGAGAGAAATGGCCAGGGATGGGCACCTTACCATGGAGAGTCAACAGGGGGGAAGAACAGGCAGGAAGACTGAGAAGGGACAGTCAGCAGGAGAGGAAGAAAACTGGGGGAGTGTGTTTGTTGTCCCAGAAGCCAAGAAGGCATTTCATGGAGAAGGAAGAGGTCCCCATCTTCAATGCAGCCAAGAGGCCAAATAATAGCTAAATGGCCATTGGATTCAGCTAGAAGGAGGCTGCTATTGACTTTGTTCCAGGCTAGCTTAGTGGAAGGAAAGGTTCAGAATCTTAGCTGGAATAGGCTGAAGAAAAACGAGAGAAGATTGTTTGTGGCAGGTATCCTTCCTAAGTACATGCAAACCATTTCCCCCCTACCATGACCCTTTCATTCCTCCTTCATGGCAGAATATGCCTCCCATTATAAAAGCTGCACATATCAGAAACCCAATTTCCCCTCCCTAAGAGCTTAGGCGTGGGCAAGAAATTCTTCCCTAAAACAGGGATATATGAGAATAAATGCCCTTCTTCCCTAGATGCGGTCATGTTCCCACATAATGGCTGGAACTGTTGTAGTCATGTTATAAGCACGAGGCACACCACACCTAAAATGCCGAGCACGGCAGAAGAGAAAGAGAATGTACTGGGGTACTGAATTAGCCTTGGACCTTCTCTGACCTCTTGAACTATAGCTACAAACTCAATCTGCATTTTACAACCTGATATAACTTCAGTGTCTTTTAAATGGATTCAACCTGAGAAAAATAATAAAGAAGGATAATGTTAAGACAAAGCTTTGCACAGGAAAGGTTTGTGCAGGAAAGAATTCACAGAGAGGGTTGTATGAATGGGGATGCATTGTAAAAGGTTAGGAGGTGGGGTTCAGGGAAGAAAGGGAGAGAGAATACATTTTATCAACTGCATTACAGCCTCAGAGTGAATGTGTAGTATGATAGTTTAGAAACCAATCAGTTAGGCCAGAGGGCTTGTTTCTTGCTGGCCAAGTAATGAATCAGAGAGAGAGGGCTCTGGGAGTTGTAAAGTCTGGGGATACCGTGGGGTCCTATGTGGAGAACTTCATTTCTTTTTGTCTTACCCCATATCCGTTCTATTGATTGACCCACATGACTCTTCTTAAAGGAACTGCTTAGAACATTCCCTGGATAAATAGCATCAAAGAGAACAAAAGCATCTCAGATTGGTGTCTAAACCCTTCACATGAACCAGTCGTCCCCCAAGCTCCTCTTCGTGCCTCTGCGCTCCATCTAACAAGATGGCACCACTTCCTCTTTCCTGCATGCACGCCCAGCACACCTGCCCTGGGCCTCGGTGACGGCGGTCCTTCTGTGTGGGGTGCACAGCCCCTACACCGCCACCCGCTCAGACCTGACCCACCTGCTCAAGTCCTGCTCAGAAAGTTGATTCACGATGTTTTCCTTGCTTCCTCCAGTCAGAAGTGGCCCATCTTGCGGCTGAAATCCCTCAGTGCCTTTTGTTCACTTATCTGCCTTTCTACCTTTCTTATGGCATTAAACACTTTCCACCTGGCACTGTGAGTATATGTACCTGCTACCTAGATTGCTTAGGGGAAGAGACAATGCTCTGTGTCTACCACAGAGCCTACAACTACCCTTGATATACTAGTCCTTGATGCACCTTGGTTGAATTAATGAATAAATGATGACTTTTGTAAATATTAAACTACACCAGACATGGGTCCCAGGAAAGTTGCAGGAATGACTCTTTCTCAGGGATTATAAAGAAGTCAGGAAACGTTGAGCTTGGCCAAAAAGTACTAACCTTTTTTTCCCTGTTCCTCTCAATCCCCAGATCCTGGCAACCACTTTTCTTCTCTATTCCTATTGAGTTTGACTTTTTTGAAATGATACTATGCAATAGTTGTCTTTCTGTCTTACTTACTGCATTGAGCACAATGCCCTCCAGGTCCATGCTTTTGCAAATGGCAGAATTCCTTCTTTCTCATGGCTGAATAACATGTACCACATCTTCTCTATCTCTTCATCGGCTGATGGGCACTTAGGTTGCTTCCGTTTGACTACTGTAAGTAATGCTACAGTGAATGGGGGAATGCAGATACCTCTTCCATATCCTGTTTCCTTTTCCTTTGTGTATAGACCCAGAAGTGGGATTGCCAGATAATATGGTAGTTCATTTTAAATATCCTGAGGAATCTCCATACTCTTTTCCATGCTGGCTGCATCAGTTTACATTCCCACCAACAGTGTAGGAGGGTTCTTTCTTCTCCATATCCTCCCAACATTTGTTATCTCTTGTTTTTTTGGTCATAGCCATTCCAGCAGGTGTGAGGAGATACTTCATTCTGGTTCTGATTTACATCTCCCTGACTTGTTATGCTGATGTTTTCATGAGCCTGTTGGCCATCTGTAGGTCTTCTTTGGAAAAATGTCTATTTCAGTCCTCTGCCCATTTTAAAATTGGACTATTTGTGTTTTTGTTATTGAGTTGTGTGAGTTCTTAATTTTTTTGGCTATTAAGCCCTTAATATATGACATGCAAGTATTTTCTTCCATTCCATAAGTTGCCTTTTCATTTTGCTGATGGTGTCCTTTGCTGGGCAGAAGGTTTTTTCAGTTTGATGTGGTCCCACTCGTTTATTTTTGCTTGTGTTGTCTTTGCTTTTGGTGTCACCAACATTTTTATCTTCAAGTTTCCGAAGGTCTTTGAGAAGATAGCATTTTGTACTGAGGACAGTAAGTACGATGAGATTCTCTTACTGACCAAAGCCTTCACAGGGTACTGAGCATTTAGCTGAAACTCCTCTAGAGGTGCAAGTGGTGAATGGGGGGGGCAGACCTTACCGGGGTTCTCTTCGCCCCCTTTTCCCCTTACTGTACCACAATGTACCATGTACAACCACTGCAACATAGTACCTTTGATCTCTGATAACCACATGAACAGGCAGCTCCTCCTTGGTAGAGATTTCAAACAATAATCCTACAGTATATACTGGTGTTCTAGGAACTGGGGCTTCGTTACAACACAGCAAATACTTTTGTTCCCTAAACCCCTCAAAGAAGACATAGAAAAATGACCAAGTTACTGGGTTAAGATACAAGAAAGAGTCTACGTTCTTCTTTCATTACTTTACTTTAAACCTTTGGTCCCTGCCTCCAATGGTTTATGCTAAAATCTTGTAAAAGATGGTGCCTGATTTATATACATAATTATTTTAAGCTTCATTTGCCCACATTTCATATTCCTCCAAGAGCATCCCAGCTTCTGGATGTTGCACTGTAAGGGCACACTTGTGGGTCTCTACTGTCGTACTTAAGATGCTTGTATTAAAGCCTATTAAATCACTTTATTTTCCATACTGTTTAGTTTATATTGAGAAACAGTGGACTATCTTAACAAGGGATTCAAATGTTCTCTCTCTTTCAAAAACAGCTACTAATAGCACAAGATTACAGTAAAACCTCTGTTAAAATAAACCTAGTTTATGCCTTTATTCTGCTGTCCAAAATGAAGCATTATCTCTCTATAGGCATCATTTATACTAAAACCCCAGCTTATCATAACTAATTTCATGCCTCCATTCTATGCAGAAAACTGGGTTTTTCCCATGATTGCATTAAATCACATCTACATAAACCAAAACCTTTCACCGTTAAAACAGATATTGAAAGGTGCACTTGTAATGGAAAAAAACAAGTCATTCCGATTGCTAAGCTGTCCTTTGCTACAGCAAAATAAAAACAAGAAGTCACACGTAAGATTGAAAATAATAATTTTCACAGTTCAAGAAATGGAACCATACACACTTGAAGATGGAGAAGACAGTAGTACATGCAGCCAGTTTAAATATTTGTTCTAATCCCAACAAGATCATTGGTTTTAATATTTATAATATAATTACAATGCTTAGCACATGTTGCTCATATATAATCTAATTTTTTCTGGAGACATATTATTACTAGGCTTTAATTTCAGCAATGGCAAGAATTCAAAAACACATTTAGGTCAAAATTAGTAATGAAACACAAACCCGGTACCTGTTCAAGCACCTGTGCACATAATTCATTTCAACTTCAAAGCGTTCTTAACTGCCAAGACACAATCCACTGCTCTGCAGAATATTATCAGCCAGGGGCCAGCTACTTTCAATTAATGCCATGTAAGGCAATTAAAGTCGAAATACTCCACCCTTGTGCAATACGTGCAAATGACCTTTCAGAAAATTCCAAGATGGTCAAAGCCAATGAAAACCAAACCCTCAAAGTGCTATAAAATGCCACTGTCTTCCTTCCCAGCCACATAGTCACTAGTTAGCAGTTGCCTGGCTTTTCCAGTTTTCCTACATGTTGCAGCATAAGCATGCTTTTACGACTAAAAGGATAAAAACCCCAAAGTGTCATGTTCCACTAAGCACTAGCCAACAAACAAACAGAATAACTACAGGTGCCTTGTTGAAAGTAGCACCGAGGTGTTCCAGGGCTCATTTGCACTTTCCCAGTGACAGGCTGAAGAAACTTGAAAAAAAGGCTGAAAGCTGAACAACTGATACAATTCTACAAGATTGTACAAACAAACAGATGCTGGCAAGAGAAACTGGATGCCAAGAGACGTATTCATCACCAAATTATTACATTATTTTGCACTAAGGTGAGGAAGGGAAATATTTGTCAATGGATACATCCTAGACTGCCCTGGAGAAGGTCAGGACACGTGGGGCTTCCGCAAGAAACATAACTGAGGAGGAACTGATGGCTTCCTCATCACCCTGCGTTATAACGACCGTGAATTGCGGTTAGAATGGAATTGCTGTCATGTTTCTTTTTAACATGATGCGACATTAGAATAATGACAAATCACAAAAAATTAGGTTCATAACTAAAATATTTCCCACCAAATTCTGGGAGAGATCAGACTCTCTCTGAGTAACAAACCAGCTATAACAGCTGCTCACTTACAGTGAATACTGGGTGCGGCTCCTTGGTATTCCCAATGTAATGCCATGTAATAGAATTCAGGGTGGGTGTCAGACTTCTCAGACGTCTCAGTAATGTTTATCTGCATGATTATAGCTCTGTGCGGATCTCATCTGACAATACAGGGGTGGTCTGCTCCTTAGCCACTTGAGAAAAAATCTGAAAGTCATTCTTCATTCCATTATTTTGGGATTAACTTCTTGGCCACAAACATGGGCAAATACCTAACTCTCTCTCCCTGAAAAGGAGGGATGCTTAGGTCTTCATGGGGGACTTTCTCCGGAATGAAAGCACAACGACAAGCTCGGTGGGGATGCGCACGCCAGGACACACATGTGCTTCTGACCTTGTCAACTGGCACGCCGCTGAAATGTTTCTTTGGACACTACCCAGAGAATGAAGACATGTAGTAATTTAAATATTTGGATCACAGTAAACAGTTTTTTGGCAATATCAATCAGGATCCAATAAGCAAAGGTTTTCTTTACATAAAAAAGTGATCGAATATGCTCATCTCTTGTAACAGACGGCAACGACACGCACTTTCCCCACTCCTGCTCAGTAACACATTCTGTTTGCTCTTCTGTTCTTGTTCTTGAGAGTCTCTCCCATTTCCGCCAGCTCCCCAGCAATACCCTCGGCCCTATTCTTTCATTCACAGATGGGCACCGAGCCCCTTCAGAGACCGGGACAAGGTGCCAGAGCTGCACACAATGTCCAGAGAAATGTCTCTTAAAATATTGCCACTCCCTTTTTTTCTTTCTTCTAATTAATAGTGGTGATTATTTCTGATGGCTAGTTGTCTGTAATTTGCATCCCACTAATCATACCTTCTTTCATGTAGTGACATGTGAAAAACAGATGAAATACTTTGATCAGTTTATACATGGTTTCTTTTCCTAGTGAGATAGTATTGCTAAGTACTTATTTCAGTGACAATAAGACATAACAAATGTACTTCCATCGCCATCAGCACTAATGATGTAAGTTCTTTAGGGAAGTTCAGGATTCTTTGATAAATCTATAAACCCCTGAATGCAAAATCAATAGTGGACATACTGAGGAAAAACTCAATTCCATGTGTCTTTGGATTGCTAATTCCTGAGATATAAGGCAGGAAACCACACGTTTATGGTCCCTGTGAAGACTACAGCTCATACAGGCATCTCCAGACATATGGCATAACCTCAAGGGAATGAGAGTGATCTCTCCAAGTCCTGTATGGACATGACCCTCACTACTTCTTGGCCACATCACTTATATGTGACTCATACACCAGTTTTGGCACTTGCATAGTGAAACATGAGGTCTTACAGTTTGGACATGAGGGAGAAAAACAAAGGAGGCCTTCCAAAGAGACCAGAGTATGTCTTTCCTGGTGCATCAGAAATCACTCACAGAACAAGCAAAACCAGCCTGCTTACCTCGGTAGACTTCCAGCTAACTCAGTGGTGGTCTCTCTGGAGGATTAAAAGAAGATAAGTATGATTAGCTTATTTTGGTAAATTATAAAAATTTTATTTAATGAAACCACAATATAATGAACCAAGGCCCTGCAGTATCCTATGTGTGAAGAAGATACTGCCTTTGCAGCTGTCCAGAAATTTTAAATTGACTAATCACATTTCTGATTAATTCCCATAAACGTTTCAATGGCTACTTTCAAAGCAAATTTTACACACATGCAAAATATCTGTCTCTGCTTTCTGGTGGTAGAACTTAACTGAGTTTAAGACATTAACACTTGAAAATACACAACATACAGAAGGAAAATAGGTGAGGGAAAAAAATCCCAAACCACCTTTTAGGCAATTTCCAGTTAAACAAACACCTGCATTCTTTCCAAGACTCATTTAGGAACAAATTCCTTTGAGGATGTGTTTTTGTGTTGATCACCTCTATTACCTGAAGTTTATGAAGGAACACATACTGCACAAAATTCAGTTCTTTTAGTAGCAAACTGCTGTTTTTCATTTCTTTGTTATGATGTCCTACCAGGTGGGACCATAGAAGGCAGATGCTATGATGATTCAAATGGCATAAAAGTTGCTAACTGAAGGTGTTCTAGCATCTTAATGACAGTGACCAGAGACACATTTCAAAACTAACTTTTTCCTAATTGCAATATCTTCTCTTTCAATCAGCGATGTACTCTTGGAAATAATGAATATCAAGGAGCAGAGGAGGTGATGGAGGCTTAAGGCTGAGATATTTTAAAAATGGAGGTGGGGTCAACTTTAGACTGAGGGATTGAAGGTTTAATTCTTAGGAACAGTAGTGCATAATCTTCTTTGGGTCATATAAGCTTTTTAAGAATCTCATTAAAGATATGAACACCTGATGAAGGAAAAAATAAATACCCATGCTGTACATATACACACAACGCATGGCATACACTCATAGGTGGTTCATGGACTCCCCTGGGGTGGGAATCTCAGCTTTAACATCACGTTGTCTGTGTTCATCTTGCCAATCCAAATAAAGGGCTTCCTGCTCCATGAACCTCTCACCCTTACAGCCTCTCAGAATTCCCTCCTACCTATTGTCTGCAAGTTAACTGGGCCCTGCAGGGACTCACTGGTTCCCACAGAGCCGTACTGCCTTACATAAATGAGTGATGATAAATTCAGCTCCTATAGAAATATTCTTTCCAAAATAACCACACACCATTAAATCTTCAGCTTTTATTGCTATAGAAACTGGCTTTTGAGAGAAAGTTTTAATTTCTTTAGCAAAAACTACAGTTGAAAGCTTTGTCCACTACATTGTTGAATGCTTCCCATGGACTCATTTCGTCTAAGAATTCGGTGCCTGTATAAGAAATTTCTCTTTCCAAACTGAATCTGGAACTGTGGCTACCCCCTCCCCTTACAACATTTATCACAACAGAAATATCTTTAATTCTAATATGTTATTTATCATTTTGTTACTCAAGAGCAACAAATGGGAATACTCAATAAATTCTTGTTCGGTTTGTAAGGAATGAGCTTAATGACCTTTTCTGACCTTCCTGGTGCCCTTGTGGGTTAGAAGTAAGCAGCATCATAAGGCTAATGCGCGACTACTTGCCCTTCTTTCTAATCTTTTAACTCTTTATTCTCACTTTCCAGGTTATATGCATTTTAATATTATGAGTCCCCAGGTTTAAAAAAAACTATGTTGAACATACATTATAATAAATCCACTTAAATCACAGTAGGGCAGCGTTTCTCAACCTTGCACCAGTATGGTATTTGGGGCCAGATATGTCTTTATCGTGAGGGTATTGTAGGATGTTTAGCACCTCCTTGCCAGCGATCTGCCACCCCCCACCTTTGTGACAATCCAGTGCCTCCAGACATTGCCAAATGTCCCCTGGGCATGAAACTGCCCTCAGTGGAGAACCACCGCTATAGAGTAATAGAAAAGAAGCAGCTATACTGACTTCTGTTTCAAAACTATACTGGATCAACCAGCATTCTCAACCCCCCGGGAACGATGGTGTCCGGGCTAGCCCTTGCTCAGGGTCCCGCGGCCTCTGTCTGTGCGCACCGGAAGTCTGGTGTGTTTGTTCCTGACCTATGTATGTTAGGGATACACATTCCAATTTTTAAATGTATTTAAATATGCTATTCAACCAATGAAATAGGAGTGTGGGAAAAGCTCTTGCTTCTTCGAAAGCTAAATTGAGTTCTTTGGCAAGATTAAAAGCGACCAGGAGCTTAAGAAAAACTGATGTTGGATTAGGTCTAGGGACAAGACAACTGTAAATACTGGGGGAAGAAAGACATGCTTTCACAAGTGTCTTTAAGTTCTTGTTCCTCTTAAAAAATGAACTAGACATTCCTAGATAGTGAATTATGGATGTAGTTTCTGCATGAAAGACAGTACAGAACTCCGTTCAGGAGATCGGCGCTCAAGGTGGTGGCTTTACCTTTACAGCAAAAGACAGGCGCTGGCAAAAAATTCATGCTCTCCATATTGTCAGTACTAGCAGGGGCAAATTCTGTTTTAAACAACCCTGTATTCAAAATTTTACACTAGAATTATAATTGCTGCTTCATAGGAAAAGTGATTTTTGGTGAACATGAATACCTGGATGAGAGTGGCTTAAATCATAAGATGCCACCTAAAAACCTGATGATTCTGTGGTTTAGGAAAAAATGCAGAGTCACCGTATCTGACCGCAGCAGCGCGGCTAGCACTCAGCAAAGGAGCACCGTTTTCAAGATCAGCAGGACACCAGTGCTTTGAAAACAATGACTTGGTTATTTTTACATGCTCACTATTGCTAGGAAATAATCTGAATTATTCACATTTTCATGAATTTATAACTTTGGTAAAGAAACCCATGAGAATATAAACAGCATAATATGTATGCTTCGTCTAGATAATGCTCCTTCATAAGCCCACAGAGGTGCCATACATAAAATGCTCAGGGCGATGAAGCTGCTCTGTATGGTACTGTAATGGTGGATACATGTCTTTATACATTTGTCCAAGCCCACAGAATGGACCCCACCAAGAGTGACCCCCTCATGTAAACCATGGCCCCGGGTGATGATGTGTCAGTGTAGGTTCATCAGTTGTAACAAATGTCCCATCTTGGTGGGGGATGTTAACGATGGGGGAGGCTGTGTGTGTCTGAGGACAGGGAGTTAATGGGAAATCTGTACCTTCCCCATAATTTTGCTGTGAACGTAAAATAGGTCTAAAAAAGGTCTATTAAAAAAAGAAGGTTCCACGCTTTTTTCAATGAACTTGTATAGGTCACAATGTCCATTATTAACATTATTTTCTAAGCATAAATCATCTTCATTAACATATTCAAGGAAAACTTAGAATTCATTCAGCACAAACTGTGTCGGGCGCTTTCAGGGGCACCATGCTGAGTTACATCTTGACTCTTCTTTCCAAGTGGTTACATTCCAAGAAAGGATATTAGATTAAGTGTAAAGTGGTGGATATTTCGGAATTTTTCACTACTGAAAGGCCCTCTAAGTCAAAGACCTCATCTGATTTAAAATCTCGAAAGCTCACATACCTGGCATACACCAAACACTCAACAAGTATGAGCGAACCGTGAGATATTTTCTACTTGCAGGTAATTACGGTCTCTCAAATTTGTTTTTAAAAATGTCTGTTGTATTAGAGCAATATTTGGAGTTTAATTGCACTAATTTCCTTTTTTAGTTACCATTACTAATAGCATCTGATTTCAAGAAGAGAGCAGAATGCTAAGAATTGAATGAAACAATGATGAAAAAATGACAAAGAGAAATGAGATGTTTTGAGAAATGGAGTTGTCCTAGGGGCTAAGAAGTCGACTGAAATGATGAAGGGTGTGGTTCTGATAGGTTGCACATCCTTGGGCCATTGCTGCCTTCTGGGGCCTCGAAGTCCCAGCATGTAATGGTAATGCTGGCTTTTGATCTAGAGTTGGTGGATCAATCATCAATGTGAACAAACAGGAAAAGCTCCCTGCAAATTTGAAGTTGTGCTATAAATTCAATTTTACCAAAGGAAAAAAACAGACCAGTACCTTTCAAAAGAAGACAAGTAAGTATCCTGTGTTTATTATATGGTTTTTGTAGATTATGTAGCATCCCGTAAAAAGAACTTTTACATGTGCCGAACATTCGCCCTGCGGAGTGATGCCAGCTTTTACCAGCTGTCTGAAATGGTGCCCTACCTCATCATCTCCCATCCCTTCCCGTCCCTGAACTATACAAACAGTTCTTTTTTTAGAAAGTGTTGAAGCAAGAGCACACCATCTATTTCTGTGCAGCTAGCCAGTTTCCAAAATTAGCTGGCAACTATAAAACAGGACATGAGCCCCCATGCTAATTGTGTGGTAGCATGATAAATATTTTTAAGACCTGGAATGTTTCTCTCTGATGGTCACTTTGATTCTTCCAAAAGTACAAAGCCTTTTAAAAAATGTTAAAATACATTTTATTTTTATTGCTTCTGCTGCAAATGATTTCATGTTCTGGTCATAGAAGGAGTGAGGCTTTCTTTATTTTAATTAAGGGTGCAAGTATTACAATGAGAATTTTTTCTCCCTTCCTCTCTCCCTTCCTTCCTTCCTACCTTCCTCTTTCTTTTTTTCTGATCACCCAGCTTGGGCAAACTTTAAAGTTTGGGTCTATTTCCAAATAATACACAGCCAGGAAAATTAGCTTAAAGTAAGAGTCCAATAAGTGTGAGCTCATAACAAATCCATATATTAATTTAGGGCAGGTAACTTTTTCTTGTGTGGTGAACCTTAGCTCTGAGAAATGTGAAACACCTTAGAGACTGAAGTTTCTTGTCTGATAAAGAAACCCAAGATCACTGCTCCTTCTTCTTAATCCAACTTTCCAATCGTTTATCTGTCTTAATATTCTCTTTTGGCATGTCTTTATTTCTTCTCTTCCACTTTTACTGCTTCTCAATTTTCACTCATGTGATTTAAATATCAGCGTGTGTGCGTGCGCACGTGTGTATGTCTGTATATAGACACAAGCAATTGTTCCCACATGGTGAAATCTATAGTTATACACACACGAGCTCACACTTATTGGGTTCTTAATACCAGACACTATACAAGTGTGTTTGTTCACTTCTTCCTTATAAAAGCCTCATGAAGTTGTCATTGTGACTAAATCACAATAGAGATGAGGAAAACTCAAAACTGTTAGGTACGTTCCCAAGACCACCCAGCTAGCGACAGAGCCGGGCGTTGGGCCCAGGCATGTGACTTCAGAGCCCGTGGTTCCGATCACCAGGTTACCCCGCTCATCCGACGCACAAGCAACGGGGACCCTCTAGACAGATCTAGACCTAGCTGTTCGGCCATCGGTTCCGGGCTCTGGGCTACAGTAGAGAACGGCAGCAAAGCATGACCCTACTGTTAGGGGCTTTACAATCTGGAAGCGAGAGAGAGACAAACACATCGACAAATGACTATTTATTGCCACCAGACCTAGGGTAAGTCACGAGAAAGATGGGGATGGGAGGGGGCTATAATTTTCTGTGGGTGCCCGGGTGAAGATGCGAACGCATGCAACGCGACCCCGCACGCACCCTTCCCGCAGGTGCCTGTCTCCCCTCGCGGCTGCCGCCTCGCCCCGTTTCCAGCCCGGATTCCCCGCGTGCCCGCCGCGCCAGGCAGGCAGCGCTGGGCGTCTGGGGTCGAGAAGGACCATAGTTTGCACCTGTGCATGCACTGCTGGGGGCTCAACGGGGGGGCGAGACCCTCGGCTAGGCGCTCACAAGACGGCGGGTTTCGACCAGCGATGCTTCCCACGCCGAGAGGCGGACGCCCTCCTGCGGGGCCCGGGGAGCCCTGACACCCGCGGGCCGCACGGCGGCTGCGCAGGAGGGACCGCGCCCCGCAACCCGCCGCGGCCTGCGTCCCGGGACGAGCGCCCCGCACCTGCCGTTCACAAGCGCAGTCACAAGGCGGCGGCGCTCTTGGACTCGATTTTGGTGTTTAGCTCAGGCTGACGGCTGCCTCCGTGCGGAGATGGAACTTCTGGGGACGTCCTGGGGGGGGGGAGGGGGTAGAACTAGCAACTTGTACCGGGCACGGATGCAGTTTGGGCGGCCAGAGGACTGGCTGCATTCAGATCGATTTAATTTAATTTCATCACTGACCTAGCCAGCCTCTTTCTGAATAAGTGAGTCCTCTGCAGAGTCCTTGCTGAGGTTTTGTTTGGTTCCAGGTATCTTCAGATTATATCTTATAAAACAGCCACGGATGCGCACCTGTGTGTGTGTTCTGGCGCTCCAGTGCCTGGACCATAAAGCCGCCCAAGTTTTCTCTTAATTAGCTTTGCAACAGAGCCCACTGGCCACCACTGTCACGTGCGAGGGAGCCGCTGTTCAAACAGCACTATTGTCCCCTCTGTCATTACGAGATGGTGCTCAGGGCTTTCTCTTTTCTTCCAAAAATGTCATCTTGACACTGGACTCAGGAACGTACCTGAGAAGAGCAGGCCTGGCCTCTGCACTGCTGGTGGCCTCGGGGATAGGACTACATCTCCCTCCACACTCGGGTCTGCCCAAGAGTCATCACCTTCCTTGAGCCCTGAGTCTACCATGGTGAGATAATGGGATGCCACCATTAGTAACAATTCCTGCTCAGTAAAGCTCATTTTAGACTTCTGCAGTGGCCAATGTCACCAGCCCCGATGACCATGGCAGGGGCTGGAGATGGCACATGACGCTTCACTTACCATCTTGTACTCTCAGAGACAGAAAGCAAAAATAAAGACAGTGTACATGGAAGGCTGTGTGTGTGTGTGTGTGTGTGTGTGTGTGTGTGTGTTTTAAAGCTTCGTTAAAAAAAAGACATCTTAAAAAAAAACCCAAAATATGTATTTTCTTCAAATACTATCCTTCTGCAAGGGGTGGGGTGTCAGATTACTAAAAGACCTCTGCATTTAAAATTGCTGAATTATTGTGCTTTAAGCTTTACAATTCATAAGTGGGCTTTTTATGGGGAAATATCACTAACTGAAATACATTTTTTTCTTTGATAAATCAGTTTAAAAGGAGGCCCATTTTGCAGCAGTGCCTAATTTTTCTCTGTTAGCTCCCAGAGACATAATATCACCAATAAGTCCTCTTAATGACAGAAAATCATTCCCACTCCTGATAATTTCTGAATCAAAGAGGGAGGGATTTGCAAATACCAGCCTGCATCATAATGTTTGACTAATAGCCTAATCCATCAACAGAAAAGCACTGGTACTGAGTTCATCAGCATTTATTATTAGCATTTATTTATTAATTCGTCCAACAAATATTTCTACAGATCCTACTATGTGTTGGGGATTGTGTGGGAATCAATAAACACAGATCCCTCCCTCATAAGATTTCTCTACCTAGTGGGGAAGCCATCTCCCCACCAACACTTATGCCAAAGAATGCCTCGGTGCGGGCAGCAGGATGAGAAGACTTTATCTGCCCCTGTCCTGTGATGATCCCCTTCTGCAGAGGTTTTGGGAACACAAATCCAGAGAGACTCCATTGGCATAACAAAGCCAAAGTCATGACCGATGGAACAGACTTCAGCAAGAGGAAGGACGTTGTGTCTTAGAGATGCTGTACTTCCCAGGAATCTAACGTACAGAAGTCACTGCCCAGCCGGAGAGAGATGTGGGAGCTGGCAGACCGCATGCACTGTTCTGGGACGGGCTCTGGCTGGAGTGGGAGGTGCCGGGGGTGGAGACTGGGGAGGGGAGAGGGCCAAAGACACAGGGAGGGTGGGGGGCAGGAGAGAAGAGAGAGAAGGCGGCTTCCGACAGGCACAGTCACTTTCTATGTGGGACAAAGTGACTTTATGGAAAAATGGGGAGACTGGGATACCAGCTCCTGGACCTGGTCTGTTCAGACTGGCTAAGGGTCTCCTTTGCAGACACGAGCTGCAGGCCCTGCCAGGCGCGGGGTGCTGTAGGGCTTAGAGGAGCACGGCGGGAGCTGAGGACTTCTGCCATTGTTTGGTGCCACCCAAAGTAAGGGATAGAGAGACTCCTATTTGGGGAATAGTGTAGCCACGACCTTTGCCAAAGGACAACCCCTCAAAGGGCTTCCTTCCACGTGGACCTGTCATCCAACCTGCATTTGGAAATGGGGCTCTCAGGCCAAGGCACTGAGGGCCTCCCCACTTCTTATAAAAAAAAAATACCAGAAATTCTGCCAAAGCTGGATCCAGCTGTGGGGTAGAAAGCTTGTACCTGCCACCCATGGAGACTGAAAAGTAATACAGGTTGTTCTGACGTGATTTGGGGGAATCTTTTATTTTTTAACTTTTCAGAACAGTGGCTGTAAACACCATAAAATGCCCCTTTCTTCTGAAGCTAAAGAACTAAGAGTAAGTTCATTTTAAAAAAAACCTACCCATTTATACAGAAACAGGATGATGCGATTAGTCCCCCATATCATGGATGAGTAAAGTGGGGCTCCAGGAAACTTAAGTATTTGTGATATGACAGCCACGTTGGGGCCTCCGGCCCAGCCCTCTGACTGCAAAGGCAGGCCAGGCATTGGAGGTCTGGGCAGAACCGCACACGTGACCTGAGTTCCAAGCACACAGAGAGGAGAGGGAATCTCTCCCATTTGTCCTTCACCCTTCTTAAATTTACCCACATGAAATAGCACGGCTCTGAGAGCTATCTGCAGAGGGGTAGTTAATGCTATTTTAGATCCTTCACATTTTCCAGGTCACTTCTTGGGCTCTGCTGGGTAAATTAAATGTGGTATTCATCACTACCTCTAAAAATTCAAATTTGTGTATTCAACCATGGTGGGTCACGTCCAGATCTTTCATTTAACAATTGCCAATATGTCATTTTTGTGGCAATGGGAATTTTGAACCAAGCCCTGGTGAAATCTCCAACCTTCAACAAATTCACAGATGACAATTATATCTCTACAGTCACAAAAACAAAAACAAAAACACAAACCAATAGAAATGGAACCAACAGCAAAAGAGCTAAATTATAGATAACAGAATATTCATAAAACTATACCTCATCTCATGAATGTGGGTGCACTGTCTGTATGCCAGGATTTCTTTAGCCATTGGTGATATTCAGCATATTGCAATTGAGTGCAATTACAGTTAGCTATAATTAAGAACAATTACAGCTTTTATTTCTACTTGTTCTTTAAAAGCACATTTGTAATAAAACTTTTTTTTAAAAGGTGAAGAATATAATTATACATCCTTATAACGTCTCAAATAATTAGTTTGACTAAAGTTTCTTCTGGAACAATTTTCATTTTAACTGTCAGATCTGTCATTTATAGTCAATGGAACATACTTAAAAAAAAATTCCATCATTAACCTTTTTCACCCATACAACTGTATATGAATTATTGGTACAAATTGGAGGCTTCAGTATTTAAATCTCTAAGGCCTGCTGCAAGCTATAAAAACAATTTCCTTTTGGTTGTGTGTGTGCATGAATGCATAAATGCATGTGTGTGCATATGTCTGTACAACCATGTGTCCTTGAAAAAAATGCTGTGCTTGTAGAATATGTTTTCTTGCTCAAGATTTTTGGGAAGAAAATGCTTGTGTTAGAAAGATGTGCTCTCTAGTTCTCTATTACAACGCAGTGTCTCTTTGTTTACTTATGCCTATTTATGCAGTGCCCAAATTAAGAACTGCCTGGATTGTGACACGTCTCTTTCCCGGTTTAGTAACTTATGTAGCACACGGTCAATACCAGTTGAATATGATCAGTGCCCAGTTAGGACGAGGGACATGCTACCTTCTCCTGAATCTAGACGCCCGCTCAACTCCATGGTATCACGGTCTCCATTACTAGACCGAAAAGTCCACAAGGACGGGGATGGTCTCTCTGTCCATCTCTATCAGCAGCACCCAAAGTAGACAGTGACTATCATAAAATGCTCAATAAATTGAATGTGCTAAACCCAGGAAGAGGGCTTTTTTTTCAGGTCTTTTCCAGTTATGTTGTTGAATAATTGAAAATTAATCATCTGAATGACTTTGAAGATAGAAGACAATTAGTTAATACAACTCTGGAAATTAGGAATATTCTCACCACTCCTCTGGTTGAATTAGCTGTCCTGGGAAATAAATTGTTAGGCAATGTCTGTGCACTTGAGAATGGGGTGGGGTTAGAACGGATCATCCTTAAAAACCCTTTAACAACGTTGAGATTATCTAATAGCTTAGACCAAACCTTAAAGACAATTAACATACACCTAAAAAAGGCGTGTGGAGTTGTGTGTGGTGGGATAAACAGCAATCTCATCCACAGAAAAAAATATAAGTATCAATGATGCTAATACATTGAGAAATTACTTTTGTTAAAAATACCCTCAATATTTAAAATAGTGAAATAGATTTGGATGCAATTTATTTTGTAAAGTTTATCATGTATTCAAAAACATCCATCAATTATTACATACTAGGTTTTAATTGCTTTGCTTATCACTTTACATAAATTTGCCCGTTTTTGCTCCACAACTGTTTGATAGTTATGGTTATGCTCATTTTTCAGATAAGGAAACTGAGGCTCAGAGAAGTCAAGCAAATTTGAATCCAGGCCTCCTGTCCAACTCTAAGATAGATGCTTAAAATAAGAAAAACGAAACAACACATAGCCAATCATGGTCAAAAGATGCCAAAAATAGGATGACAGTCTGGGCGGGTCTCTACAGAAATTTAATGGCCAAAATAAGAAAAACAGCCAGCCATCTGAGAAACAAGTTTCGCTCCCCCACTTTCCTTGTAGATTCATAAGCTTTTATCTTATGTTTTTCAGACATAGATATTTGCTATGAAAAAGGTCTGTATGTACTGGAGGTATTGAAATCAGATATGGGAGCAAATGGTGTTTCACAGGGTCAGGTCTAGAGTTGAGGCTTTAAAATGCTGGGATATCCACCCTTACCCATGTGCAAGAAGTCACTGACACGGCCACTCTTCATAGCACTGCCTGAACTGACGCAATCTAAGTGCCTGGGAATGAGGGAATGGCTCAGAAACCTGTGCTGCAGCCCCACGGGAGTATCTGTGGAGCGTTCAAGAAAGAGGTCACCTTCTGTGTTCTAAAATGGGTAGAATCCCAAGGCATGGTGACTGGTAGGAAGAAGAAGTTGCACAAGAATATATTGGGTTTTATGCTGTCGATGTTATAAACAGACACATGCAGAACAAGATGTTCCACGGGTACATGTGAGTGTGGGCTGCATAGAAATAGGCCTGGAAGGACACTCACAGGATGATGACTGGTGGCCTCTGTGGGAAGGGGAGTGGTGGGCATAGAAAATGTCATTTGTACACACAAAGCCTGCTTTTTAAAATGGCCACCCAGCCAATCTGAGGGTCCAAATGGCCCGGCATCCTTCCAAGGCATGGGCTCACCGTAGCATCTCCTGAAGGGGGGCAGGCTGGACACCAGCCCTCTGCCTGGCTCTCCAGAAGGGCTGTAGCTTTCGGGCCCAGATGAGACAGCTCACCTGGGGAGGGGACACTTACTGCGGCTGTGCTAGGTTCAGCGACGAGCGGGTCGCTCATAGCATGGGGTGTGTGGGCCTGGGGCTCTGCCAGTCTAGGGAAAGACAATCACCAGCCCAGGTTGCCTCCCCGGAGGCTGTGCTGCAAGCCTCCTGTCCACTAGGGGTGCTCAAGGTGTCCCGGCAGGCCGGCTTGGCAGCACGTGGGCACAGCTTGAAACCCCTGGTCCAGGCCCACCCTCCCCAAGAGCCACCAAGGGAGTCAGGGGGAGGCAGGGTGGACACCCACACCCAGAGGGGTGAGCCGAAGAACGGCCAGTAGCTAATTCAAAACCTCATTTTGCTTGATCAGGCTGACTTGACGGGATGTAGACAAATTCCAGAAATGTGTACAAAGCCAACTTTTTAATGTATGCAACCCATTATAGATGCCCTCAAGGAGCTTCCCTATTTCAAGGACCCCTTTGGGGACTCTGTTTTGGTAAGGAATGAGATCTTTCACTCCTGTTATAAATTTATATTTCCATAAATCAGGTGTATTTACTGGAAATTATAGTTGGCAGAATTTTCTGCAACAAGAGGTACGCAGAAAGTAAGCAGGCATTTCTCCTAATTAAAAAATAAGTCCCAGATGACAACTGTGGCCTGGGTTCTAGATGTCATCATTCACCTTTTCATCTAACATCCCGAGAGCCGAAAGGTTAGCTTTTTCTGAGGTGGTAGACTGGTGGAACCCCGATGTTCCACAAATGTCACAGAGAAGTTGTAAAATGTAAAGGCCAATGGAACCATCTGAGCAAACATTTCAGTGGAAAATGTCACTCCATTTATATTCGCAGTCAGGGCCAGTCTCACTCAGATTAGGAAATGATTTTGGAGAGAGCGTCAAGGAAATTCTCCCTTTCCTGTTACTGAATGCACCTCCCCAGACAGCTTCTCTGAGAGCTGGAATTCCTTGCTTCCTCCCCCCCTTCCTCCTTTCCTCCTTCCTCCCTTCTCTCTTCTCTTCCTGCCCCTCCTCCCCCTTTAGGAAGCGCTCCTCCCTGCTTCACTAAGGCAGAGTGACATGCAATAACCTGCATATACTTTGACTACAGGATTTGGTAAGATTCGATACAGTGGATACACCCACGAAACCATCGCCACAAACAGGCCAGTGAACATACCCATCAACCCCCAGGTGCCCTTCTTCCCTGTTGTAGTTCTTTCCTCCCATCCCCTCTCATCCCTAAGCAACCACTGATCCGGTTTCTGTCATTCCACCTTAGTTTCCATTTCCCAGAATTTTATATAAATAGAATCATACAGTGTTACTTTTTTTTGGTCTGGTTACTTTTACTCAGCATTATCATTTTGTAATTCATACGTGCCGTAGCCTGTATCAATAGCTCATTCTTTTTTTTCTGCTGAGTATGATTCTGTTATACAAATATACCATGGTTTGTGTCTCCATTCTCTTCTCAGTGTGCACAGGTGTTGCACATGTCTTTGTGTGGACATTGTGTGATTTCTCTTGGGTAGACATGTAGGAGTGGAATGGCTGCATCATATAGTAGGTGTATATTTAACTTCTTAAGAAACTGCCAATCTGTTTTTCTAGAGTGACTGTAACATATTTTGTTACCGTTATGGGTGAGAGCAATGGATCCAGTACTTCTTCTTTCACCATAATTCCATATGGTCAGTCTTATTAATTTTAGCCATTCTGATATGTGGATAGTGGTAGCTCACTGTAGATTTAATCTGGATTTCTATAATAACTAATAATGTTGACAATATTTTCATGTGCTTATTTGACATCTGTATGGTGAAATGCCTGTTCAAATCTATTGCCCAATAGTTTAAAAACTGGATTTTTATTGTTGAGTTTTCAGGGTCTTTATCAGATCTGTAATTTACAAATGTTTTCTCCTAAGCTGTGACTTGTCTTCATTCTCTCAGATTAAAAATTTCTCTCAAATAGAAGAATTTATTTTTATGAAGTCCAATTTACCAACTTTGGGATCATATATTTTAGAGTTGAAGCTAACAAATCTTTGCCTAACCAAAGTCACAAAATTTTTCTCCCAGGTTTTCTTCTAGAAGTTTTATAGTTTTAAGTTTTATATTTAGTTCTCTCATAATTGGAATGAATTCTTTTTATGTAGAGCAGGGATCAAGGTTTATTTACTTATTGTATGCAGATGTGTAACTGGTCAATTGTCCACCACCATATGTTGAAAAACCTATCATTTCCTACTGAATTGCTTTGCATCTTTGTTATAAATCAGTGGTCCATGTATGTATAGGTCTCTTTCTGGCCTATCCATTCTGTTCCTTTATCTATTTATCTTTGTGTCAATATCACACTGCTTGGGTTATTACAGTTTGATAGTAAGTCTCAAAATCACGTAGAGTTGGCCTTTGTTCTTTGTAAAGGTATTTTGGTTATTTTAGTCCCTCCACATTTCCATATGAATTTTAGTCAATTTCCTAAAAAAAAAAAAACTGCTGGGATTTTGATTGGTATTGCTTTAAATCCATAGATCCACTGGGAAAGAATTGATAAACTTCTCAATATTGAGTCTTCTGCCCATGATTTGGCGTGTCTCTCAACTTATTTCTTTTCTAATTTCTCTCTGAAATGTTTTGTGAGTTTCAGTGTATAGATTTTCACCTTTTGTCAGAATTATTCCCAAACACTTAATATTTTGACACCATCATAAATGGTAGTATATGGAAATACAATTTACTTTTATGTATAGATCTTATATCTTGTCTATTTGCCAAGCTTATTTTTTAGTTCTAGCAGCTTTTTTGTAAATTCCATAGAATTTTCTCCATAGATGATCATGTTGTTTTTGAAGAGACAGTTACAATTCTTCTTTTTCAACATAGGTGTCTTTTATATTGCACTTTTAGATTGCAATCTCCCTGACAGTACTGGCTAGAACTTCTAGTATAATATTGAATATAAGTGGAGAGGCAGGCATCATTGTCTTGTTCCTGATCTTAATTGCAGATCATTAAGTCTTACACTATTAAGTATGATAATAGCAGTGCATTTTTCATATCAGAGTGAGGAAGTTCCTGTCTATTCCTAGTTTGCTGAGACTTTTTTTTTTCAGGAATGAATGTTGAACTTTGGAAATCTATTTCCTGCATCTATTAAATGCTCATATGGTTTTTCTCTTTGGGTTTGTTAATATGGTGAGTTATAGTAAGTGTTTTTCAAATGTTGCAACAAGTCTGCATTCCTGGCATAAGACCCACATGCTCATCATGAATTTTTCTCTTTATATGTTGTTGGATTCAATATGCTAAATTTCTGTTTAGAATTATTGCATCTATGTTCACATGGATTTTGATCTGTTTTTTTTTTTTTTTTTTGTAATGTCTGGTTTTGGAAGTAGGGCGATGCAGATCTCACAGAATGAGCTGGGAAGTATTTCCTCCTTTTAAATTTTCTGGAAATGTGTAGAACTGTATTATTTCTGCCTTAAACTTTTGGTAGAATTTACTCAGAAAGCTCTGTGGGTCCAGAGTTCTCTTTGTGAGAAAGTTTTAAACTATAAATTCAATTTCTTATTAGATAAAGGGCTATTCAGGTAATTTATTTCTTCTTGAGTGAGCTTGAGTAATTTGTCTTCCAAGGAATTAGTCCATTTCACCTAAGTCAGCAGTTGGCCATAGCCTGCAAGCTGAGAATTTTTTTTAACAATTTTTTTAAGATTGAAAAAAAATGTGACATAGACCAAATGTGATCCTTCAAGCCTGAAATTTTTACTCTCTGGCCCTTTACAGAAAAAAGCTTGTTGACCCCTATTCTAAGTTTCAAAGTGACTGGCATAAAGTTGTCCATAGTATCCCTTATCCTTTTAAATAGCTGTAGAAAGATGTCATATGGTCTTTTTTCCCCTAATTGGGTCTAACTAGAGGTTTAACAATTTTATTAATTTTTTCAAAGAACTAGCATTTGGTTTCATTCACTTTGTCTGTTGTTTTTCTGTTTTCTATGCCACTCTCATTTTTATCATTTCCTTTCTTCTACGTATTTTGTGCTTAATTAACTCTTCTTTTTGTAGTTTCTTGAGGTGGAAATTGAAGTTACTGATGTGAGATTTGTTTCTGCTTTAGGAGTTTAATGCTAAAATGTCCACCGCAATTCTGCTTCTGTGGTATTCCACAAATAGTGATTGGGATGTTTTTAGTTATTTTATTTTATTTCCAAATATTTAGAGTTTCTGTTATTGATTTCTAATTCAATATTTTTTTCAAAGAGTATATTTTTGTATCACTTGAATACTTTTAAATTCATTGAGACTTTTTTTAATGGCTCAAGAGTGTGGTCTGCTGTGTTAAACCTTCCATATGCACTTGAAAAGGATATGAATTCTCTTGTTGGATGTAATGTTCTATAAATGGCAATTAGGTCAAGTTGGTTCAAGTGTTGTTCAAATCTTTTATACTCTTACTGATTTCCTACCCACTTAGTCTATCAATTATTGAGACAGGAGTGTTGAAATCTCTGTTGTGGAATTGTCTATTTCTCCTATTAGTTGTTGCTTCATGGGTTTTGAATCTCTGTTATTAGATGCATAAACGTTTACCATTTCAGTATCTTCTTGAAAAACTGATGAACTGACCCCTTTATCATTAACAAATGACACTCTTTTTCCCTGGTAATATTCTTTGTTCTCAAATTTGTCACTTTCAATAGAGCTACTCCAACTTCCTTTTAGTGATTAGTGTTATTATGGTGTATTATTTTCTTAGGGATGCTGTAACAAAACACTAGAAAATGGGTAGCTTAAATCAATGGAGATTTATTCTTTTACAATTCTGGAGGCCACAAATCCAAAGTCAAGGTGTCAGGAGGGCCACGATCTCCCTGAAGACTCTGGGGAAGAATTCTTCCTACTTCTTGCGAGCTTCTAGTAGCCGGCAATCGTTGGCATACCCTGGGGGGCAGCACATCACCCCAGTCTCTACCTCTACTGCCACATGTCCACGTGTGTCTGAGTTTTCTCTCTTCTTTTTATAAGGACACCAGTCATACTGGCTTTAGGGCCCAGTCTAACCCAGTAAGCTCTCACATCCACTGATTACACCTGCAAAGACCCTATTTCCCAGTAAGATCACATTCTGGGATTCTGGGTTTCTGTGAATTTTGAGAGGACAGTGTTAAGCCCAATGTTCACAGTCCAACCTTTTCATCTTTTTACTTTTAACCTATTTATATTTTTATACTCTCAGTAAATTTCTTGTAGGCAGCATAGAGTTGGGTCTTGCTCAATTTATGACTTATCATTCCCCATTATTAAGACCTTTCTATGTATCATACCCATTGCCCTGTGAATCTTGAGGTTTTCCTGTCCGGCTGATGGAAACAGGCTCCATTTTTGCCATATGTGAGCGCTAGGCACCGTTTCCTCCAACCCTTCCAGGGTTCTTTCTCCAGGCTCCTGTGTGTGGTTTTTCACACCCATAAGCTGATCAGTACCCAGCTGAGCACTCAGGAGGGACCTTCTGGACATGTCTGGTATTTTTCCTCTGTGGAGCTGTCTGCTCTCCAGGACTCATGGGAGTTCCAGCCACCTCTTCCTGAACTCAGCCTTGTTTCGTCAAGTCAGGGTGTCCACCAGGCTCCTCCGACCTACGCTCACCCCCGGGATCTGAGCCATGACCTGGAAATTCTCTCGGGACAGTAAGTTGGGGGCAATTTTGAGCTCAGTTTCTTTGTTTTTCGCTCTGAAGGATCACAGTCCTTTGTGGCGTGGTGTGGTGTTCAGTGCCTTGCAAATTCGTTCTTTTTTCAATACTCTGTGTAGTTTTTTACTATATTTGTAAAATATGTCTGGTCCATTTTTTTTTTGTTGTTTCACCAAATGGAAGGTAAATCTAGTCCCTGTTACTCCATCTTGGTCAGAAGGAGAAATACCCCAGCTGACTTTTCATGAATTGGAAAATAAGCTTTCAGTTTCACAATTACAGTTAAGATGAAAATGTGTAGGATGGGTAATAGCTGTTCAGTTAACACCAAGGTGACTAATACCTCTTTCTAGGACAACAGCTTCCCGGGTGAGCCCATGACATCAGGAGGTGGTACACTGCTGGCCGAGAGTCCAACCACTGGGTTCAATCTTGATTCTGTTTCCTCAGAATCTTGTCACCTCAGCTTGATTCTTGTCACCTCAGCTTGCACCTCAGTGTCCTTGTCTATAAAATGTAGATAAGTCTGGACTCTTGTGAAGACTGAATGTGGTACCAGATACCAATGCATTCAGCACAGAGTCAGGCACATAGCAACTAGCATCCAGTTCGCCACAAACATTAGCTGTCAGGACTCCTGCTTCATGGTGCTGCTTGGAGACCACAGATGGGAGCAGTGAGGGAGAAATTTAAATACAGCTTTGGGTTTGTCAATGGACAGACACTTCCCAGTTCAGAAAGAGAGTAGGAAATCACAGTAGATTTCCAGCGGATTTGTCATCAGAGTGGATTCACCATGGGGTGGCGCAGAGTAAGTTTGGGAATTGACTTAGTGCCATTTAAAAACAGGCTGCCTGGTTTTAATAGAAATTTATTTTCCAGTTGGCACAGAGTTGATCACAGTAATTATTCTTTTTCGTTAATCATCCCTTTCCTAAGTTGAGACGAACTTTTATAACCAACTGTCTATAAACCAGACCTATTGGTGTGATTGAAAGTTGATATAAACCAGAAACTGTGAAGTCTCTATGCTGGAGGAATTTTCTCATTAACTTTTAAACTGCCCCATCTATCTGTGGCTTTCATAAAGAGGATCCGTGTTAGAACAATACCAGTGAAATCAAGTTACTCTTAGCATCTCACCGTGTGGTCAGGCTACTTACAATATCAGAGCCTCGCAATTTTAGACATTCCATTAAAGTCATGTTGGTGCTAGTGACTGTTAAGAGGACTCATCTCGGGAAATTCGGGAACACGTTCCTGACTCTAATACTTAGACCCCTATTTCATTCTATTTGACTCTTTATAATCCATTTTAAAGCTCACATTATACCTCCCGTTGAAGCCGCAAGTTTTGGTCTCTGGCCCAAAGAGGTAAACTTTTGGCTCCAAATGAAAAATCTATTACTTGGGACTATCTTTGCTCTATGAGAATCAGGTTAAAACATTTTTTTGTTAAAATGATCTTTAAGGTTCTGACTCACATTCATTTACGGCTACTGTTAACAAAGTTGTTCTGGTCCAAGAACTTTGATTCCAGAAATTGCAAGTAGCAGTCAGTGTGGACCTTCTGACACGGGGCTCGGCCCGGAGCCTTGGGCCAGAGAACCAGGCAAGCCATGGTTTTAAGTCCAGCGACTGCGCGAGAACATAGTGGAGGCTCTGCACCCTCAAAAGTCTTGCGTTCTCTCCTTGCTTGTCTCCAAGGTTTAAGCTGGTTGCTTCCGACCTCCTGGCGGTTGACATGGCAACCACTTGGCCTTCAGAGTAACTGTTGGATGCCTCTGATATCATGACACATCTATCATCTTAGGGCTCAAATAAATAAGATCTTTTTCTATGTGTAATTGCTTCCAAGCTTCTCAGTAACTTGCTGTGTGGCCTTGAGCAAGTCATTTATCCTCCTCTCTTGTGTCTCTGTGGGAAATGCCCTGCATCTGTGAAATGAGAAGAATTTTACTGGCCTCTCACTTTGGGATTTGGGCTGGCTTCATTTGTGGCTGTATTTAAAGGGCGGTTCATTCTAATCCTCACTTCAAAGCACAATGTTAGAATGTGCTGTTGTCGTGCTATCCGGGATGCTCCAAAGGGGCCGCCTTAGAAAATCATCAAGAGGAGACCATGAAAGAGAAGGACCGTGAGAAATGACGGCCACATCTGGCTTTTTGGCTCTTCCTCGGTCTTTCTTTTAAACACGGTCACCTGCACCTGAAAGTAAGGACCAACCAGACCTAAGCTTCCTCTCCAACACAGTGTTTTGTCTTAGACAATGACGATACAATCATCTTTATGTGCTTTTCATCTTCTGTACTGCTACACAAGGCCTTCCTTCATGATGGATCTACGAAATGGAGTGGGGAGAGGGGCAGGTGTCTGGCCATCTGGGGCGATAGGCAGAGCCCTACGGTGGCTCAGGGCACCACCTAGTTCAAGTTCTGTATGTGTCCCAGGTAGTTCAAGTCCCAATGTGAACTTATTTTGCCATTATTATTTAAGGCAAATAACAATAATAAAAAAAAAAACCTTGTAATGAGATGGTTTGGGAACTGGACATTTGATAATTTGAAATTTCTATTTCCAGCCTTTGTGGCTGAAAATCTTTTAAAAATGAATCCATTCACTGTAAACACCCTATTGGAACAGAAATGCATGCCTTCTTGAATGGGTGGAGAGAGTCTGAGGAGGTCTCACTCTGAAAATCAGTGTGTACTTGATATCAGGTTAAGGAGTGATGAGGTACAGAGAAAAATATGGGGGCTTCGGCAGAAAGAGCACCAGGAACCTGGGGTCCAGGCTTCTAGGTATGCAAGTGACTTTGGACAAGAAAACTGATGGCTCTGGTCTCTGGGGAAACTCCCTGCTCTAATAGTGTCTGATTGTGACTCTAGAAATACGTTAGAAGCTGCTTGGATTTTTAACAGTCCATACCATTCTCTTCTCTTCTTACTAATTGTTTCTTGTTCTTAAAAGTAGAGTCTAAGAAAACAACAAAAAAACCATGTAGATAATAGAGTTTCTGTTGATTTGGGCTCTAACTAAACAAAGGTTTTATTGTATATCATTGCTCATACTAGTGGACAATGTCCACATCTCAGAATAATGCAAACATGTTTTTTAAACTGTGCTTTGCAAACACCACCACTCAAGAGGGCAGAGTAGTAAGGAGACCTTCTATCTGTCTAGCACTCCGTATGCATTATGTCATTTGTCCTCCCAACCATCCTATGAGGATCAAAGGTCCGATATTATCAACACTTCACAGATGAGACAACAGGTTAGAGTGATTAACAGCCCCTTCTAAGACCACAGAGGTAATAAGTGACAGAACTGAGATGTCAAGCCAGAGGTTATTTGCCCTTAAGGCCTGTAGCTCTGACTCCATCCATCCAGCTTGTCTAGCTGATAAACATTGAAGCCACAGCACAGAGGCGTGGGATGAAGGGGGGCTTGAAGGCGGATCTGGGTTGAATTCCCAGCTCTCTCTTAAAAGCTGTCCAAGTCACGCCGATGATCTGAGTGCTATTTGCTCATTTGAAAAATGGAAAATGTGGTACCTAGTTCTCAGAGTTGTTGCAAGGATGAAATTACATGAGCTAATGCATGTGAGTACTATTGCATCTGGCACATCGAAGAAATTCAGTAAAAGTTTATTATTATTATTATTAGAGATGATGAAAGATAAAGCTTTCAGACTTTGTCACTTGCAGCTTTCAGATCCCAAAACTAATAGCTACTCTTTCAAGCTTTCTCCTGTGGAGTCACTGTCAGGACTGGGTGAGTGCCGCTTGCCCCATGCAAGTGCCCTTCTCTGGCTGAGGATTTATATCAGGGAGTTAATGCCACACTCAATTCCCAGTTGCTCACACTAGTGTATAGGAAAACAGTATGAATGATCCTTGACAGTTAAGCCCAAAGTTATTTACATTTGTTCTGGCTCAAAGTATGTATGCCTAATCTTCTGGAGATAATTTTCAACAAAAGAGGAAAACCTATGAACATGGAGCTTCCCATCTATTCTTTTTTCTTTCATTGTTTTCCTCTCTCTTTTCTGTTGTGGAACTACTTTTCTCATTGATGTGGAAAGCAACCCAAACCAGAGTTTCCCTCCCTCAGGAAACATTCTCCTTTCCAAGGCAGAGAGGGACTTAGTGTTTCAGAAGGCATTTTAAATGGACAAATAGTAAACAAAATTGCACTTACATTAATTGGATTGGGTGGAAAAATCAATAAAATTATAAAGCATCATTTTCAAGGATTAGCTGTAATAATGAACACCTGGTTGTTATATTATGTTTTTTAGTTTACAAAGCACTTTATCCATGACAGCCTACAGAGCTCAGCTGGTCTGGTCAGTTGGTCTGGCGAGTGGCAGAGGGGATGTGCAGTCCCATGTCCTCAAATTCCTCATCTACGGTCCTTCCTCTCTACCTTACTCCCCGTGATGTGGACAAGTGGCCCTTGAACAATCCAGAGTTAGGCATAAAGCTCTATGGAAATACTACTGATTTCCAGAAATCTGGACAAGGGTTGATTGGATGTTGTCGTGTCTCGGTATCTTGGTATGTCACTATCTCATTCTCTTTGGCTATTAATTTTACTTTCATTTCAAACCTGGAGAGAAAAAAGGTCAAGAGAATTAACCACATCCACAAGTCACTAAAATTCTATTAGTTGGGATTTGGAAAAAAATAAACCCTTCTCTTCAGTACCTCAACTCCATTCTCAGGAACCTGTATACTTCTGATTTCAGGCTAGAAGATGACGTTAACAGCTAATCAACATTTGGGTGGACTCTCTGAGCTCTAACGTCCCCAAAATTTATCCATGCATAGGAGACTGCACTCTCTAAGGAATCAGTGAGGATTCCAGCTGGGCTGTTCACTTCTCTCAGAATCAGAACCAGAGTTTAAACTGTGTTACTCTGGGGGGCTGTGGATGGTCTGTTGTTCTTCAAGTTCAGAAGGGCCTGGGGGCGTATGATTTCTTGGCCAGCAATCACATGGCCGGAGGTGGCAGAGCCGAGTTCTCCATGTTAGTATTCAAGCATAGGCTAGATCTGGACATTTGCCCACTACTTTTATTAGAAAGCAAAGTTCAGACTGACATGGGCCAGAGCTCACAGATGTCTTGAAATAAAACAACATCTGGATCTTGTATCTCTGGTTATCAAAGATTCTCCCATTCTGCCAGAGTAGTGTAAAAACCTTTGGTTTTAATGAAGAAAGTCTTCACAATAATACACACTTGCTTTGGGGATGGCAAACAAACAAAAAATGAAAAAAAGAAATAAAAGAAAAGCATCAGCTTGTTTATCACGGTTTTGTACCATGCTGCCTAGAGAAGAAAAACCCCAGGGCCCCTTAAGAAGAGTACAGTATATGATTTCTTTGAAACTTCATTACGTGTAGATTAACCCCTGAAAAATGCCTCCATCACATGGAATTACTGGGAAGAGGAGAAAACAACAAGAAAGCAAATCCATGGATTTCAGAGTGAAAATCCCCTAGGCTTAGTTTCTTCTCTGTTGGATCTGCCCACATGAACACTTTATATTAGAGAATTTTAGGTTCTACAGCCTTATTCTGCTTATTCTGCTTTCTTCATCAGAGAAAATTTTACATTAAGAATTTTACATTCTCGGAGTAGATAAGAAATATAAAGGAGGGTGAAAGGCTGTCCCATTGGCTGGTGTTTCTTTGGGCACAAACACATTCAGTCATTTAATAAGCACTCACTGAGAATCTGTGATGTGCTCGGGTAGATGAACGTCCCTGGGGGGGGGTCACACACTCCAAGAAGCTCATGACCTGTGCAGACAGTCAGGGGACAGGCCATGTTATAGATAAATAACAATGGATTGGCTACAAAAGAAGTGTGTACAACGTGTTAGGGGATTTCAAGAAAGAGGTACTCTCTAATTATAATAGGCAGTGGTGAGAACTATTTGTTCTGGGTCTTAAAGGATTAATGGGAGGTCATCAGAAGAAAAACAGCTTCAGGCAGAGGGAATGTCTTAAGTAAAGGCATCAAGGGCTAAAAACGTTCAGGATTGAGGGATGTGGGCTTGCCAGTGTGCCTTCAGTCAGGAGCGCATGGACACAGAGAGCAGATGCTAGAGGAGACCTCTAAAAGGGAAGGCTCTGCTGCCCACTCGTTCCCCTCAAGAACATCAGCGTGCCCTGATCTAACTGGTCCTTAGGATTGCACGATGCTCGACAATCACATGATCTTTAGCTGTGCTTAAAGTTATGCCTTGAGATGGAACTCCTCCCCCAGCATGTTCCCCAGCCGACTTCAATTCACAAGAAAGCCCTCTCCATGCCCCTTATTACCCTGTGCGCACAATTAAATTTCCTTCGGAATGTTTCCTGTAAGCACATCATGCCTTGAAGGAATGTTCTTTATACTCCCATCAAACCTGAGGTGTTTTTTCACCATTTAAACCTCTCGTCATTTGAAATTCAGTAACCCAAGTCATCTGCCATTCCATCCATAAATCTCATGCACATATGTGACTTGACATGCTAAGTAGCCCCCAGCATGCACGACCGAAGCACCACGAGCTGACACAGAACAACTTTTCTCTGAGGACTTGCCGGGACAATTTTCAACTGTTCAGCTTCGTGTTACACCAGGAGCTTTGATAGACTAATTTCTAAGAAGTAAAATAAACGGATACCTAGAAAAACCTTTTCAAAGTATGTATAATACTCTGGAAGTGGTTCCAAAAAAATACATTAACAGCCAAACAGTCTAATCTCTGTCATGTGCACATGGGTTGGGGCACTTCAAGCGCTTGTTATTCTCATTCTACAGAAGCCCAGCAAAATCAGTGGAACAAGAGGCCTCGCTGATTCAACTGAACTTTGCAAACAGCAACCCTGTCATAATAATATGCATGGAAATGCCTGCCCAAATTTCTTACATAACACAGCTCTTATCACAGGAGATGAATCAGCAGCCACATTTTTCTGAGTAGGCTGGAGCCCACTGAAGCCAGTGGTGAGTGGGGCCGGTTAATCACCGCTGAGCCTGTGGGCTCTCTGTGATACCTTGTAAAGAGGAGGCTGATAGAGATGCACACTGACACCATGTCAGAAATGCTTATAGGGGGATGTGCTCATATCAGATGGCTTTGCAAGTTGGATTGGTATTAAATATTCCACAAGTGGAGTTTAGAAAAAATAACAATGCTTACACATCTGAGAAGAAATCGCTCTAGGCTTCTGCCAGTCCCCAGTTACTTTAGACCTGGCGACGGGGGGTTTAGGCTTAAGTGAGGCAGCTGAGGTGACCGTTCTAAACTGCAATTTCAGGGAGCTGTGACGCACAGACAAAAATATGTGTCCCCCTGCACATCCTCCCAGTCCCACCCTGTCCAAAAATGCAGTTCCTGTGACAGCTCCTTGCTGGGCATGCCACACACAGCTTATAAAAAATGTCCACACATTACTCATTTACTTTTTAATGCCCAGAAATGTTCAGCATTCTTTGGCCATCAGAATTCTCCTTGTATATCCCTTTGCGATGGTCTTATCCCTCAAGATGTGTGAGTATCGGGGGGGCAGCCCCTCCACCAGCACTTTGCCAGCATTCTGGAGTCTGAAGTGTTCAACACATTTCCTAACATAATGGTGATTGAACTTATTTATGGAAGGGCTCATACAAGGAATTGCAAGTTGGGTGACAGCTGAATTCAATAGCTTTGTCTTGAAGGAATAGTCAAAGGGAGACAGATGGTCAAGCGACTTATGCTAGCACCACTTAACCTGGGCTAAAACCAGTGCCTGATACTCAGCAGGGGCCCAATAAATACCCACAGAAAGAGGGGAAGGAAAATGACCCTGGATAGAACACTGATTTAAAAATATGATTTAAAAATATGAAAGACTATCTGTTCAGATCACTAGGCTACCTGGGAAGTCTGAGTTCTTTCTGGCATTATGAGATGTGGTAGAGTGGTGACCTCCGGAGATATCCATGTCCAATCTCCAGACCTGTGAATGTGCTACTTTTCATGCAAAAGGGACTTTGCAAATGTGATTAAGGATTTTGAGGGGAGAAAATATCCTAGATTATCTGGGGGGCCCAAAGTCATCACAAGGGTCCTTATAAGGGAAAGAGGGAGGCCAGAGAGTCAGACTCAGAGAAGGTGATGTTACTACGGAAGCGGAGGTTGGAGAGAAAGTGATTTGAATATCCTGGTCTCCTGCCTTTGAAGAGGGAGGAAGGGCCCTGAGTGCAGGAATGCGGGTGGCCTCCCGGCTCTGGAAAAGACCAGGGACCAGATTCCCTGTCCCTTCCCCCCAGCCTCCAGCGGGAGTTCTGGCCTCCAGAACTGTGAGATAACACAGTTGTGTTCTGTTATGTCACTAAGTTTGTGTTAATTTGTTAGAGCAACAATAGGAATGCGGTTTGTACTCTGCCTGCTGCGGGCTTAGGATGCCGTTTTGGTGATTTTGAAAAATTGTTCTTTGATGTATCTTTTCTTCTTCTTTCCTGTAATTATTTTTGTAAATTTCAGAAATTGAGTTTTTTTTTATGTAGTTGATCACCACACAGTCCCTGCCTTCTGCTTGTTTCCTGCCAATCCCAAGCCCAGATTCTAGATTCAGACTGGAACTGTATTTCTGACACTTTGTGCATAATTTTAAAGAGCAACCATCTACCAGCGATAACTCTGTTCTTGCTTCATTTTTGTAGCACTCTTGGAAAACTTTTCCTTTAATGTGTGCCTTCGTGTGAAGCAGATAACTGAATATCATCTACCAAGACCTATTATTTAATGTTAAAGTCACTTACTTAGCACTTCCCATGTGCCAGATCTGTCCTACAGGCAGGGAATGCAACACGGAATAAACAGTAGATAGGCGCACGTTTTAGAAACGGCAAGGGGTCAAGAGATGGTTAAAGCACTGTGTGTGTGCATGTGTGTGTGTGTAGGGATGGTTTGAGACCGTGGCGAGGCAACAGAGGAGAGCGTGCGAATACAAAAGAATGAGTAGCATAAGTTCTGTTCGTAGTCTTAAAAGTCACATGAAAGAATAGGGGCTTCGCTTGTACATAATTTGAAGTTAGGGAATTCTGAGAGCGCGCTGCCATTCAGGTTGGCGTGAACGGAGACCTTGACCTTCCACAGTCCAGAGCACCGCAGGACGAGCAAGGGATGGCCCTGAGGGGCAGAATTGGGATGAGATTCTGTCAGCCACCCTCTGGATCCCCGGATCACCCTCGCCCAGGGCAGGCCCGCAGGGCCACTGGGAAACACTCCGCTCTGGCACCCCGTGAAATCCGACGTCGCTGGAGTTCTTCCCCGTGGAGTCAGTGTCACAGCTCTGACACGGGGAAAGGACCTGCGAGAGGATCACTTCCTCAGCCCCGGCTGTGTTGTCAGTGTTGGTTAGTTTGTTAGGAGAGAGAGAGATTGCGAGCTTTCTTGCTGATTCTAAAGCGTATTCCCAGGCAGCTTGTGACAAGAGGAGGACCAGGGGATCCGGGGGGTGCCTGGCGCTGTCTCGTGAACCCTAGAGCAGGAGGGGAGTGTGTCCGGTTAAACCATGGGGAAAGGGCCACTTTTGTATGTAAGAGGGTCAAATACCAGCAGTTGGACATGTTGTGGCCCATCCTTCGGCTCCGCGGCGCATGCCTCCTTGAGATGAGCCGCCCCCAGATGCCCCAGGGCTCGGCATCCTCCCGACCACACGGGACGGCCAGCGCCATCTGGCAGCAGAGTCAGCCCTGCGTGGGCTTCCTGGCGCCTCGGTGTCACACCAGCCTACCAGGGACTCTCGTGACGACGCCGTGTGAGAAGCCTCCAGCTCACGTCGGTAGCCTCTGGAAATGCTACTTTTGGCAGCCGCACCCAGGAAGGCTAATGGTAACATACAGGAAGAAAGAGCACCGGTCTGTACCTGGAGCACGTGTTTGAAATAGGGATTCTCCCCAATATGCTGGGGAATCTCAACACTGACGCTGGAATAAAACATTTGTTTTCCTATAATGCAGGAAACAAGATTTTGGAACATGAAAAATGCCATGCTTCTCAAATTTTATTTCTTAAATGTCTAATTTCTAGGAGGAATTGTAAAACTAGGAATAAACACAAGGAAGCTCAACTGACATGCACTCTCATTCACTGTTGTGCAGCTTTGTCTTTATATATACATTTGCTCTCAGCATTTAAATGTGCAAAGCTTTTTGAAGGCATTCCCTTGCAAAGTGACAGATACGCATGCTGTCCATGAAAGGCAGAAGGTGCCTGTTACTACGTTAGGAGAATGACTGAGTGTTGGTGGTTATCTTAGGATGGCCTGTTAAAATATAATAAAAAAATGAAAGTAAACTATGTTTTACTCCTGGTGCTATCTTATCATAATTAAAAGTATGGAAAGAGACAGGAAGAATGACAATTAGAACTTTTGCCATTGTCCAATACCCAGAGCTAATATACTAGGGGGAAAGTGAGCTTTACTATAGAGTCACAGTTAAGATAAAATATATATCAGGGTGACAACCTGATTTACGATAATAGTTTGCAATTGAGGGGGCTTGCAAATGGTCCAAAGCTTAGTTTTGTCCCAGAATATGCAGATTTTTTATTCAATGGTTTAAAACTTGGAGTAATAGAACAATAAAATCATAAGAGTAGAATAATAACATGGATCTTATTTATTTATCAAGGGCTCAAATCACAAGAAAATCTCTGGGGATAAAATTCACATAGGAAATCCTTGTCACCAAGTATAATATTTTTTCTCTCTTAGTATGTTATAGAGTTTCTCCCAACAATGAAGGAATTGCTTTTCAGAGCAATAAAACCCTTTGGAATAATTCAATTTGTTCATGTTAGCAGTGGGATTTTCCAATAATGAATTGAGTTTCATGAGAAAGAGAGGGCACATTTTCATAGCTATGAATGAGGATCAAGCTAATAAAAACTTCTTTCCCTGTTCAGGCAGGTAATTCAGTGACAACAGAACACTTTCCCTTTGTGGTCAAGTAATGAGAGTAGAGGTGAATTTAAGAAAACAAAGTCCGAGGGAAACCACATTCCTCCTTGGCAGTTCTGCGGCCATTCAAGCAGCACTAGGGACCTCCCTAGCAGGGGAGTCTGCTTTTGTTCTTTTCTCCCATCCTTTCCTCCTGGAGTTCCCAACTTCCCTTTTCTTGCTAATGGTTTCACTTCATGAGACAAGACTGAAAGTGAGGAATAAGATGTAAGCCAGTAGCTGTCTAACTGGTGTTGAAGAACATTCTGGAAGAAACAGGAACCCAGCCATTAATAAATGGATACGGTAACAATTACTGTATTCTTCAGAGTTATGAGGGGGAGCTGCTAGCTGTGCCGAGTTCCCTTGTTTCTGCATGTTTCTTCTGCGGTGTGCAGGGCACATTAAAAAGCACAAAAGCGCAGTAGTATCAACAAAGAAAGCTATCAGTTGAGAACGTCACTCATCTGTGGGAGAAACTGCCCTAGTGGCTAAACAGGTGGGTCATACTGAAGAAGGCATAATACTTAGTCACACCTGCCCTCCTGAAGCTCCATAAGGTGGAATCATGCTCGATGAATGACTGAGGCCAGTGGAGGTATTGAGTGGCATGTGTCCAATGACTTGCTGTCAGGCTTCGGATTTGAGAAAAAGGGATTCTAGCAGCACCGGGGAGACTGAAAGGAGATGAGTCTGTCCACAGGCAAACCCTGGGGTATAGAAAAATCTTTGTTTGAAATCAGCATAATATTTAATGTGCTGGCCTTTGAAAAGAAGCACTAGGCTGAGAGGAGGGTCCCACTGTCCTGCAGATGCAATGGAAACATACCTTGCACGGTGTGGTGACCCTAACACAGGTTCATGGTTAAGGGTGGGGGTGTGGAAGCCAAATTTCTGGCCTAAAATCCTAGGTCTTCCATCCACTAGTTGTTCAGTGTACTGGGACTCAGATTCCCCATCTATGAACCATGTGGTGTGAGGCTGACATGAGTGAACATACGTGACGCCCTCAATGAAGTCAGCGCCCAGTGGTCACTGTCCCCGGCATCATCCTCCCCACGACCATCGTCGCTGCATGGGACTATAGACTGCGGGGCTCAGTGTGCTCTTCAAGGGCCAAGGAAGCATGGAATTCATGAACGCGATTACAAAATGAGATGGGAGGGGATCCGGTCAAGGTGTGAAAAGAGAAGAAATTCATGTAGGAGCTAACACACGAACACAGGAGTAAATGAGAACGTGCATTCAAGGCAATGAACAGACAGAACTGGCAGTGTGTGGGGAAGCACACCGATGCTGGGAAAAAACTGTAGATCATTTCCAGGAAAACAGAAAACAACTCAAGAAAAAAGATCGGATTGCAAAACCGATAATCCTATATATAGCAAGTCCACATTTCCAAGAAAGAAACCAGAAATGAAAAAAAAAATCCAGAGGAGATACGTAATACTACATCTTCTTAGTACTAAGACAGTTTCCCCTCTCTCATACCACCATTAAAACATTGTAAAAACAGGTTATCTTCTTGTTGATATATGTATATTTGTATACATATACATGCACATGTGCATATATATACATATACACACAGGTATATGTATATAAACAAACATGTACATATATCTGTATACACATATATGTATATATACTTACATAATTAAATCAACAATGTATATTACAATTAATAGTGCCTTAAAATAGAAAAAGTAAATACTTCCTCGGACTAAGAAAAAGTTGTCACTAGGAAAAGATGGATCTGTGTTCCAGAAAAGAATATTAAGCATAGAGAAACACATACACATACCTACACACATACTGAGACTTTTAAAATGTCATGACTAAAGCGAAATATTCTTATCAAAAGTGAGAGTGGAATTTAGTTAACTCTTGATATTCTTTAAATACTTCTTTAAAAGAAGGAAAGAGATTTAAGGTACATATAAGAAGATACTTCATGTTAAATCTGGATGGTGGGTTTACCTTTGTCTAATTTTATTAATCTTGGCACAGTGGCATAAATTTGAAATATGTCATATTTCAATAAAAGCAGGCATCCCTTGCTCAGATTTTTCTTTCTCAATTGTAAACTCCAGAAAAAAAAATGAAGTCAAAACTTTTTTCTGAAGGAAATAATTGGTTATTCATGAACTCTGAAACACAGTCAGATGGCTGCTAGATTTAAGGCGACAGTAAATCTTGCTCGGATGTGCAAGGTCTCTGAAAACGGATCATCCACGTACCAGTTCTAAAAGTTTATGCAAATCTATTCCGGTTAAGAGTGACAGGAATCCAAGGCCAGAACAGGGGGAGTCAGGTTGTGAAAGGGCTGTGGGGGACCTTCCAACAAGTCAAGCCCAGAGACTCACACTCAAGTCATAGCAGTGAATGAAGTGGCAAAAGCAAATGTGAATGTTAAAAATAACTGAGAGAGAATCTATTTAGGTAACAATGTACAAGTCGTACAAATTATAAAGTAGTAATGACCAGGATCTCTAATTCTACATCACATAAACCCAAGCCAGAGTTTGGGAAGAAGAAGTAAACACACTCTGAAGTTCTCCTCAGACAAGGGGAGGAACTAAAATAATGGCTCATGAGCCAGGTCATTAGAGTAAATAAAGCTTCTCTGTCTTCCAGAAATGTACCTTCCTCATCAATGGAAAAAATAAAAGGGAAAAAGGAAAATTATGGAAACTGGCACATAACATGGAATATATCTAAACATTTTGGTTAAGACGGGAAATCAAAAAGTTTAAAAGCCCCTTTAAAAGTCAAAAAAGTTTAAAAGCCTCTCTAAAAATGAAGACTCTTAGAATTTGTTTACAAAAATCCAACTACAAGCAACCTTAAGTGTCTACTGATAGATGAATGGAGTATTACTCAGCCATACAAAAGAATGAAATCCTGCCACTTGTGACAATGTGGCTGGACCTAGAGGGTATTGTGCAAAATGAACTAAGTCAGTGGAAGACAGATACCATATAATTTCATTTACATGTGGAATCTAGAAAGCAAAACAAATGAACAAATAAGCAAACAAAACCAACTTAACTATAAGCTGTTTTTAAGGGAAACAAAAGGACAGATAAAACTTAAAAAAATTTTTTTTAAAAGATAAGCTAGTACTTACCACACAACTACAGATAAAAAGAAAGCAGAGGTGGAAATAATAATTTAAGGCAAAATTAAACTCAGGACAAAAAGTGTTAAATGAGAAAGAGCATCATTTTCATTATTAAAAGTTAAAATTATTAGTGATCAAACATGTAGGTGACAACTTGGGTAGTATTTTAATAAATAAACTTAGAAATAAATGAACAAAAACAAAATTCTAGGAGAATTACATTTCTCTCAGTCTGACAGAAGAACAATAAAAAAACAAAGGAAAAAAAAAGTCTGAGTTTCACAAAATGGATAGAATTGAATAAATTCCTATCTAACTTTATATTGTACAAAACAGCCACCAAGGAACTGTTGCAAAACACCGATACAATAATAAGCTATCAAAAAAATGTAAAATTCCTTTAAAAAAGGGAATTGTAAGGCCATAGATTCTGGCCATAATGCAATAAAACCAGAAATTAATAATGAAAGTTCAAGCAAACACACCCAATCACTTGGAAACCTAAAGACAAAACAAAGCAAAACAAAAAAATAAATCTCTGCTAAATAACTCAGATTAAAGAGAAAAAAAAACTTTATAAACTACTGGGCAATTTAAGAAAAAGTTACAAACTATTACAGAATAAAATACAACATAAAAATTTACAAATGGGGTAGATTTATTAAACAGGGAGTAAAAACGAATGAAGCATCGTACCTGAGAGTGAGAAGATGAGAAAACAGGAGGACATAAAAGATAATAGCAGAAATTATAGAGAAAACAAAAACAAATTCAGAATTCAATGAATAAGCTGATTATTTAGAGGAAAGTAAGTCAAATCAAGAAAATGAAAACCATGAAGTCAATGAAAGAAAAAACAAACAAATGGGACATTAGACTAAAAAGCTTCTACACAGCAAAGGAGACCGTCAATGGCAACCTTCAAAAGAATGAAACCAGACACCTATCTGATGCCATACACAAAAAACAATTCAAAATGGATTGAAGACTTAAATTTAAGATCTGAAACCACAAAACTCCTAGAAGAAGGCAGAGGGGGTAAGCTCCTTGACATTGATCGAGGCATGATTTTTTTGGATTTGATACTATAAACAAAGTCAACAAAAGCAAAACAAACAAGTAGGACTGCATCAAACTAAAAAGCTTCTGCACAGCAAAGGACACCACCAACAGAATGGAAAGGTATCCTACGGAATGGGAGAAAATATTTGTGAATCATGTGCTTGATACGGGGTTAATACCCAAACAAGGAACATAGGCAACCCTGTAGCAAAAAGAACAAAGCCCAACTGAAACATGGGCAAAGGATCTAAATACACATTTTCCCAAAGAAGACATGGAAACAGGCATCGGGTCTATGAGATGTGCTCAACATCACTAATCATTAAGGAGATGCAGACCAACACAACGACCTCGCACCTGTTAGGACAAAAAGAGATGCTGGTGAGTGTGTGGAGGAAAGGGACCCTTGTGCACTGTTGGTGCAGCCACTATGTGGGATTCTCAAGAAATTTAAACCAGAACTACCATCTGACTCGGCAATCTTATTTCTGGGTACACGTCCAAAGGAGACAAAATCATTATCTTGAGGAGATTATCTGTGCTCCCATGTTCTCTGCAGCATTATTCACAATAGCTAAGGTATGGATACGACCTCGATGGCCATGGACAGATGAATGGATAAACAAGAGGTGAGGAATCACTGTGTTGTACCCCTGAGACCAATATAATATTGTATATCAACTATATTTCAATAGAGAAAGACCTGGTATATTTATACAATAGAATATTAGTAAACCTTAAAAAAGAAAGACATCCTGTCATTTGTGACATTTGTTCCAGAGCATAGAAAAACACAAAGCTAACCAGAATATTAGGTGAAAGTAGCAAAACTCTATCAAAATCTGAAAGAAAAGGGAAAAAAATTAAAATATAGTTCCCTTATGAGGATATATGTGGAAACAGTCTAAGCGAAATCTCAAATTACACTTGACATACGGTAAAAGAATCCTAAGTCGAGAATTCATTGGGTTCGGTAACCTATTAATTGGTAGATTACATAAACAGGTATAAAGAAAAAAGTTTTAGGTAAAAGGGGACGAAAAGTAATCTTCCTTAACATGATAAAACCCATCTATGTATCTTGAACCAATGATCATCATCCAGTTTAGGTAAAAACATCAGAAGCGCCGTGATTAAAATCAGTATTGTGCCAGGAAGGACAGCCACACAGACCTGCCAGCCCAAAGACAGGCTGCATTGCTCCCGCGGGGGGCCTGCCGGTCGCCCTGTGGACAAGGAGGCGTCACTCGGATCTGTGTTTGGCGGGGAGCTGATGCCGTTTCCTCTCCCAAGGCATTTGTGTCCTCGCGCCCCTCACGGAACAGAGAGACCTATCCTACTTCTGTCGGCTCTGGCCGGGCCGCAGCTCCCCTGCGGGGTGGTGATGTTGGGGGTGTAACATCTTACAGGGCTCCCCTGATTCCTGCCCCACCCGGCTCTGCTTCCGAAATGGCTCCCCGCTGTGCACTCTACATGCCTCACGGAGTTCAGTAGTAGAGAGGGCAGCCACTGGCCTTCTCACCCGGATCTCACCCGAGGACCCTTCAGGCCAGAGTCACAGGCTCCTAAAAGGATTAAGATAAGGAGACAGCTCCTTGCAATCCCATAGCTCTTCCTAGCGCATGAGAGCAAGGGTTTCTGGAGTACATTTACCACCTCTATTGTTTCTCTGCTTTGAGTGTTCAGGCCTGAGATGTAAGTGCACCCCTCTTTCCAGCCTCTTACAAGCTGAAAGACTGCAGGCAGTACGTGCCGCATCGACAGTGGGCATGGAAGGAAACTTACCTCTTCCCACACCCAAATCTCAGGCCTGTCCCCCCTGGTATGCCCAGCCCCTTAACGGCCTCCATAGAACGTGTGGAAACCAGTATTTCCTCCACGCGCCGATCCCTCCTCAATGTGTAAGGAACGGCCGTCCCTTGTGTCACCCCAACTCATTACTGTGTTCTTGGATTTAGCTATTCACAGGCTTAGGATTTATGGTCTTTGAAGATAGGGACCTTATCTTACTCTTCCTGACACCTATTAGATTGAGTACATTTTCTTCTACTTCGTAGGCTGAATAAACATTTGCTAAATGGATTTAAAAATGAAAACTGAACTGCTTGAGTTCACCTTGCGTCAGATTTCTCAGGAGGTTAGATGTCAGGTTTTCTAATTAGGCAGGTGGTCATCTCTGGTGCCACCACTGTTGGACTAGAAAAGAGAGTCCACAAGATGTGTGCGTGGCAAGGGGTGCATGGGTAGGAGGCAGCAAAACTATTTGAAAATACTGGAATTATTCAATCTGGTGAGGAAAAGGCCTGGGAACAGGATTGCAGGTTATGAAAGTTGGAGAGAGGCAGCTTTTATTTCCACATAGAAGGCCAAACGGATACGAAGTAATGGGATTATGTTTGGTTAGGAAAAAATTCAGATCAGGCAGGAGGACAGATTCCTGAGGCCAGTGTCAAAGGATTTAGACAGTTACTCTGTAAACCCTTTTCCTAGAAAGCTTTTAAAAATAGCATTGCCACCTATCCATTCAGAATGGTTTAAATGCAGGGCTTCCTGGGAGAGTATTGGTAAATTAAACACCATATTTTATTTATAATTCTGAGGATCTATGATAGACATGATGTGAAGAATGAGTTCGGCAACAACTCAGCTCTAAACAATTAAATGTTCTTTTTAAATGCATAGCCAACGTGAAGTTCCAAATCAAGTTTCCAGTCTGGGCTTAACTAGATTGCATTTAAAAATATGAGCCGGAAACTTCCGGGAATATGGCGTCTTGAACGGACTAGCAGAAAAATTCCTCCCAACATTATATTTATTCACGAAAATACAGCAAATACAACTATCCCTAAAAGAGAGACCAGAATACACAGGAAAGTGCACAGCGTACAGCTACACCTGTGAGAACTTGGCAGCCGGTGAGACGGACGGGCGGCGATCCGGTGGGACCGAGCGCTCTCCCCCCCAGAGCTCCAGCGGCCAGACACGCCGGACAGAGGACTCGGCATCCGGCGAGGCGGGACGAAAACACGATCCAGCGAGACGAGAGCGCCCCTGCACCCCAGCACTCCGACGGGAGTCTCGGCAAGGCGGGTAAGGTACGGAGCCGCGAGCAGACCGAGCGCTCCTCTCCCCCAGCGCTCCGGCGGGAGGAGAGAATTCAGAGCCGGGAGCCAGGGGAAGTCTGAGCCCCGAGCGCCCCTCCACCCCAGCACTCCGGCGGGAGTTCCGGCAAGGCGGGTAAGGTACGGAGCCGCGAGCGGACCGAGCGCCCCTCTCCCCCAGCGCTCCGGCGGGAGGAGAGGATTCAGAGCCAGGAGGGAGTGGAGATCTGCGGTGTAGCGGAGATTGGAGGGACAGAGGGCACAGGGTCCCAGCCGGGAACGTGCAAGTTGCCCGCGGCAGGCTCCGGGAAGGAAAAAGAAAGGAGAAAAAGGGGAAGAAAAGCGCGCGCTCTACCCCAGCGGTCTTAAAGAGACAGGAGCTCAGTAGAGGGGCCGGATAGCCCCGCGAACTGAGCCCAGCACGCTGGGAGTCCTGGGGAGCTTTGGACCCCGTAGCTGGCGACTGGGAAAGAGTGCCCGCCATTGAGACCCTCACGGAGATCAACAGCTTCCCATTGTTTCCAACCCAGCTAGAACTATAGTGGCGCTGGAATAGTGGAGCAACAGCGCCACCTACAGCACTCGCGCAGAACCCACGCCCGGTGGCTTTTTTTTTTTTGTTTTTGTTTTGTTTTGTTTTGTTTTTTCTCCCCTTTCTTTTCCTTTTTTTCTTTCCCTCTCTTTCAACAGCCTCCCATCCATTCTCACCCGGCCACAGATTTAAAGGGCCGTGTGGAGCGACGTGGCCGCGGCTCTGGAATAGCGGAGCAATAGCGCCACCTACAGCATTCGCACAGAAACCACCCCGGTGGGCTTTTTGGTGTTTTTTTTTGTTGTTGTTGTTTTGTTTTGTTTTGTTTTGTTTTGTTTGGTTTTGTTTTGTCTTGTTTTGTTTTGTTTTGTTGTTGTTCTTGCTGTTTTCTTTTAGGTGTTGCTGCCTTTTCTTTTTCTTTCTTTTCTTTTCCCTTCTCTCTCTCTCCTTATACTTTTATATTATTAGTAGAAATCTCTTTTTTTTCTTGTCTCTCCTTTCTTATCTCTCCTTGCTACCAACAACCAATTCTACAGTCATGAGAAGACAGAAGAATATGATACAGACAAAGCTTCAGACAAACACCACGCCAGAGAAAGAATCTGGAGAAATGGACATTCACAGTCTTCCAGAAAAAGAATTCAGAATAAAAGTCATAGCCATGCTGACAGATCTACAGAAAAATGTGCAAGAGCTGAGGGAGGAAGTGAGGGAAGTGAGGAAAGACAATGCAGAAATGAAACAAGCCATCGAAGGGCTCAACAGCAGATTGAATCAGGTTCAAGACACGATCAAGGAATTACAAGACAGGGACCAGGAATACAAAGAAGCTGAGGCAGAGAGAGATAAAAGGATCTCTAAGAATGAAAGAATATTAAGAGAACTCTGTGACCAATCAAAGCGTAGCAATATTCGCATTATAGGAGTACCAGAGGAAGAAGAGAGAGAAAAAGGGATAGAAAGTGTCTTTGAAGAAATAATTGCCGAAAACTTCCCCACGCTGGGGAAGGAAATAGTCTCACAGTCCACGGAAGCCCACAGATCTCCCAACACAAGGGACTCAAAGAAGACAACACCAAGACACATAATAATCAAGATGGCAAAGATCAAAGACAAGGACAGAGTATTAAAGGCAGCTAGAGAGAGGAAAAAGATCACCTACAAAGGAAAACCTATCAGACTGTCATCAGACTTCTCAACAGAAACCTTACAGGCCAGAAGAGAATGGCATGATATATTTAACGTAATGAAACAGAAGGGCCTCGAACCAAGAATATTGTATCCAGCACGATTATCATTTAAATATGACGGAGGGATTAAACAATTTCAAGATAAAAGAAAGTTGAGAGAATTTGCCACCCATAAACCACCACTACAGAATATCTTAAACGGACTGATCTAGAGGGGAACATCCCTAAGACTAAAAAGATGTCACCAGAGAAAATAAAAGCATAGCAAAGAAAGCAGACCACCCAAATACTAACTAAAGGCAAAGAATAAAACACCTAATATATAAAGAAAAGAGGATGAAGAATAGGAAGGGAGAGATAAAGAAACATCAGACGGCGCACACAATAACTTAGCAAGAAAGTTAAGTTAGATTCTTAGATAGTAAAGAAGCAACCCTTGAACCTTTGGTAACCACGAATCTAAAGCCTGCAATGGCAATAAGTACATATCTATCAATAATCACCCTAAATGTAAATGGACTGAATGCACCAATCAAAAGACACAGAGTAACAGAGTGGATAAAAAAGCAAGACCCATCTATATGCTGCTTACAAGAGACTCACCTTAAACCCAAAGATATACACAGACTAAAAGTGAAGGGATGGAAAAAAATATTTCAAGCAAACAACAAAGAGAAAAAAGCAGGTGTTGCAGTACTTGTATCAGATAAAATAGACTTCAAAATGAAGAAAGTAGCAAGAGATAAAGATGGACATTACATAATGATAAAGGGGTCAGTCCAACAAGAAGATATAACCATTATAAACATATATGCACCCAACACAGGAGCATCAGCATATGTGAAACAAATACTAACAGAAGTGAAGGAGGAAATAGACAGCAATGCAATAATTCTAGGAGACTTTAACACGCCACTCACTCCAAAGGATAGATCAACCAGGCAGAGGATAAGTAAAGACACAGAGGCACTGAACAACACACTAGAACAGATGGACCTAACAGATATCTACAGAACTCTGCACCCAAAAGCAGCAGGATACACATTCTTCTCAAGTGCACATGGAACATTTTCCAGAATAGACCACATTCTAGGCCACAAAAATAACCTCAGTAAATTCAAAAATATTGAAATCTTACCAACCAACTTCTCAGATCACAAAGGTATAAAATTAGAAATAAATTTCAGAAAGAAATCAAAAAGGCTCACAAATACATGGAGACTTAACAACATTCTCCTAATGAATCAATGGGTTAACGACCAAATCAAAACAGAAATCAAAGAATATATGGAGACTAATGACAACAACAACATAAAGCCACAACTTCTGTGGGACGCAGCGAAGGCAGTCTTAAGAGGAAAGTACATTGCAATCCAGGCCCATTTAAAGAAGGAAGAACATTCCCAAATGAACAGTCTAAGGACACAATTATTGAAATTGGAAAAAGAAGAACAA